>JAFMSR010000001.1:43315577-43650577 GCA_022818135.1 Saxidomus purpurata | reverse complement strand
TTTTTTGTTTATGAAACTGATTTATAAAAATTAAGTTTTCATTAGTAATTGCATAATACTAAACCCTTATGTAACTTCCATATTGTTTGTCTATTGTGATAATTAAATCCCTCTTTTCTCACAACATTAATTATTTTCGGATGCTAATTTTACACTGGCTATTTTTAGATACCAAGGAACTGATAACAAAACTATTTATAACCATGGCTCCCCCACAATTTCACTGAATCACAGGTCGGTTAATAGGAAGCAGAGGCAAAAACCTGTGCAAATATAATTTACACCGGGTCTAAATATTGTGAAAAAGAACTATCTGTAAAACGATATACCTGCCCCTCCCTCCCTGTAGCTGGTAATGTGGATTTTTCTTTCTTTCTATTCCCGAAGCATTATACACTAGCAATAGGCGGAAAGAGCGAAACCACATGATATTATGCTGTGACGTATTTTCAGACTTCCATTGGCTGTTATTGTTTTTGTTTACAAAGATGGAATGGAATTCGTAGGGCCCATTCCAGGAATACTATATAACCGGGATATGAAACTCGCTTATCTACCTATGTAGTATCGATTTTATGCTGTCGTCCACTGATAACGCGCCGATAGGCGAGCCGTATCCTTTTGCCCATTTCACTCTAGCATCGCTATATTATATATTAATAAACGAAAGTTTAAAATTTCAATACTTAGTGATATACATTTATAGATTTGTTTTTCGTTTTTGTGAAACCAAAAAAATGTAAATAATGTCACAAAAATGAGCCCTAAAGACCGGATTTTACCAGTATTTTACTGAAAACAGTGTTTATTATTATAATAGATTATAATTGATCCTACTCGATTGTTAAACATCTGTTGAAACACTTTAATTAGCGCAATTCATATGTATTTTCATTTATATCACTTTGATCTCTCTACAGTTTGCAAATAATAATAATTATACAAACATTATTTATCAATTATTTTTGCAATTTCATCGAAATCGCTGGTATTTCTCAATTTTATTGAACGATACGTATTTCAACGGGTATTTAAAGTAAATTCTTTAATACGGCTTATGGATAAGATGATTTTATTAATTTTAATGATCTTGATCTTGACGAGTTGCTCGGGGAAATCACTGCAAGTGAGAAAGAAGTGATTTTAATAATGAATTAAACAGAAAAGTACAAATTAATTTTCATGTTCAGACTTGATTGAGCATGAAAGGGCATTATGATCACGGAAGCTGGTGTCAGGGGAGTAAAATTTTGCACGGAATACTAGAACGTTGTGAGAACTACATTGTTTTCTTGGAGTAAAGAATGTCAACAAGCATATCAAGCAACAAGTTTTTATTTGTTAATATACGGTTCCTGGTTTTCAATAAGCATATATATGACAGGTATTTGTTCTACTTTCGATAGCAACAGATGAGGCATATACGAATATATATTTATATTTCTTCTATTTTTTCATTTATGATAATTTCCTTAACTTCTGCTTTCAAATATTCAAAATTATTAGAAATATAATTTCCAAGGGCTACTTTTCTGCAATTGAGTTGACGCAAATTAGTTGCCAAAATCTATTAACAGTCTTTTTAAGATCGATTACCCGATTAGTACATCTTTATTAAAGACAACTGAAACCTCCAAAACCACAGGAGGTCTAATCCCATACAGAGTGAACTATTGATCTTCAAAAAGACATATATCACACCCTTGCTGATAAGACCATTGTCTAATCAACAAGGTTATGTAACATGGTAATAAAACACTTGACCCTTGACATAATTAGCATAATGTGTAAAACTTAACATCGATTGGTTTAATACTTTGATGGGAGTGTTAAAAGTTGTTATTTCCAATCAAACACTATATCAGAAATAAAATATTGGTCTCTTTTCTTCGAACAGTTTTGACTTTTTTCTTGCGACCCGTGATGAGTTGTCTGTCGTCTCACGTTGTTTTTGTAAATTAAAACTGGAAGTTACCTGAAAGCAAATAAAAGAAAGTAAGTAAATCAACAACACATGAATTGAAATGTATGTACTACTTTTTGAAATTGTCTTTGTTTGAGTATGAGATTATCATCGTCAGGGATCGTATATAATATCACCTGTCAACGTGTAGCTTCGCAATACTTGCAATGTATCTAGTCATAAAGTGGAAATTTTTCAAGATTTTTTTGCAGTTAACCTCAGAACCATTATTGCATCAAAAAGTAATGACAACTGCTGAAAGAAAAGCAAGTACATGATTTAAGTAGTTTTTTTTAAGATAGAAATAACATCACAAAAAGAAAACTTGACATAAAAAAACAAGAAATTTTAACAAAGTTTTTGTTCAGAGAAACATCCAATATGAATAAAAGGGCCTTTCATTTCGAACTTTGGTTATCAAAGTTATCATAAAAATTAATTTTTAACTATTTTTTTAAAACTCGTAAACACTTTTAGGACAGTTAAATATGCCACTAAATTCTAAGACGCCATCTTTGTTTACTCTATTTATACCAAAAATAACCTCAAATACCAGAATCGTTTAAATCATTTCTAGTGAAACAGACTACTAATGATGCACTTTTTTGTTAATTCAGAGTTAAAAGATGAATAAAAATCCAATAGATAATCAAATTTAAGCGATTTCATCTATAACATCCATCGCTAAAATCACCATTCACAACAGTTTAACCCTAAGACGCGATCTTTTATTTTCTCAAAAACCCTCAAATACCAGAAGCTTTTAAATCATTTTCTAGTGAAACGACTACTAATGATGCACTTTTTTGGTAATTCAGAGTTAAAAGATGAATAAAAATCCATTAGATAATCAAAAATTAATCAATTTCATCTATAACATGCATCGCTCAAATTACCATTCACAACAGTCTAACCCTCGTGTTTCGATTACCGACCATTTATAGGCTAGTTTTCACACGTTTTTCAAAGACCATTCATAGAGCGATTTCGGTTGAAGTAGGTACAAAACAATAAAAGGATACTTACAGTTTATTCTCCCAATTCTTAAAATAGCGAAAATACATTGTAACAACTGAAATATAAAGATTTTAATGACGATTATTCTACACGCGATCCGTCATGGCCGCCATTTTACGTCATCGTGTTCTGATTGGACGACAGCTTTTTCAGACTAGAAGCTAGTTTCACGTCCCGTTATATACGGTTCCTGATTATACACTCCAGCAAAATGGGGAAAAAAAAAAAAACCCCCATAATTAATTATGTTGGAACCAAACCATTTAAAAAACCCCCCCCCCCCTTTTTTTTTTTTTTTTTTTAAAAAAAAAAAAAAAACCCCCCCCCCCCCCCCCCGTATTGCATAGTTGGGTGAACGGTTTTTCTTTACAGTTTCAATATTAAAGTCTAATATGTAGTAATTAAAATGGGTTTTCATTGATTTTTCACGTTGGCGCCATGTATTCTATTATCTGAGTGTTTTAAGATAGCAAAACATCTTCCGAATCTTTTTTTCTGAGCTTTGATGAATCGGGTCGTAAGGTCCGTAAACAAAGCTATAAAAAACCCGTGGTCTACGAGTTTGTGGAAAAGTTATTAAATACTCATTAAATGTGTCCAAAGTTTTGAAATAAGGGAGGAGACATGTGTATTTTTGTATTGTATTGTTTTTTAATGACTTAATACAATTTAATGATTCATAATTTAAAGTCTTTTTCATACATAGAACATAGTTTAGATTTACAATAATAATGTTGGCTGCTCCCTATTTGATTATGCAACCCCATGGTCCAAAATTGAAACCTATTCAATACTGACGCCGCGATTCATCGCGGCGTCAATAACAAAGTGAAAGTAAAATAACACCCATTTAGATCATTTTAGAACGTGTGTAATTACGACCATTTCCTGATAGACATTAGATAGATAATTAGCTATTTCAAATTAAACACAATTTGTTGTGAGGTTTTAGTTTTAATTACAACTTCTACTGTGGAATATCTTTTGAGTTTCATTATACCGTTAGCACGGAATGTAAAATATCGTCGAACTATATGTAGGACGAAGCCAAAGGCGTAACCTCTGACCCGCAAAAAAGGTTTAAAAAACTTGCAGACAGAGGTCAGTTGCTATGGGAATACAATAATATTAATCTACTAGTAAACCTATTACAACATAGCTTTAAGTTTTGTATGACTTCAAATATTGACCAGTGTTGGAGCTATGGTCGCAATTTTAAGATATGTATTTTTGATGTGTGTACCTGATACTTGCACATACAAGTGTATACGAGTAACGTACGTATCTTGGACAAGTACAAAAATCGGAGAAAACAATAGGTGCATATGAAAGGAATTTACTGTACTTTATTCTGGCCTTATCTACATGCCAATTCAAAAGGTTGCGACCGAAACGAAGAAACTAAGAGGTACTTAAAAACTGAAGTGTCTCCGCTACGATACAACCACATGTTACAAGCAAAGCTTTCGATTTTGAATTATTTGATGAGCTCAAAACAGTTCTCACCAGTGTTTCACAACAGTGGGACATAATAAAGTAGGCCTCGATAGCTCAGTGGTTAGGGCGTTCGCCTCCGTCACGGGGATACCTGGTTCAAATCCCAGTCTGAGCACGAGGTGTGTCCTTGGGCAAAGATACTGAATTCACATGTGTCTCAGTCCATCCTGCTGTAAATGGGTATCAGTGATGAAAAATTCGCTGCCTCTCTGACATCGGGAACGAGTGTTCGAGGGCGATTCAATAAGCTACGGATCTTTCTTCGTAATCGAACTAAAATAAAACTCGTATAAACTAATAATACCAGACATAACTATTTCTATAATATCTGGTACCAAGGCGGTTTTTTTGTAATCGAGCTTTCCAAACCTACAAAATCTTCTGGTTATTGTCCTATAAATGTGAAACTCATGCACAAATAAGTTCTTATTGAACACTTCATATGAACATTTCCGACGTTAATGGATATTTGTCTAGAATAGCTACAGTAATACAGAAAAGTAATTATACGTTCCAAAACACTTAAGATCGACTAAAAGCTTTTGCTTTTGTCTTTCTAGCAGTATATTGTAACGAACATCGCCTTCCTAAGTCGGGGCAGGTGGACAGGAAGTATCATCACAGACAGAGGTCTCAACAAAGAGATTTCAAATTAGATACATCTAGTGCGTGACCAGCATCTTTTCCCACTATTCGTAACACGTAAATGAATATAAATAAAGATGAATGAACCCTAACCTAGGCCTTAAGTGAAAGAGCTCGACCCTTGTGCAGTGAGAGAAAGATCCCCACCCCACACCAACCACATGTCGTTCTCCCATATTATAAACCTGTTAGATCTTGAATAAAGTGTGAAATATCATCAAGAACAAAATACAATATAGATAATAAAAAATGTTTCTAAGAAAATGTATACATACTAAACGAAACGGCTAACGCACTGCCTGCCTTTATCTGTGCAAGTCTTGCATTAATGGAGACACTAGGTAGATACTTCCGTTACATGAATTTCAAAATGATCGAGTGATTCAAATTTCGGAAGAGATTTTTTAGAGATGGTTCTCTAAGGAGAGAGCATCAAGGCAATAACCCATATTAACTCTACGGATGTTTAAACGTTAAATTAAAATGCTCTGCCATACGATTTGCACCACCCGATCAATTTGAACTTAATGTAACGGACATATCTATCCAATGTCTTCATTAATGCAAGACATGATAGCTGTCGTGCATCGATAGCTAAAAGTAACCTGGCAGATACGCTTTTTAATTTCATGCTGATTTAGTGAAATCTGATATGTGAGTGGCAATACATCGCGCGATAACGAACTTACCTTTCAACGACTAAATAAATTAATAAACTGAAACCTATACAAGTATGCCAGCAATTTCTTTAGGCTGAAAACTGTCCAATACGACTATCATTAACCGATGCCAGAGTGCGAAAAAGATAGAAGATAAAATCGAATGAACCTATCTGTGTCACTTTATTTTCAAAGCCTTCCCATTAGACATATTCAGAAACTTTAATATAATATTTCTTATCCGTCTATTTGATTATGAACGCAAATTGCATTTGTTTATTTATGATATAAATTTGACAGCGAGAATGGTTCATTATCATAGCTGTCTCTCAAGAAACCCTTTTTTGGATCTTCTTTTTGTACCACCTTTAAATCTATTTGCATAATTCCAGGAGATTATTTCAATTCAGTTTTGTTTCATTGTGTTGCAATATGCTCGTTTATCTCTTATCCACACCCATGAATTTCTTTGCTGCTCTTTGTGTTTCCACAACTCTTAAACATTAACAACATATACAATTTACAGAGAAAGATGACATTTATTGCTATGAAACAGCAATATAAATATCTGTAGACTGCCTTTTCGAAGTCTTAGATTAATCACAAAATTATCTTATATCCATTAAAGAATTAAATGACATTTGAAATTGTCCATGACAGAATAGTCACGCTTGTTTTCAGTGTGCACCCATTGTATAAACTAGCCCGGTATACAATATCTAAAAGGAAAAATCTAGAAACAGGAGAAGGTTGATAGCAGAGCTCATTTGTTCTCTCTGTCTACAGCTGCAGTAAAATTATAACTATGACATTTGAAATATAATGGGCATTTTTGAGTAAAAAGAGATATGATAATGACTGTAAGGATTGAAGACAAATTATACAAATATGTAAATGCACAACAGTGCTCGACCAAGGGCCGTGAATCGCACATCTTTTATAACACAACTGGTACTTTGATACATCTGGTCTTCAAATCAAATAGATTCACCACTGAATGAGTCCTTTACGGAAAGTTGATCCTATCAGTAACGGGTTAGTAAACATGAATGCCATTAAGAGCATTAGAACCGAAGTCTTACATGATACTTAGGCACTTGACAGCAAATAATAGATCTAATGGTATCTAAGATTGTTGTTCTTTATCGGACCAAAAGCGTTCCTTCTCAAACAATGCAATTCTTCCTTCGAAATCAATTGTTTGTATATATAGTACAAAAATGTCGGACGATGGTTGATGGCAAAATAAATTCCACGAAGTGCCATATCTAAGCTCTCTAAAATTCAGGAAATTCTTTTTAAGAAGTTTTAAAACTTAATCATGTCGGTTTATAGTGATCTGGGTTGTTTTTCAAATTGATGTTATTAATTTATGGAAAAAAATAATAAACTAATGTAACTGCTAGAAAATGAACCACAACATTTTCTACTTGGTACATAATCGAAGAAAATTGTTTCAAAACATATGGCCGTTTAGTGTATACAGTTGTAATGAGTCCCCTAAGCTCGAGAACTGTAGGTTTGAGCTGTTCCGTCCGTCCGCCTGTCCAGTTGTCCTTTCGCAATTTCGTTTCCGGTCTGTCACTTTGACATACATGGATCGATTTTGATAAAATTTAAATAATAGATACCACATACCACCATGTGTCACGAACTGGAGTCTGTATCAAGTCTGTCTCTAACCACATGCATGGACCGATTTTGATATACTTCCACATTTGCTATCCGTACCACTAGGGTGTGTCATGCGCAATCATCAGCCATCTACTCCCAAGGTCAAGGTCAAACACTAGCAGTTCATGCAATTTTCTTTCCTGTCTGTATCTTTCACATGCATGGACCGAAATTGATATAACTTTACATAATTGTTATCCATGTAATGAGGAAGTGTCATACATAACACCCAGTCACCTGCTTCCAAGCCAGGTCAAGCTCATACAATTTAAGGGCTATATCTCTGTAAGTAAGTTTCATATTCCTGTCCGCTCTGTATCTTTGTAGATCCTTGACAAATGTCATTGATTCTTCACAGGATATTTGTTCGCGGATAATGGTGTGTCATGCAGAAACCCAGTCACCTACTACCGAGGTTAAGGTCACACTTAGGGCTCAAACTCTCTGTAGCTCGTGCATGCATGGAATGCAATCCCATGATTATTACCCGTACCATAAGGATATGTCACAAACAACACCCAGCCTCCTATGCAATGTGAATGGCACACTGAAGTCCTATACCTTTGGTTTATAAATACATGTATCTATATTGCCACTCGTAAATAACAATTAATGAACTGTGACATACACAATCTCCACAACATTTGCATTGTATTACCTAACGCTTAAAGTGCAAACACGGTTCACAAAGTTAAAACGTTGTTTGAATGTTTACACCCT
This sequence comes from Saxidomus purpurata, assembly GCA_022818135.1. Lineage (NCBI taxonomy): Eukaryota > Metazoa > Mollusca > Bivalvia > Venerida > Veneridae > Saxidomus > Saxidomus purpurata. The sequence goes on along the minus strand of JAFMSR010000001.1, from coordinate 43,642,402 downwards.
TCTTTATAGACTGCTCCTCACCGGCAGGGGGCTTCGTATTGAATAGAAATACGTCATCAACTTGTTTATCTTGGCATCGCTGAAACAACAAACGAAAGCTAAAAACACAGAACTATCTATATAAACAGAAACCATAAACACTAGTTTAATAAGATTATCTTTTAGATTTGTTTGGTTGCACTAGGAAACTCACGAAACAGTTAAAAAGCATGTGCAACCCGTGTCGAAAGTTTCGTAGTTTAGATGCTTGAAATCTAGTTTACTAACTTATTGTTTACTGTCTATACTTGATCCTGTTTTAGCCCTGTCTTTAGTTTGGAGAGAGGATATTTGCCGATGACTATCAATGTGTTTGTAAATGATAAAACATTGTTACACGTATCTCTCCTATAATATTTGAGGTGTGTCCGTGAAAATCTTATTGATCTTCTTATCGGCATTTGAAACTTTGCGCAATGGTTTTTACATAATACTAGCTCTTTTATGGCAAGACAAGATCCGAGTTATGAATTACAACGATTGCATTATGTACAGAAACAGACCGTTATTCTTCAAATCATTTCTTTGTGCTGATACAAAATTGGTAAAAGATATTTGGAACACAGATACTAACGACTTCTTAAAAACAAATGAAATACAAAGAATACACGGTACAACTACAAATTTTGACACAGAATGGAATAAGATTAAAGAAAGTATACCAAAACCGTTTATCGATCGCTTAAAGAATCAAGACTTACCCAAAGACAACAGAAGTAAAATCTCAAGAGTCAATCTTCATATTTAAACCAAACAGGGTACATGTATGTACCCGAGTGAATTAAAAATGCGAACAATACTAAATCAAATTGTTATGAGTAATACAAAATCTTCATGGGCCAAAATTGAGTGGCAAGAACGGTTAAATATAACAAATCCTATCTTATGGTCAAAAGTTTGGTCAAATATCTATCGAAGTTTTTCAAAATAAAAAAAATTACAGTTTAAATTTCTTCATAATACGTTATTTACAGAGGATAGATTGGTTTATGGCTATCAAATGGCCTATGTACAGTTTGTAAAAGTCAACGCGAAACTCTACATCATTTCTTTTTGGGTTGTTGTAAAATTCAGCCACTAATACAAAGTGCCCAATCAATAATCAATAACGTTATATAATAATAAAACGCGCAATGAGCTAAATAACGAACACATAGTCCTTGGTGTATGTGACTTAAGGTAGTGGATGTGTAATGAGTACTTCCTGTTTATCATTTGGAATACTTTGGATTTTATAGCTGTATCTATTTTGTACTGTGGCGCAGTGGTTAGAGCGTCTGCTTTGAGATCAAGAGGTCCTGAGTTCAATCCCCGAAGGAGCCAAATTTTTTTTTCCTTATTTTTTCTTTTTTAGTTATCAAATTAATAACATGAAAAATTAAGCCATTTTACAAGATTTGAAAACTGTATCTTAATTTTTCTTTATTTTATCAAGCTGTACAGTTACTTGAAAATATAAAAATTGACCGTGTTCTTTTTGAAAGTTGAATATCTCAAAAAGTAGACGGTAAAACTTTTTATTTTGTCTTATATTTCAATTCATATACTACATATAAAAGTTTTATAATCAGTAGTGATGGTCCTACTCCGATTCATTTGCTACAGTCGTGTATATGTCATGTGTGTATGTCTCTAGCAAATTAGGCAATTGTATACTCTAGTTTTTGGCATTTTGCATGTTTTTTGTTACACATGTTAAGCTTGTAGAATTATAATTCATGTTTTGTAATTCTACTTGCTTGCAGTACCTTTTGGAACCTAGAAAAAATTTAATGTAAATAGATACTTGCAAACATACCTATTTTAACTGTTATGGTACTTTTTAAATGGTCAGTATTTCTCAAGTGGCGGTAGTGCAACACAAAACGGAATTATTTTTAATTAAACGGTGAAATGTCTTTAAATTTTGCACACTAGTCGGTTGATAGATGTGATTATATAATTTAGTTTATGTGTTTTGGAATATGTCCATACCCCATACCTTAAACTTGTCTAGTATAATAAATACCGTAATATTTGAGACTAAATGGAGTTTATGGAAATTTCGCAACAAATGTAAATCTCCGGACAGGAACAAAACGTACTTCAGTTTGTATATTTATTGAAAAAAATTGAAGATTCAACTCAAGTACAGCAAAGCATCATTACATTTTCCGAAAATCGCAGATGAAACAGTAATGGCGTCTATTTTACTATGAGCTTCCGTATATCCGTCAGTGCTACCTTAAAATTTCGTTTCTCTTAAGGTTAAGCACTTTTGTGCGGCGAATTTTATATGGCAATGAAGTGAAATGTTCATTGTAAATTTCGATGTTCACTGTAAGTTTTCATGATTACAAATTAATTGTTAACTGTATGTAACTGAAATTGTTTCTGACAAATTCTTACTTAAAGCGAAATACTGTAAATTGTAAGCAATCTTGCAATCTTTATATTCTAAACTGTTTATTATATGAATAATTTTATTGTTTTTGTAAGGCTGTTAGTGGATGCACCCCGACCCCTATCACGCCATCTACAGGACAAAAAAGGGGTTACCCCAATTATGGGGGCCTCAAGAAAGAAAAAGATCCGAGTTATGATTTATCCGTACACATTTATAACCGTCCTGTTTGTTTGAACGATGAATTTCAAAAGTCTTAGAGTAAGGAGGTTTTCTGTCCACCTTTGAACTATATACATGTAATTCGGAGGTGTGTTTCTTGTTATCTTATTCTATATCTGTTTTCTTTGAAATTCTTATTATTTCTTCTATAACACTGTGGAAAATGAGAAAATCATTTATAAAAACCGTCTGATCATACTTCTCATATTATGAAATACGCAACATTGGTTATTGCAAATATACCATTTAAAGACATCTTTTTACCAGTTTAAGACATATCTCTGTTTTCCAGGGGGATAGGTTGTAAAGTGGTTTCTTATTTACTTTAATTGAGACAAATGTTAGCTGGTGAGAAAAATGTCGGATTTTTGTGGCGGTTGACTTTTCTTCTCTTGGTGGTTAATTGATTCGAAACACGTAAAAATCCAACAGTTCTTCTCACCAGCAAACATTTCCCCCGATTAGAGTTAACAAGAAACCATTTAATGATCTAGCCCCATGTCTTAAGCTGATCTCTTTGACACTTATTGTCACATTTTAGTAAAACGACTTGACATACTAAATTCATCTTGTGTTTCTCACCATCCTCGCATTTTCTTCGATTTAACTGTACCCGGCGAATAAATAGTTCAACAATACTCCAGTTGTCATGTGTGAATTCTTATTGAAATAACTATTTGTTTCTGGTTGACGAATCGATGTGATTAACATCTTACAGTGTGTTGTGACCAGTTCATATTCGTACTTGTTGTTCCACTTGAAAATGTAATCCTGATCCTGAGATGCTATGATTAGAATGACAGTTCACAAAGACATACATGGGAGTGAATATTTGATTCAAACATGATTCAATATGATATTTTATAAGGTTGTGACTAAGGACTGAAAAGCTTAAACAATTATCGTAATTACAAGATGAGTAAATATATTATACTGCTTGTTCCTAACAGGATATACATTAGATTTCTGTTTCCAGCAGGATGAAGAAGAATGTATTCATAATTCAATAAATGATAACAATACATCAATACACAATCCAATAATTATTTATTATCGGATAGGGTTTAAACATGTAACACAAGCTATGTATAGCAACAATGATGAAAGGCACCAATTGTATAAAACAGCAGTAAAAATCACAACAACACACACATTCAACAATATTTGAGATAAATATTTGTAAAATAATTGAACTGAGGCATAAAAATGATAAACAATAACTCATTATTGAAAAATAAGGCCTCCGGCTCATACGCATTTCAAATAAAGTGTGAAGTAACGGGAATTTTTAACGTAGTTGAAGGTAATTATGATATACATCCAAAGAACAGCAAAATACGCTTGAATATTTAAGTGACAGTAAGACAGCCAATGTTTTTGGCTTAACAACAACAGTTTTCTCTTTAAAGCATAGTATTATATATTATAACATTTCTGATAATTTTTAATATTTTTGCTGAAAATAATGTATGTGTTATTCATGTATAAACTGATAGAAACTGCTCTCCTTCTGTTCTCCTTCTTTACAAGCATGGTATATATACATTGCAATATTTCTGATAGTTTTTATATTTCCGCTAGACATTAAGTGATAGAACTTTTACTAGAGCATATATTGAAGATGAAGGCCGTATTACAAAGTAATGTTCAAACCAGATAGAGTGGAACTTCCTCTAACGGTCACCTACCACCAACATCTACCTTCTTATAACAGCCAATTTGAATCCCTCCCTTAGTTTTTCTATATGTTTTACCTCCCACCAACAGCCACCTCCAAACTCCGGCCAACGGCCACTATTTTCATCCCGAATTAACCGAAACCCTATCAAACGGCCAAAGAACACACTAACCGCCCGTCAAAATTTTGATTGCAAAAGCTTTCACTAAATAAATTTTCGGAAAATCCCCAATGTCTGTATGTTTTGTCTATTCCTTGGTCAGACTTTAACATCAAGATTTAATGCAACAATCCAGTCATATTTTCACGTTCATATTAAAGCTTTTTCACAATGTTCAGTTCCAAAAGCATAAACCCACAAAATCAACGACAAAAAAGCTGATCATATGTATTACCGCAAAAATAATCACTCTGAGCAACAGCAACCTCTGGACAACATATACTTACCAGTCATCCAGCTGTTGGTTGTTGTAGGGAGGTTGCACTGTATATTTATGATAATTAAACCATTGTTATGTTTGTCGTGACTAAGTCTTTAACATATCAAATTAAGTTTTACCAATCAAATGTTTTTCCTATTATCTTAAAGAATTTCTTATTATGTGGTCTAAAGTATTTCTTAAGAAGTTCCAAGGACTTGGCATCAGCTTCAGGTCTTTGAATTCGACCCCTGTCGTCACCGTAACAAACCATGCCATTTATAGGTGAAACGAAACGTCTTAAACAGAAAAATTTCTTGTTTTTATTGTACACAAAATATTTGTCAGAAAAGACATGTTCTATTCCGAGAAATTTTTCAAGTTTCACTAAAACATCTAAAGGGTTACTGGAAAATTCCTTAGCTTCTATAACTAGAATCTGATTCCTTCTAAAGAAACTGAGATACCTTTTCATTCCTTCATCGTACGTCGAAAGCTTTATAGCCCCTCTGTTATTTAACTTCCCTTTCTGGCCCAATTGAACTTTTCTGGCAGGTTGTGGTTTGGCTAGCTGTTCTCCAGACAAATAATGACTATTATGTTTTATCTTTCTGTATGTAAGCTGAGACATTATCCGATCTATTGGCTCTCGAACCATAACAATTATTTTTGTTTCAGGGTTTAAGTGGTATATTTCTTTCGGTTTACGATAGTCCGTGAAGAAATTATCCGCTTTTATCATTCCTACTTGGTCGGAATATGTGCATGGCATTTTATTTTTTATGTCCAGTCGACTTCCTTTCGTCTCAAAGAAATGGCTTGGGATTTTATAATGATCACTTTTAATAACAATATTTGGATGCATACTTGTAAAATCAGCCAACTCTCTGGTTCCACACTTAGCTACCCCCACAATTATGCAACCTGGGTTCTTTTTAACGCACGTATCATTAGGTTTTGGTGCATATAAAGCCTTGTGAATGATTTGAAGTTCCGATTGAAGTTCTGTTGCATTGTAAACAATTTTCCATTGATCAGTTTGTTTTATATTCATTCGCCCAAGAGCTTTTTGTTTTGGATTCATGAATGTTTTGACATCTTGCTGTTCCGTGTCATGTATCGTATTATGTTTATCATATTTATTTTCGTTTAAAATACTTTCATTTTTCCGTTTCTTCTTTTCGATGATTTCTTTTTCATTCTTTGCTTCAGTGTTATCTCGACGATATAACTGCAGTAAAGGTGCCACTTCAGACTGGCTCCTGCTACCGTTCTCTTGTGTTGCCCTTTTGCGTACTGTCACCATACGGTTATTCAGTTGTATACAAGCATAAATGTAGATAGCTGTACATATGGCAAAAATTATAATTATTGTCCTTAGTAACCGAAACATCCTCGTATAAAATTTCAAATATCTTAACACTCATTTAGTACTGAAATACAATAAAATTATTTAACATATATAGAAAGTGTAACAATGCCTAAAGGAATGTCAAGTAAACAATATTTAAAGCGTTTGTTTTATCTGATCAAACGGAGGTATTTATTTGCAAAGGTTTCAACACAACCAATATAAAAATATGTGAAACTGCATTTGCGTACAATACAACTGTACTTGTTTTTCACGGGAAGCCGGTACAAGAGAGCATAGTCAGATTTTATCTTGTGTAGATATGTTAAGGGAGAAAGATTTGTTTCAACATAAAATGTACAATAACATGACAATTTACAATTAAACATACAATTTACAGGTAAGCAACATATATGAATTTATGTAGACATGTCAATCAACATTATAATTATGTTAAGAATAACGAAAAAAAAATGTTAAGACAAACTTTTATTTCCATAGTATTGTACGACATAGAAAGAAATCAAAATCAAATCATAGTCAAGACGTTATAACGTTATCAATTATTTAAGATGTATTAATAAGTAAATACTGATGAAAATTTTGGAAAACATGTAACATAGCACAACCAAACAGTACATATTCAGGGAAAGACCTGGGTAGCATTGTAAATAAGATAATTATATTTAGAAATAGATATTGATAAAAAATTAAGATAACAGGAAATATAGGTAACTTATGATAAATGATATTAGAGATCATAAAATTTACTGGGTGAATTATGCAAACTAAAGCAAACAGCTGCATCAGTCTTTACCACCGAAGGATATGAATAATTAATGAATAGGACAGATTGAAAACTGCTGTTTACATGATAAAAAAGCTTGATTTATGATTAATATTCTGACAATCAATAAAAATTATATCTATTTTAATATAATAACTAAAATATAATGAATAAATGTTAAAATCCTAGCTAGCTTAAGACACTTTCAAGCAAAACTGAAAAAAACATTTTTAAAGATTTTAGAATACTTTTTCTATTTCATATTACGTTCTACCTCGGCGAAACTGAGTGGGGTAATTCAACATTAAAATAAGCGTAATTTGTCATATCTGGATAAAACAAGCTTTTTAGACCGAGTTTTGGTACTATTTTATAGATTTTCTAGTAACAATAGTGGTCCGGTCCCTAATTTTGACAAACATTTATAAAGGAAAAACCAATAAACCATTTTTTTCAGTCGGCCTGAACTGAAAATTTACTATCTGGGATTTTCCTAAAAAAGGAAAAATATAAAAATTTTTTTATTTTTTTTTTATAATGAACTTTAGACTTCCAGCAATTTAACTGAAATCTTGTTTATTTTTGATGGGTGTAAAAAAAGGGGGGGAAAATTTTTTTTAAAAAAGCTTGAAACGGCGATTTTTAATTAAACAAGCCTTTGGAACAGTTTTTCTCGGTGTTATTATATAGTATTAATAGTTGCGACGGTTGTCCGACCCCTAATTTTGACCACTGTTTTTACAGAGAAAAGTTCTGAGCAATTTTTCGTTATTTAACGGTCGACCGAGAGTGAGATTTGTCTCTTGGAAAATTTAAGATTATTCTAAAATAAGGGAGGAAATTAAAAATCTATGTTAAATTTGTATACTTAAGACCTTAAATTGGCGCTTCATTCTACATACGATTTCATTTATTGCTTTTGTTGAGCTTATTCTATAGGCGGAGTTTTTCAGAAATAGCCACATGTGAAAAATGACCTACTAGGAAACAGCGATAGTTTCTACAGAAAAGAAGATTTTTAAAGTTCACTTCTATTTTCATGTAGTTTAACTCTTGGCACACATATCCATATGTATTTTATGTTAATGCTATCATTCTTTTAAAAGTATACACATTGCCGTATTTTAGCAGTATACGGACTCCCGAATTTCAGAATATACGTGGTAGTATACTAACTAAGTATTCTGATTCCCGTATTTTTAAGTGTTTTAAGGCCAACTGGAAAAAAAATGGTTTATTGGTTTTTCCTTCATAAATGTCTGAAGACTTGTTTGATACAAGACGTTTGTAGTATATCTAGTTACCTGTATTTCTCTAAGTTTACGCAATGTCGTATTTTAGCAGTATACGGACTCCAGTATTATAGGTTATTGAACTTGAATGGTGAAATATTACTTGGAACGAGTTGATGTGGCGGGAACAACGAGCTTGCGAGAAAGTGAAATACGTAAGTGTACACACAAGTGTGTAAAATCAACGTTTGTAAAATCAACGAGTTCCAAGTAATATTTCGCCATACAAGTTCAATAACTTTTTTATTATATACTTTCATATATGAACAAAATGACATTCTGTTACCAAACAGCAATAAATGAATCTTGAAATTTGTCAGATAACTAGCGAACTATTTTACCATTGACAGTTTCTTTATTGTGTATTATTAGACTCGATTCAATATTGTTGTTTATACGTGACCTCATTTATTAGTAGAAACTGTGACGTCACTTTATATGGTAAGAAATTTCAGTTGCCGTCCGCCATCTTGTTTTGAAAAACGCAAGACTTTTCCTATGAAAGCAAGTTTGTACTTTGAAATGTGAATAAATCATCTTGATATACATTCCTAAAAATGTTTTCCTTTTTATGACTCCATGTAAAACATCATTCCTTTCCAGTCAATCAATAGTAGGCTGATATACGTACCAGTAACTTTCGTAACCAGAACTGGTATTGCGTGCCCCAAAATTTCGTACCATTTCAAAAATGAAACTCTTCTACATCTACTTGAAAATGATTAAAGTTTCCTTTTTATTTTAAGACCGTAGTTTATCTAATTGTAAGAAACTGTCAAACTTCCAAACATAAACCTCATTAAAACGATGTTTGTAAACAAATAAAATAGTCCGTACAGCTGATCGCTAGGACCGCCCTCCCTTGCCAATGTTCAGAATGCGCAGTAGCGTAGAATACTGAACGAATTCTCTAAGGCAAAGTGAACGGGGCAATATGAAAGTATATAATAATTTAGAATATACGTGGTCACGCTGGGGAATCACATGATTAAGATAATCTCTAAATAAAAGTACATCTATGCAAAATGTTGTGGCATCATAAAAGTATTATAGAACTACACAGGTCTCAATCACAGTGTTGAACACTTCAAAAATAAATTATGTCAGTTTCTCGAAGTGTTCAGCACAACCGAAAGGTGACTATGATTGAAACCTATGTAGTTCTTTAATACTTTTATGTTGCTATAAGATAGGCTAGATTCTACATTTATAGCTAAACGACTTTCATTATTTTCTAACTTTATTCTGAGATCTACTTTTGTTTAGAGATTATTTTGATCACGTGATTCCCCACCGTGGGTAGTACCGGTATATCTAGATTCCCGTATTTCAAGTGTACGGACTGCCGTATTTGCGGAATATACGGCTTGTGTGCACAATCCCGTATTTCGGTCATAAACGGGATAGTATATCTAGTTTCCAGTATTTGTAAGTATACGCAATGTCGTATTTTAGCAGTAAACGGTATCTCGTATTTCAGAATATACGTGGTTGTATATCTAGATTTTCGTATTTTTACGTGTAGGGACTGCCGTATTTTCAGAATATACGGACTTGTGTGCACACTTACGTATTTCAGTCATATACGGGATAGTATATCTAGTTTCCCGTATTTGTAAGTATACGCAATACCGTATTTGAATAGTATACGGTCTTTTGTTTACCATTATTTCCGTATTTGCAAGTATACGGACTTCCGTATTTAAGGAATATACGGACTTCAATGAACGATCCCCTATTTTAATAGAATACGGGCTATCGTATACCACGTTTCCCGTATATTGAAGTAAACTGAATACCGTATATTAGTTATAGACCTGACCAGCGCACTCGCACGCGCACACGTAAATGTAAACGTACAACGTACCACTGCCTAATTTCGGGGGTAATCTCAAACGATTCTAGTATCATAAGAAATCTTGGTTACGTTCATTATTAAAAAGTCTACATCATTATATAATATCATTCACTATTATCCTAATAATAATCATTACTATCGTATACTGTAGAACTAATACAAGATTAAACATATACACCATCATCATAATCATCATGAAGAGATTCATCCTTGCAATTAAATTAATCAATAATAAGTTTCATCAAAATCGTCGTTTTCATGAGAGTCATTGTCCCATCAACATCAGTTGTACCATTATGAAAATAAAACAAATAATGTCCCCAACACAGGTTTTCAATGGTACCAGGAGAAAATCTAAAATCAGAAAAAAAATCTTCAAGTGACCTTGACCAAAAAACAACAGTGATATGACCAAAACATATGATAATTTAAAAAATACATTAACATTGATACCCCGCCCCCTCAAAGAAAATGTTTTATCAATATTAAAAAAAAAACCATATATAAAATTACAGTGACCTTGAACCCCCACCCAGAAAATATTCTTTTATTTTTTTTTTTTTTCAGAACAATTTTAGAATTGAAAAATCTTTTTTAGTAACAATGACCTTGACCCCCGAAAAATTTTTTTAGAACAGTTTTATAATTTAAAAACAATCTTTTCATTAACAGTGACCTTGACCTAAACCCTAGTTACCTAAATGCATTGCAAATCTCCACATAAGCTACCTACACACTGATTTTCATTGTAATTCGTCACTCCTAGTATAGCCTGAGTTATTGATCGAAATCTATTTTTCTATTTTAGTAACAGTGACATTGACCTTGATTTTAGTGACCCAAAATGCAATTCCAAGCTTCCTCTCCACACAATCTACCTACACATCAAGTTTGATTGCAATTGGTTACTCCTACCTCGAGTTATTGAGCGGAAACCATTTTTCTATTTTTAGTAACAGTGACCTTGACATTGAGCATAGAGCCCTTAATGCAATCGCAAACTTCCTCTCTACGCAAGCTACATACGCACCAAGATTCATTGCAATTGGTCACTCTTAACTAAAGTTATTGAGCGGAAACCAAATGTTTGACGACCACTCGCCCGCCCGACATACGACAACGCCATCGTAATTACCAGGTTTTAAGAAAAAACCTGGTTAATAATAATAATCATTATCATCATCATCATCGTCGTCGTCAGCTATATCATCATTGTCATACTACCAACATTCATTACCATAACGATCATCACCACCATCATCCTCAACAGTACCAGATTAACCTAATGACAAAATTTGGAGATCAAGAGCTTCCACTTATTGATGAATGTGTTTCGCTTGATGACAGAATATAGCCTAACCGACATTTGCTAATGACTCCATATACGGACTGTCAAATAAATCAGACAGCCCTTAGATGAACGAATGATGTGCAAAGAAACTTAATAAACGCACTAATAACTGCAAAGTAATAATTGTTAAACATGCAATTGCACGGTCCGGAGACACCCGCATGATAAATTACCATTAATTGTCTACATTTGCATTGGTATGAGTGTCCATCGTAAACAACTAAATTTGACATAAAATTGTATTGTTGTTCTAACTTGAGATGGTCCCTCAATACATTGTTCAAATACAGAGTACGTTTACATGTACATATACGTTTACAGTTACACTGGTCAGGTCTAATATACGGGCTTGCACCATATACGATCCCGTACACCTCTGCATTCTAAGTTTTCCGTAAATTTTCCCGTATATTGCTTAGAAATTATCTTAACTTGGCCTTTTTTGTCTTAAAATCTAAGACAGGTACCCCCCTATCTTAAGTTTTAAGAATTTTCTTAGAATTGATAAACAAAATGGCCGCCAGACAGCAAACACCCAGTTAAAGGTAAAAAAATCTCCGTTTAATACGATTAAAAAGTTGCAGCGGGTTATTTTCGGTATTTTCGGTGGTTTTTGTTCGCTTTCCGTGTTTAGACGATGAATCAGGGGAGGTAAAGTTGTCATAGCTTCCGTTTCAAGAGAATTGAAATTTCAGCTTTTAATCGGATTAATAATCTTCTATACAGTCTACCAGATTGATTTGATGTAACAAATATGCAAATTCCATGTCATTTACTCTTTCTTCCACGCATTGGAAGTGGGCTGGGAAGTGATTGGATCGAAGGAGTAAGAAATGTTCCACCCGATGTGATGAAAAATCGGTAACACGAAGGGCAGTGTGGTCAACTTTACAATTAGGGGTTTGTTTTAAGGACATTGTTTTAAATACCGATCACATTTTGAAGAATAGAATTATATTGTTTAAACATCGACCCTGTATTGATGTGATGAATATTATGAGAAGCAGAGGATATTGTTCATCCTATGTACACTCAGGGTCCGTAATATACGGACCCTGGTACACTCCAACAGTGGAAGACAGAACTTAATAATTAATTTTGTAAAGTTAATGAACAACAATAGCTGCCTGTCAACTACGGATGGTAAAGTCAGTACCTCCCTGTCCAGTATGGATGGTGAAGTCAGTACCTCCCTGTTCAGTACGGATGGTAAACCGTAAAGTCAGTACCTCCCTGTCCAGTATGGATGGTGAAGTCAGTACCTGCCTGTCCACTGTCCAGTACAGATGATAAAGTCAGTACCTGCCTGTCCAGTACGGATGGTGAAGTCAGAAAAATTTAAGTTCTGTCCCACTAATCTATGCTTTTCAAGTAATTCAAGAGGAGAAAAGTTCGAGTATCTAGCTGGGATCTCACTAACAAAGTTCTGTGCCACTGCGTTTATGAATAGAGTATCAAAATGAAACAACGGTAAGCGCGCTGTTGCACGGTGGAAATCGATTAACTGAAGACGGTTTTCGATCGAATATTGAATGATAAATAAAATAAAAGAATTATGATAGAAATTGAGTTATGATTAATTGTTTACGAGCATTATAAAGTTCAGAATTCATCGGAACAACTGAGATTCTGTCACAGGGTAACGGCTGAAATCTGCCTTTTTAGCCGACTTAGAAATTTATATGAACATGCAGACAATTTTTTTCTCACAGATATTTGAATATACACGTATACTTTGCAAAACTACCAATGAAGTGTCCACTTGTGACTGTTTCGCTGAAGAACGAATTTATACGTCTTCTTTTCGAAAGTCCTTGATAGCGCAGTGCTATGTATCCCCGCTTGTCGTGCGGGAGATCGGGAGTTTGATTCCCCATCGGAGATCATTGTTCCATTTTTATTCCAAATTCATATACAGCCAAGAATACATTTAACAATAAAACAATGCTTAAATTGTTACCCGCTACAAATGATAATATTTTGAATAATACTAAAAATATTATCAACCTGTATTGATTTATAATTGATCCTTGACAGTTTCACTGAAACCGAAAGTAGTCGTTGCGAATAAAAGTGATTATACGGGTGGGATTAAATTTATTTAACTTGTCATACTCCCTTACACCTCTAATATTAAATACCTCCGCATGCCATGAGCATGAGAACGGGTTCAAAAACATAACAAATAAATTTGAATATATGGGTTGGGTTAAATGCCTGTGCATGCTCTGTGCGTTTGTAATGTTTACATCTGTCTTAGCATACGGATAGTGTACTAACTTTGTTAGTGGATCGAACCCTGACCGCCAGCATGGGAAGCGGACACCACAACATGTTCGCGAAAGGGTAAACCCATCAGCCAGGTTGTTGGAAGTGACATATGACCACTGCAGTTTAAGGCATTTTAATTAAAGTTTTGTGACAGGACATGAAAACAGTCATTTCATTGCTTTGATTTTATCTCCTTTCTGGTATCTGCGTATTGCTGACCCGTATCGGCCCTGATATGTGTTAAGGTTTTTATTACAATTTGATTGGTCAACACATTTACCTGTGGTGGTGTAGACTTAGTTGTGCAGTCCCACTCAGCGAGACATGTTGGTCTTTTCAGTAGAATTTAATCTTTCTAGTTTTTATTAATTTCATTTGGATGTAGGATTTTGAGTATGTGAAAAAAATAAAAACACATAAAAGTACAAAAGCAGGGCATACATTGACCTTGACCTACAAAAAGTGCAGCATCATGACCATTTTGTCAAAAGCAGTACAATCTCTATTGTAGTAGATAAATCACATGTTTGATAACAGATATATCACAGTTAAGCTCTGCCCCTATACACAGTGCAAATTATTAGAAATACAGAACATTGTTTTCCTATAGATGTATGCAGTAGTCATCATACAGTAATAGGTATATAATAAATTATGAAAAAATGTTTGCGACTGTTAAAAATGTATTATTCAGCCGCAAATATCAAAATTACTAAATAGTATGTGCACAAGTGTATAAAAACTGTAACGGATGCGCTGTTAGAGTTGAATGAGACTTAGATATAACTATAAAAGCTGGTGGATTCTAATAACTCTTATAGATTTCAAACAGTGTCACAACACAACTCAAGTTCCATATATCATCATAATTTACTCTCTGTTCTACTGTCATTTAAGTTTTAACACAATTTTGCACTGGCATAATATAGTCGGTAATACTACAGTTCAACATTGCAACTGTATTCCATAAATATACTATGGCCACTGCAGTGCACCGCTAACAGTCTATGATGTGCTACAAGTTAACATTACTCCATGGATAGACTACTGCAGGCATTGCAGTGTAAACAGTCTGAACTGTACTGGTACTGTCAAACATCTGGCATTTCATTCCAGTGACCTAAAATATACAGTATCAACAACAACAATGAATAAGAGTTAAAATAGCATAAGGAATAATGCATTTAACATACTTTATCATAATAATAGTTATGCAAGCAATTATACATGTACTCAACAAATATGTATTACTAAATATGGTCTGAACAGTACATTTTGTGTAGTGGTCAATAACAAGCAGTTCTCTTATAATAGCGGTATCATGTATAAAAAACAATTACCTTTTTCAATAGATACATCATCAGAAAAACAATCTTGAGACTTACCAAATTATGGATCTGATCACCAAGATCACTAAAGATCACACTCCCAAAAATCACATCTGTCTGCCTCCCTGTGATAGTGAGTAGTCTGCACTGTTAAACTGCAAGGTTAAAAACAAGATTGTGTGCAAAGAGTTTTCAACATGTTTGGTTACAAGATTGTTGAAATATGGATTAAAAGATAATGTTACTGAACATACTGCCATTTCGAATGTCACATCTTTAACATGAAAATATGAAATCTCCCGAAACTATAGAAGTATTTTCGTTTACATGATACATTTGTAAACAACAATTATAAATGTTGCATAAACATAAAAAACTTGCAAACCATCAGAATGCCAAATACATACTCAAAATCCTACATCCAAATGAAATTAATAAAAACTAGAAAGATTAAATTCTACTGAAAAGACCAACATGTCTCGCTGAATCGAACTGCATAACTAAGTCTACACCACCACAGGTAAATGTGTTGACCAATCAAATTGTAATAAAAACCTTAACACATATCAGGCCCGATATGGGTCAGCAATACGCAGATACCAGAAAGGAGATAGGGGAATCAAACTCCCAATCTCCCGCACGACAAGCTGGGATACATAGCACTGCGCTATCAAGGACTTTCGAAAAGAAGACGTATAAATTCGTTCTTCAGCGAAACAGTCACAAGTGGACACTTCATTGGTAGTTTTGCAAAGTATACGTGTATATTCAAATATCTGTGAGAAAAAAATTGTCTGCATGTTCATATAAATTTCTAAGTCGGCTAAAAAGGCAGATTTCAGCCGTTACCCTGTGACAGAATCTCAGTTGTTCCGATGAATTCTGAACTTTATAATGCTCGTAAACAATTAATCATAACTCAATTTCTATCGTAATTCTTTTATTTTATTTATCATTCAATATTCGATCAAAAACCGTTTTCAGTTAATCGATTTCCACTGTGCAACAGCGCGCTTACCGTTGTTTCATTTTCATACTTTATTCATAAATGCAGTGGCATAGAACTTTGTTAGTGAGATCCCAGCTAGATACTCGAACTTTTCTCCTCTTGAATTACTTGAAAAGCATAGATTAGTGGGACAGAACTTAAAAGTTTCTGACTTCACCATCCGTACAGGACAGGCAGGTACTGACTTTACCATCTGTACTGGACAGTGGACAGGCAGGTACTGACTTCACCATCCATACTGGACAGGGAGGTACTGACTTTACGGTTTACCATCCGTACTGAACAGGGAGGTACTGACTTCACCATCCATACTGGACAGGGAGGTACTGACTTTACCATCCGTACTTGACAGGCAGCTAACTTTACAAAATTAATTATTAAGTTCTGTCTTCCACTGTTGGAGTGTACATAGGATGAACAATATCCTCTGCTTCTCATAATACTCATCACATCAATACAGGGTCGATGTTTAAACAATATAATTCTATTCTTCAAAATGTGATCGGTATTTAAAACAATGTCCTTAAAACAAACCCCTAATTGTAAAGCTGACCACACTGCCCTTCGTGTTACCGATTTTTCATCACATCGGGTGGAACATTTCTTACTCCTTCGATCCAATCACTTCCCAGCCCACTTCCAATGCGTGGAAGAAAGAGTAAATGACATGGAATTTGCATATTTGTTACATCAAATCAATCTGGTAGACTGTATAGAAGATTATTAATCCGATAAAAAGCTGAAATTTCAATTCTCTTGAAACGGAAGCTATGACAACTTTACCTCCCCTGATTCATCGTCTAAACACGGAAAGCGAACAAAAACCACCGAAAATACCGAAAATAACCCGCTGCAACTTTTTAATCGTATTAAACGGAGATTTTTTTACCTTTAACTGGGCGTTTGCTGTCTGGCGGCCATTTTGTTTATCAATTCTAAGAAAATTCTTAAAACTTAAGATAGGGGGTACCTGTCTTAGATTTTAAGACAAAAAAGGCCAAGTTAAGATAATTTCTAAGCCAAATTTTGGTCTTAGAAAAATTCTTAGTGAAAATATTATCTTAGACAAAACTTAAGATAATATTGTCAAAATCTTAGATAATATTAATTTCTAAGAGAAAAAAAATTCTAAGATGCTTTATGAATACGGGCCCAGATGACATCAGTTTAACGACGTCATCGTCGTTTAGTTTCCGGTATTCGTTACGCTCGGTAAGTTTGTTTACGTCAATCCAGGTTGAAGATTTTTATATTTTCACTGCTTTGAAACAGTGAAAATATCAATTTTATGTCACTGATATATTTCAGTATTTCACTGAAAAACATAAAATACAGAGCTTTACCCGCAAATTAAGTTATAGCATGAGCGACACAGTGTATGTTTATCAAATAGAAATTGAAGGGCAGTGAACCTATCACAAGACGAGATGTGTTTCTAGCAGGTGAATTGAAGGACAAAATGGTCAAAATTAGCAATTTTATTTACTAGTGTATTGAAAGCCAACCCCTGAATATTTTCATGATAATCACGTGACTGACGCTACTATCGGAACAAAACAATGTGACAGAAAAAGACAAACTTACTGCAAAGTATTGCTGCCGTATAATTTTTGGAGGGACAGCAAATGAAAGTTTTGCCATAAATGCGTATTTTGCACTTCTATTAAATATCACATGAAGTCAAAAGTGTTAGAAAGTTGCATTTCTGTTGATTTGTTTGTGAAATAGTGGTATTCTACCTAACTTGGCCAAATTATTTTCACTTCAATAAGACTATACGGTACTTTTATTTTTTCTATCATTTTCTATATTCAATTAAATTATACTAAATACTCACTGGTGCTTCCTGTAACTCATCGTTCCATTACAAAATACGTATATGGAACACATTAAATATCTTAGGCCAAATATTGTCTTTACCTTTTAATGCTTTTGAACAATCTGAAAAGAGTTTTTTAACATAATCACTTTACTGAGTACAACATATTTTGCATGTGTTGTATAAAAACTGTGAAAAGTGATACAAATATTAATGACACCAAAAATGACACAAACCTTTTATTTTTCACACATCTGCTACGATGTACTACGGTGTTTTTAGTACGGCTCTAAAACAGTTTATAAGGCATCGTGTTACCTTAAATACTCTTTGGTACAATGTAAATTAACTTCTTCCTTCGCAATTAGTCTCACGTCAACATAAATCTTGTTATCCGATTACTATATTTAAGTGTAATTATGTGATCAAATCCCCGACAGAATTAGGTCTTGGCGACGAAGATAAATACAATTTATTCTGTATTCATGTCGTACTTTAGTTTAAATATAATGAAGTTGCACTATGCAGTAGCTCTAAAGCAAACTCTTCAATAACATGCGAGTTGCATACAACTGGAATTATAAGCTTGATTCTTAAAGACGCCTGAAATGTCATTACATAACGTCTGTATTAATTTATCTTAGTAACTTAGTGATTGCAAAATACCTTAAAGCGCATACTTTCGTTCAAAATATACATATTCTTTGAACGAGTACAAGACTAAAGTTGGAATGCAGTGTTCAACACGTCCGTTAGAAAGTGTGATGTTCTTAAATAAGCAGGATACATCCTTTTAAATGTAGATGCCCTTTGTTTTGCCAGGTAAAATCTATTAATATAGAAAACAAAATTCTAATAATGAGCCGGTCAAATTTATTAGTCTTATTTTTTCTTAAGTTTGGGAATCACGAATACGATTCTCGTCTGCTCCAATTTGCGTTTTGAATATATGAAGGCGATAGCATATTCTGAGGAAGTTGAATATGAGGAAGTCGAATATGGTAATTTTGCAAATTGCTTACATCTTTGCCTGACTTCTGTAAAAAGCTCAATCGATGGTCATATTTTTAGTCATATTTTTTGTTTAATTCATCCAAAGGAGGAATGCAGACTAGGAGAGCTGGAAAAGATGTCTTAATTGAAATGTAGATAGAAGTAGTTCTTTGAATAATATTTAGTGAGTTTTTATGTACTATGCTATTTAGCAAAATCTCCGTTACTTTAGATCTTTAGTTATCTCTAAAAAATACATGATCAATGTGTATAAAGCTTTTGTCAAATAAGGAAGTCAATGTTACACGGTTTACAAAAGACCTGTAGAATATCTCGGTTATTTGTTTTAGAAAAGTTAGACGTTTGAAAAGACAAGATTTAAATATTTTCAATTAATATTAATAGTATATGCGGGTGGAAATGAGGATGTTCACAAATCTAGGAAAATTTAGTCATCATCCGTGCTTAAGGCTTCTTAGCTGATCAAAGAGCGGTCTTTCGTTGTAATTTTCATAAATGAATGCGACGCTCGTTCTACGGAAAATGATTTAGCATCACTTCATAATTGGTGCACTTATCGACAAACAATGAAAAGCTTTAATTAGGAAAATATTTAAAACATTTAAAATTCTGCTTTTCATTTGTACAAGACTAAAACTTGTGTCATACGCTAATCCATTATGATCTGAAAAAGATTGATTGATAATGTCATAACTTTACGTTTTCCGAATGAAATTTTGTTACGTTATTTAAAACATCTGTCTTCAATGAACTATACCAGAAACTGCAAACAGTGTGTTTAACATATTTCTCAGGGACAAAATAAGGGATGTAAATTGCACTGTTATATGGTAAATCTTTCTCATATTTGACAGTGAATAAAGGATTATTTATACACACTTCTCCCGGGAGACATTTCATCCTGCGTAACACTTCTCCCGGGAGACAATTTCATCCTGCGTAACACTTCTTCCTGGAGACATTTCATCCTGTTTAATACAAAATCTAATTGTCCTAACTGTACACTCTATTTATCTTCTAAAGAAATTAAAACATTTCACGAGAAAAGTCTGACAAACCAACAGTAGGATGTAGTACGCATTATTTCTGAGCATCTTTAGAATTGTTGAAGACACTGTCTTTGAATGCTGAAGAAGTTTAGTTTAATTCAAGTGAAAATCGTCAAATGGAGAGACGATACATTGCATCATTTACTATAGGTTTCGTCCGTAAACATATATTATTCGGTAAAATATCTACGAGAATTTAGGCTTAGTAGTTGTCTGTCCGCAAGTTTAAAAAGTTAAAGTAACAAAATCTCTTTCACAATCAACAACTGTGATTCTGTGATTCGTGTAAGTTTCATGTATTGCAACATGTTGTTAACTGTTTTGGTAACTTTAATTTAAGTTGGATATAGCGTGCCAGTTATTTATCAGTACAGACGGGCACCAACAACTTAGAAATTTACAAATTTTAAACACAAAGCTAACAACAACATGCATTTGCACATCATGCAACCAGTTAACTTAAAGATTGATCGCACAATATGTTAAATAAATTTCAAGAAATCTATTCAATCAAACCTCGATTGATAAATTAGTGTGCTTCTTTTTAATGTGCTGCCACTCTATCAAATAGCAATGTAATGAAGTAAACAGCAGGCTGAGAAGGTCGATAAGTGTCTGTCGTTTGGTTGGCAGCTAGTTAGATTTACAATATACGGATACAGATATAGAAATGACAAATATAATGTTCTGAGTATCGTAATTTAATCCCTCTGAGCAAGTGCTTTCTACACAAATATATGAATATCAAGATTTTAAGACAAATTTGTGATACAAATTATGTCAGCTAAGTATTGCAATTAGTATTTGTTAAGGAAGCACAGTATGAAAATCTCCTTAACTTGTTGCCCTTTCTTTTAACTGCTGCTTTATTACTCCTCTATCATTACTACTTTTCTATATGCAGGTTATTTTGAAATTATGCAAACAGGACAGAGTTGTTCAGAGAAGCTAGGATACAGAAAGCAGATGACTTCCATCTAGCAGGCATGAGTTTGAAAGCCGCCATTAAACACTTAGAAACTTGAATGACCAAGTACATGGATAGCTTTTAATAGATATGCAAATATCACTTTGCCGGTCGTATTCAAAACTTTTTGATACAATGAAAAAGAAATAAATCCCAAAAAGAGTAAGCTCAAAAATGACGAAAACTTCAACGTAAGTTTGTTCTAGCCTACTAATCAATATAGTTTTTTTGTATTGTATGGTAAAATGACACACAACCAAATTTAATTTACAGAAGTAACATGAAAACGAACCGCGACTCTGATAAACCTAAATGGCACCCAACATGCCAGACATAATGGACAATTATATAATTGAGCTTTTTACTTGAACTACTGCGTTAGTTCGGCTGATGAACGTGGAAACATTAAGTAGTGTTACATTGTACGTATCCTTGCTGAAATCAAATCTCCTTAGACTTCGGCAGGGGACAAAAATAATCATCTGTTTTGCTTAATTTTGTCAGTTCATCTTGCGTCTCTATCCCGAAAAGAATGTTGCTAGTCTAAATTATTGAAGAATTTCAATATTAAACTGAGTAATAACCGGAACAAAAAGATCAGTTTATGCATGGTAAATACTAAATACATTAAAAGCATTAGAACCCAATTCTTAAGTGACACAAAATATCCCTTGAAAACAAATAACAGATTTAATATCTCGTAGTCTCAAGAGTAGTTTTGTTGTCTCGATGTTAAACCATAGGCACGTAGTTTGCACATAATTTTACTTTTTTGTACATTTGTACTTCCCACGCCGAAATCTTTCTGACAAATTCAAATTATGTACTCACTGAAAACTTAATAATTTGGGTATTTTTTGTGTGTCTGGTCACATTGCCAATTTCCCATTTTTATGGTTATGTTGCTCTCCGAAAGGTTTAGTCAGGATTAATTTTCTGAGAAAAGAAAGTTCATTGTAACAGTTTTGAGGAGCGCCAATTCGGTGCTCTTTTGAAATAATTTTAGAAAGTTAAGTAGTTTGTCGTCATGATTCATAGACATTTTTCTATTACCAAAGTTATAAATGAAATTTGTGAAAATGTTATTCGAACTGTTTAAAATCAACGAACATTATGAGATATAGCGGAGCTGTCGTTTGAACAAATCTGCTTTGTGCTTGTAAATCTATTACTATTCTTGCATGGAGATTTATTTTCGTAAAGTTAATTTATTAATACATGTAACTTTAAAAAATCGTTTTATTTACATAATTATAATGATGGTGCAGTTATAAGATACCAGGAATGACGTTGCTTGCTTTAAGGAGAAATTATTTTTCTTCACCTGTCCGACTGGATTTGTATTGTATTACTTAGAACATTTGACTTGCTTGATATCGTTACAAATATTATTGATATATTTTCTGTTCCGGATAACATTCAATAAATCCTAGTACCTTAGTTTAGTGATTTTGGCAAAGTTATTGAAAGCATAAGCTATTGAAACTTCTTTCAAACTCTACAGTGTTAGATATTGTTTTTTGTTGTGATATATGCCTGTCTCTTAATTATGGTCCTTTTAACTTTCATACTGCTTTCTTCAAGTTTTTTTAAACACAATGTTCAAATTTAGGTGAAGAAGCTTGAAAGGAATCACCCTTTACTTCAATTCAATATTTCGTAAAATTTCGTAGTACTACATTGTTTTTAATTTTAGTATCTTAAAGTATTTTTAGCTTTCTTTACCGATTTATGGTACTTGGGTATAAATAGGTCTAAAAGAAAAACAAAAACAATATTAACAAGAATATGTTTGTAATTATTTTTGTAATTAATGTTGTTATTATTTTTTCTCATTTGAGAAAACGGACCATAACAGTAAGCGTACTGTTTCACTGCATTCAGAAATACCTATAAAATCTGTATATGACACTGTTCCAGCATTATCATGGTTTATGAGTTTTAGATTATACTAACTGGTCGCAGTTTAAAGAGAATTTTGAGGCGGTCGAAATATTGTTATTAAGCATTTTTTTATAATGATACATACGGATCACACAAACATCTAAGTAATGGCTTCAATTTCAAATTTTATGATTTTTAAAGTACCTCTTTTTGTGCGGGGATATTT
The DNA here is from genome assembly GCA_022818135.1 of Saxidomus purpurata. Lineage (NCBI taxonomy): Eukaryota > Metazoa > Mollusca > Bivalvia > Venerida > Veneridae > Saxidomus > Saxidomus purpurata. The sequence goes on along the minus strand of JAFMSR010000001.1, from coordinate 43,619,455 downwards.
TTTGAGGCATATATTCTAATTAAATCTTATTGAATTATTTGTCGGCACACAAAGGTTTGCATTACGGGTTTTGGTTAATCTGACTCCTCAGTAAAAGTAGAGTTATAGCCGTTTTACTTTGTGGCACATCTGTCTCTAAATTGTTTTGATGTGCGTAAATTTTGCAGTATTTCTAAAAGATGAGCTCCAAAAGTCTGTTAGTCGATTAATCGAGACACGAGTGATTAATATGTTCCGTTATTTTCTAGACAGTTTTAGAATGAATTGCTCGGCGCTCAATTTCTTGAAAGCATTTATCTAATGCTACATTGACTGGATAACTGCATTTCTTCTACCGAAATTATGGGCTTACTTATCACGTGAATGCATCACAAATATTATTCAATTATAGAAACATTATGAAAATTCTACCGGTTTATTGAAGTCTGGTAAAATTTATAGCGTCAGAAAAGTAATTGATGTAATTTTGGCAATGGAGATAGGAAAGGCATTTATTAACTTATGATAAGGAACATTTTGGTGCCTCTTTCGGTCGTGTTTGCTGCCTATTACATGTAAAGAAGTATTTAAAATTAATTATGTTGCTAACACTGAACATCACTTACAAACTTTAAATACCACTGAAAGCTGGCATCAGAATATTTTGAAACATTCAACGGAATGATTGTGTCGATACCTAAGTAAAATAATGTGATTTAAAAATATAAAGCCGACATCAAGATTGCATAATAAGCCTGCAAACTAAATAAATCATTTATTAGCAAAATTCTCATTCGCTATAAAACAAGGAATAAACGCACTAGTACTTCCTGAAACTCATCATTGTACATATATTGTTTCATGGTGAGTATGACACAGCAGCCGTAACAACAACTGTGACATAAAACGTACTTGAGCCTTCATATTTTTGCATACTGTGGAAGAGTGTGACGTTATTGCGAGTGCAATGCCGAATGTAGTGGATATATTATAGTGGAAGAACTAAATCCGTATGCGTCGAGCACACTTTTGTGAGGTTGACCAAATAGTTGAGAAGTATGTAGAGAGTGGCTTTAACATAATCATATGTTAAGTGATTTGCAACTTTTTAAGATTTCAGACTAGTTTTATTCATCGTTTCGATCAACAGATGTCATCTGTTGCATTCATTGAGTCAAACACAAACAGATAAATCATTATTTTTTACATTTAAAAGATCTTTTCATAATCATTTCATTAAGTATTTTACATGTCTTGTGTGAACCTTGGAGGGTTTTCAAGTCTTTTGGCCATAGACGTTTTTCGAACAGAAATGATTTGAAACTATTTATGTTTCAAGCTCTAGATATTTACAAATTCGTATAGCTCTATGAAGCCGGTACAGACATGTTTTAAGACATGCCATGAAATGTAAGGTTGAACGTAAATCACATGGGTATAATGTTAATAACTTACTTCTTCTATCAATCTCCGGAGAAAAAGCTGGTCTTGCTTTTTGATTACTGTGCTAAAGTGTAATCATGATACCGAAATTGACACAGTTCTGACACAATGGCGGAGTTAATAACAGTTATCTGTGCAACCTCCAACATTTTAAGTGTCAATCTATTTATCAGGGAGCACGAAACATGATCATCAGCATCAAATGAACTGTCTAAAGCAAGGAAAAATTACATATTAAGCCCTTCTTGGTGCTTTTCGCTATTGGTATAATACATTTGTTACATGTATAACAAAACAAAGCGTTAAAAAGGAGCAATATTGATCACGTCTCTTTCTATAAACGCCTTCCTTCATCCGGAGTGAGTATCGTAATTGATTAATTTCATATGTAAGAACCTTTATTGTAAATCAGTATGAATTACACAAAAAAATCTAACGATTATATATACTTTTATCCATAACTTCGACTACATGTTTTTTTCTGAGCTCTCTAGCTTTACATTTTCAGATCAGAGATAAAGGTTCAGTCTTATTTTGTCTTAGTTTACTCTTGTTTTACCACAATTTCAGTAGACAGTTTGCTTAAATTCATAGCATTGATTGTTTTATTTGCCATCTTTTTCTAAGCTACATTTCATTTCAGTCTCTTTTCAGCATTGACCTATTTGGAAATATTGTTCCAGTGCAAGCAATAAATAAATGTTTTTCAAGTTTAAACGTCATGACAAACACAATAATTATCCATGTACTTCAGAAGTTCTTATCTCTCAAAAAAGTTTTACAAATATGGTTTGTTTACCACGTCTCATCAAGGGATAACGTCAGCAACACGACCTATAAAATATGTTTGTTTACGAAAATATTGTAACACGGGTCGTACCGCATATATACATCGCCCGAGGGTGGTTGACCTAATAAGCACGTATACAAACCAAAAATCTAGTCACAAGTTATTTCATAGAGAAGCCTCGTGTCTTATCACTTTGAAAATATGAAATTTTTATTTTGTCCTGAAATGATTCTTTTATATAATGAGTTGAAAGCGCGACTGTGAGTGCTTATATTTACCGACTGAACTTACTGACTACTGGTAACATTTAAGATTTTGGCCTGACATAAATACAATGCTACATGGGACTACTTGTTTCTAACAGATAAACCAGAACATTTTTGAAATGTCTTTGTACTTTTATATCTCGGTTTCATCTCTAAATCTTATATACTTAAATAAAATGAATCAGCACTCTTTTGCTTTTCGTTATATGTGTCCTACTAAGAGACTTGGATAGATTTATATTTTTGGGAAATTGATAGAAGTTGTTGTCTCTAGGTGATACTAAAATAATTCGAAACGTTTCATAAAATTTACTAGCTTATTGAATGGGTTATACATTTAAAGTAACTTTAACAGTTTCGCGATTTACTTTTGTTTATTGTAAATAACATGGTTTTTGAACACGAACATATGCCAAGTTGACATACTATTTGTACTGTGGTTCAAAGCATCTTTTCTACCACCATTCTATAACTAACGATTCCTGTTTAAACTGAAAGTTGTCCCGAACATGATAGAGTACAATGTATATACACATTTCTTTACCCAGCATTTTTGAGAAAATACGTGTATTGACAACAAATCATACACCTGTATTCGACAAACTGTTATTTGTACATGTATGTGACGTGTGCGTCAATTTGTCTAAAATCAAGAGACAAATAAATAAAAACTACAGAAAGCTTCAGCATGATAAACTCAAAAGTCCTATTACAGACTGAAACCGTCAAGTAGTACATTTTACCAATCAACCAGTGTAGACTTAAAACCTTCAGGTATTCTAAACAAACATGTTTTCGTCATGAATCTTACAAGTTGTGTGCGTGGTTATTTCTATGGTAGAATTCCCTTGATGTACTTATTATTTTACCTGGGTCACTGAGGTAAATAAATTAAATACCTTCGTCAGTGAATGTTGCTAAAGTGAATCCAAAGAAAACAACCAAGAATGCTGCATTAATCTGTTTATTCACGAGAGGTCTTTCAACATGCAGAGATGTAAATAATATTTTTGTTTGCTTTTTGCTTTGTTGAATTCATGAAGGAATTTATTTAATTAAAGAGCACTGCAAAAACAGCACGGTAGTTTTCTGTTAAAACTGGTAGTTTGTAGTTTCTAACATTGGTATCATTTAACGTGAAACGAATAGTTTGTGTTGGATTGATTTTAGTTTATACGCTACGTAAAATGCAATATATATGATCTTTTTGACATTGTCAACAAAGTAGGGAAAATAAAAGAAATCACCAGAATAGACATAACTAATTCGTTGGCACATAGTTTGATTTGGTTTATACAAACTTATTTTAGTTCAATTTCGAAGAAAGCTCCGTAGCTTATTGAATCGCTTTCGGACACTCATTCCAGATGTCGTCAACTCGCGAGAGAGAGGCAGGAAATTTTTCATCACTGCTACCCATTGATATCTGGGCGGACTGAGGCACGTGTGGCATCAGTGTCTTTGTCCAAGGTTTACTTTAACGACGTTAATTTGGCAACCATGCATTTACACAGTTGGTAACCTTAAGATATGCCTCTCTACGAACGTGTATGCAAATGGTCATATGCGAGAGATCTGCAGACATTGGAATGTGATTTAATTGAAAGCTTACTCCCAGCAACAAAACAGGACATTTTTGGCCACGGACTTTTCATTTTCAGTATCCACATATAAGTCTTTGCCATATTTGTACTTTTAAGAACTATTCAAAATTATTATTATTCGTTAACAGCAAAAAGTAGACGGACAAAAACAAAAATGTTGACTTGAATTTACGCAGTTTGGTGAGAAGAGAAAACTGTTAATGTTGTGTGTGCTACATGTCTCCTAGAAACATACTCAATGCATATTTAGATTTCAGAGGATCAGGTGTTCAACAAGCTGACACACGAGAAAGCTTTGAGGGCAATACAATACACTTGTAACCTAAAATGTTTTTTTTAATGCTTTCAGAAACGTATCTGAAAAGACTGCAATAAATAGAGAGATAATAGAAATAGTTTGCACCTCAAAATACAGAGCTATCCTGGGGTTCAAATCTTTATTAATTTCCAAAATGTTGTTTTTATTGGCTATACTTTAAAGTTTTAAAGTTTAATACCTTGCGTAAGACCTGTGTACAGAGAACAAGCAACTGAACGCATTTCTTTCAATAAACCTGTATTATTACAGTATAACAGACATAAACAGGAATACAAAATACCTGACTTCAATGATTCTTAAACAAATCTTCATTCTTTCTATAAACAATCTTGGTAAAAATGCATCTAAGGAATCTTGTTGAAATAATATAAAAAAAATGAATGACGTTTTGACAAGAAAATTAAAATGTAATCGTTTAAAGCCAATTGCAATATAGGAGACCTGGATAGTGAGGTTAAATCTTCAAAGAACAACCCGTCAGGAACTGAGTGGTTTCAATTAAATAATTTTTTTTTCTCACCAATTGATTACAAATCAGAAAAGCTTGTTGAGCAGTTTGTTCATTTACTAAAAAATATTGTCTTATCAAAGTGATTCGATTTATAGTCGTAATACTCATAAAAATATCCTTGGACAAGGTTTTGCAATTTGTTTCAGTGAACTGGAAAATTACTGGACTTCAAAAGAAATATATAAATTACCGCCGAACAACCTGTCTGAGCACACGCATACGTGTATTAATTTTAACGTTAACACTTTACATGTAGATATCCTAAATTGCTGATACATGTAATAACAAGAATGTTGAAGCTTGAATGACATTTATTTGGGGCTCTTATATTTCTCCAGTAGTAACATTATATATACTACAACATATCGCTGAGACAGCCTGTAAAAGAAATACTCCTTAAATACTGAGAAAGTCTATAAATCAGTATTTTAAAACATATTTCACTATTATCCAGAACATTCGCTATCAACTAAATTGCCTATTTCCTAGAACCAAGTGCGAACACATTTTGCTTCTGTTCCAGTTTGTGTGTCTCTTATCTCTAATGTTCTCCTTGCCAGTGTATTCTAATCTAGCACGCGCGTACTTAGTGGGTTTTAACATTACATGCTTTTACACGTACCTCTTAACAACATTTACGATAAGCACATATTTCTCATAAAAGGCAAACAAATTCATTCGGAAATTACAAGCAATACTTTCTACTCTAAACTGTTCAAGTTTTTAGTATCGTTTTATGCCAATAATTCTACAGGGAAATATCCATCTCTGTGTGCCATCATTTCTTTCGAAGATTGATAGGCATACGACTTGAGATGTTAATTTATACTTTAGAATGTGTCATATTCTTCATTGATGTGCTTTACTTTAGTATGAATCTAGAGATGTACCCACAGACAGAATATGATGGAAATACTGAAATAATAATTTTTGAAAATACCTTTCGATTCAGACTGCTGTACCGAGTTGTGCACATTAAATTATACATGGCTACTTCAATATCAAGTCGGTTGCTTAGGTACTCTTTATAGTTGTAGTTAGAAAGTTTGACCTTAAGTTATAATACACTTTACACCTTTAGAATTGGTATCCGATCAAAATGCCTTTGATCAGTAGAGTCAGAAGGCTTCTACAATAATTGAAGGCGCCTTTTTGTCATTATTCAATATATTATCCGATATCGATGCTTGTTCTGGCAGACTCAGTCGAACAATTACACAATAAACGTGAAAATTTATATACAACAAAGGATTTTATTACGTCATACGTTTAGTAATAAAAGTGGTCGAATAATATGATCGAGGAAATTGAACGGACATAAAGACTGTTAAGCACTTTAATGACGTTCTCAGCATGGAATAATACCGTAGAGCCTCATCCTGAAATTTTAATTGACAATGGTTCCCTGCTGCAATATGATTAAAGCAATAACTTCATATGCACATTATTGTCTGTAACAAGCTTATAGTTGATGATTTTCTGTTTTATAGCTATGTCTAGAGAATCTATGCAATACAAGATCATACTCTCAGACTTCAAAATGTTTATTTGTGTCCCGAGTGTGGACATTTTATTTCTTACAAAACTGAAACAAACGAGAAATATGAAGCATATTTTATTCTGAAGGGCATTAATAAGAAAAGACGAAAACTATGTCGTGACTTAGTGTCCAATGTAGAATATTATTTTCATGTTTCTATTGGAGTAAAGGTAGCGCCTGGCAAAAGCTGGGACTACATTCACTGGAGTCTTAAAACGAGAATTTATCTTCTTTCGTATGCAGAAAGTTTGTAAGTTTGATATTTCTTGAAGGCCGATTAAAAGTCTTAACAAATAATACACACCGAATGATGGTGAAAAAATAGGACAATAGAAATACTAAAAATCATTTTTTTAACAAGGCTTGCGTCAACAGGTATCCCAAAGTACCACAATGTTTTGTTGCAATATATTTACCATTCTCAGTATGAGGGAACCATGTCACAGGTTTCTGATTTCATTCTCGAAGTTACTTTTATGCGCTTACATGTGTTTTTATTGAAGGTTATACCTCATAACCATACAATTGTGTAACAGAATCTTTTACACATAAACACTGTACAATATGCATTATGTTTTTAGTGTAGTAGGTACCCCCTAGCTGTAAGCTGTATTCATAAATTGAAGACACGAAATAATTTGTATCATATTTAGGGATTTTTTTATTTTTGTAATCATGAGCATAATCGTTAATTTTGTTTGATTTATATAAGGATTGAACTGCCTTTCCAAAAAGGTATAGGTTTAAATTCTAAATACAATAACTTTGCATTTCCTACAGCGGAGAGGAAGTACTTAGACGAATCGTGTTTACTGACAGTGATTAAGTGCCATCCCGTTGCTTACCATTCTATATACAGTTCCTCTCTGACACGCTTTTCTGAAGTCTCTTTCTATCAGAAAGGCTTTGGCTTTGTAAATCCGATTCATTTTTCGGTCAGTTCTGTTCTTAAGTTAAAATATCCCTGTAGCCTTTTCATGGCAATATCCAAGTATTGATACGTGCAATGTTGTTGCTGATAAGACAATATTGTCCGTTTTCATCTACCAAATACCTCTTCAAAGGCGTCTGGCAAAGATGAAATCGTTGTTTTCACACAATTTTGTCTGAAGCTTAATTAACAACAGTGTGAAAATCACGTTAAAAACTGATTCTATTTACGTCTACGTTTCCAAACCAATCAATTTGAAAGACACTGAAAACTGAATTGTATTATATGAATTTCAGACTAGTCATATTATTTGATATTCCTGGCCTTTAACTTAGATCATGACATATCGCCAAAATGATATTCTTCTTTATAAAATCTATGTCACTATTGGCAAATCCAGAAAAGATTAAACAGTTTCAGGTTTGCCGTAGGTCATTTCTTGTAAAGTAAATCTTCAGGTAAAAATATCCTTCTTTTATGTACATTTTGATTTATATCATTCAGTAAGAGAAACAACTTTGACTAATTAACTTTTTACATGTTTTCATAACATTTACCAAGTTTTTAGCTTCGTTCTTGATCATAACTCAATATGGAAATTTTGATGGGTAATATAACTTCAAGAAGATCTTAATCGACGTGTATGTACTGATATCACTGAATGCAAACAGTTATTTTTGTTTGGTTTTGTTCATGTACTAGGTATTGTTTGCAATATGCTAAATATGTACGTTCTTTATTTTCATAACATTTAAAATACAGGGAAATTTCTGTTGACAAATATTGATCTGATAAATTCAAAAACAACAACGTGGGGAAATCTTCTTGCTCTTATAATGTAAGGTTATTGCGCAATGAAAAGCAAAGTGAACGCAATTTTAGCCGAGTATTTAGAAACGGGAATTACTGTTGTCGGAGCACATAGGTATTTTCCAAGGTTCGAATACCTAAAGTGAATTGTTTTTTATTGACTTAAGTTTGACAGTGCCTCTGAACGTGACGTTTGGTCTTCTGATACAGACACGACCAATGAGTGCATTGACGTTTTGTCTAAACTGAGTTTCTATACACAGTCGATAAGAGGATAAACGTAATCGTGATAAGCTGACGCGAAATATTGGCTGAAACTTAAAATTTGCAATGTGTCTGTAACAGAGTGCTTTGCTTGATTCACCCAGTCTACTATTCCAATTTTGTATAAACTGATCCTTTAATCTTTCTTTAACGTTTAGTAAAAACAGATCATTATTACCAGTTGTTTGAAACAACCATGCGTCTTGTAATACTGGTCAATACGTGAATGATTCATGCATCTCCTTATACATGAATCTGAAAACAAAGCACACGCCGAAAGGCAGATTCACGGAATCAATCTAGAATAACAATCCGCGATGCAATATGAAATACGGTAAGAACATATTTTTCATAAAAGGCAAACAAATTCATTCTGAAGATAAAACTATGACATTACAAGCAATACTTTCTACTCTAAACTGTTTGCCATTTAAGCTTTTTGTATCGTGTTATGCCAGTAATATACAGGGCCATTTCGTTTTGCCATCATATCTTTCGAAGATTGATAGGCATACGATTTGCAGTGATATTGATTCATACTTTAGAATATGTCAGATACTTTATCAATGTGCCATACGTTAGACCCAAAGACAACAAATAATGAAAAAACTTAGATAAGAATATTTCAAAATACCTTTCGTTTGAGACTGTTGTTGTACTGGGAATGTGCAAATGAAATTACACATAGTGACATTGTATTTCAATATCCAGTCGGTTTCTTTATATTTGCAAATGAGAATTTCTCCAAATGTCAAGCCCTCAAGCCTGAAGCCTATGATAGGCTGTTACAATCACTATAGTCGCATTTTCGTCATTACTCAATATACCAACCGTTCTCACTGCTTATTCTGGCAGATTCAGTTGATCAATTACTCAGTAATTGGGAAAATTTATATCCTTCATTCACAGATCAATATTCATGAAAAGTTCTACAATAAAGGGTTTTAATACGTCATAACATTTAATAATTAAAGTGATCGAATAATATGATCGAGGAAATTGAACGGACATAAAGACTGTTAGCAGTTTAATGACGTGCTCAGCGTGGATTATTAGCGTAGAGCCTCAACTGAAATTTCAATTTCAGAGGAAAAATTGACAATTATATCTTTTTGCAACATGATAAAAGCAATAGCTTCATATGTACATAATTGTCTGTAACAAGCTTATGGTTGACGATTTTCTGTTTAATAGCTATGTCTAGAGAATCTATGCAATACAAGATCATACTTTCAGATTTAAAAATGTTTATCTGTGTCCTGAGTGCGGACATATTTTTCTAACAAAACTGAAACAAACGAGAAATAGAAGGCATATCTTATTCTGAAGGGCATAAACAAGAAACGAGTAAAATTATGTCGTGACTAAGTGGCTCATGCAGAATATCATTTTCATGTTTTTATTGGAGTAAAGGTAGCGCCTGGCAAAATCTGGGACTTGACCAAAGTCTTAAAACGATTTTATCCTTTTTTTGTATGCAGAAAGTATGTAAACTTAGATATTTCTCGAGGCCGATTCAAAGTCTTAACAAATAATACACACCGAATAATGGTAAAAATAGGACAATATAAGTAATAAAAATCATCAATTTTTTAACAAGGCTTGCGTCACCAATGTTTTGTTGCATTATATTTACCATTCTTAGTATGAGGGAACCATGTCACAGGTTTCTGATTTCATTCTTGAAGTCTATTTTATGCTCTTACATGTGCTGTAATTGAAAGTTATACCTCATAACCATACAATTGTGTAACATAATCTATGACACATAAATACTGTACAATATACATTATGTTTAAGTGTAGTGGGTATCCCCTTGTATCTCATTTAGGGATTTTTTATTTTTGTAATCATGAGCATTATCGTTTGCTTTGTTTGATTTATTTGAGGATTGAAATGCCTTTCCAAAAATATATAGGTTTACACACGTTCTAAATACAATAACTTTACATTTCCTCCAGCGGAAAGGAAGTACTAAGACGAATCGTGTTTACGGACAGTGGTTAAGTGCCATCCCGGTGCTAATCATTTTTTATTTCATGTTTTTCCGATGGTTTATCGAAATATATCGGTGGGGTGGATTTTATGCCGATAAACATCAAAAAGTATACCGAGCGTACTGAATGTCGGAAACCATATCAGCGATGCTTTCTGATGACGTTCCCCGCAATTTTCGACATTTTATTGAAACAGACACAGCCAATGAGTGCATTTCTGAAACAGACACAGCTAATGAGTGCATTTCTGAAACAGACACAGCCAATTAGTGCATTGATGTTTTGTACCTGTTTTGTCTTATGTGCATTTTGATACCAAGTTTACGCAATGCTGAAGCAGATAATCTAGATAAACAAAATGATTGTAAATGAAACAGTCTAAAGATGGATTAATAAATTAATAAACAAATAAATATAATGTAATGAAATACAAAATAAAAAAATAAGATAAAAGAAATACCTGATTACCTTGGTTTGAACCTATAACGGTCTTGAAAAAATATGAAATAATGGGCGCATGAAGTATGATCGGTGACGATAAGAATAATTAAAGACACGATTTTCACAAAACAATCTCAACGCAATGAATAAACAGACATATACAAAAACGACCATAGAGGACTTGAAAATGCCAACAGTCTATATTAGCCCCGGGGCTTGTGTTTCTGTTACAGATGGTTGACCAATAAAAGAAATCTAATTCATATTAAACAACTGGTTTTAAAATCATTACATGTCTCGTAATGTCCTTACATAACATGTTTGTCATTTCACGACTGCGATTCTTTTAGTCGTTACTGGGCGCGTGCATGGAAGCTGATAGAATGTTGAAAAAGTAAATTGGCATTTGAGATATTACTGAAATGCAAAATAACGACAGTAAAGTCCGACTTAACCATGACCTGAATTTTTTTAAAATTCTAAAGTTGAGAAGATTAAAATATTACAAGATTATGTATTTTAGTTACGTGTTTATGTACGACCTGTTTAGTCCGTAGCCTAAAATACTTAACCAAATCTGTTTGAAAACAAATTCAAACAAAACATATAAATCTTAGTCTCTTAATAATAATTTTCTGTCATGTTGTCTAACCCTGTTGGCAGAGACAGACGTATATTCTACTGTAAATGCTTAATGCTTGATTATGGTACAAATCTACAAGGACGTTCATATTGGAATATACTTTAAGTAAATATTTACACACGCTGCTAAGACATGCATACGTCATGCGAGTTTTCGGCATATGGTTTTACTCATATTTCACAATTGTATAGAAGTTCTCCAGAGGCCTGATACAAAGAAACAAAAACAAGTATCCTAGATTTCAGATTTTATTACCATCCAGAGCCTTCAGGTTTTATAATCATATTGAGAAATTTGTACAAATCATTGCTAATAGGGATACAAAGAATCCGCATTATCAAGACGCAGTTTTCATATTGAGGCTACATTGTTTTGTTATAATATGCTGCAAAACGCTTGTGCCGAGTAATTTCTTCTACAAGCTAAAGTCATTATGCTAATGATCACTTTGGCAACACTGTAGGTTCTAGACACCTGTTTTTTGGAATAGAAATAAAATTTACTTATACTTATTACATTCGGTTACAATAAGCATTAATTTAAAGCATGGTAATACTTAATACTTTCTTATGGACTAAAAAATTGATTATAGTAACTAACTGCTTGATTTATCTATATCGATAACGGTGTACTTAAAAGCTGAAACTGATTCGAATCAGTACCGACATGAACGTATGATGTAATTAAATTATGGTAGTCTAATGCAAAAACATGCCTTTGTGCTAATTTATTATATTTCAAATAGAATTTATACCTTATGGAAGAGGGTAGTTCATGTTTAAGTCAATTTGCACTTTTATAAATTAGATATCTATATATTATAATGATTATATTAATGGATAGAAGAGAACTAAGTTCTATTCAATAGTTATCAGTTCTGATGTATACATTTCTAACATTGCTCTATTTTTGTCGTTTCTACACGAGAAGGCGTTGCCAGACAGCGTTTTATTGTTTTTTTTTGCAATATCATTGAAATAGTACTGCGACTTATAGTAATTTCATATACTTTCGATTCAATAAACATTGCAAGGAATGTGTTTCGAACAAATGAAATAATGTATATTTTCATTGGCAATATACGGTTCGTGGTAATATTTGAGCTACAGGTAGTAATTCTATGTTCTAAGCCTTAACGGGACTTTAACATTATGTATGAGTTTGCCAAACAATTAATTATTTCAGTAACAATGCTGTTTAAGCAAACAAAATCCAACGTTTTATTGTCATGATGATTCAAAACGCTCTGTTCCGTTTTCCTGTATCATGACAGAGCGCTCAGAGCGCTACCAACAAACATGCATTGAAGATTTGAATGAAAACTTCAGCAATCGTTGAAACATGGAATGTTTCCGGCTATGTAGACAAATGATATTTGTAAAACATGTATGCTTCCGCCCATGGCGGCGGCCAGTTAGCAATTTATTATGTAACAATAAAGGTCAAAAAGACATTGACCTGCTGAACTGAAGTCATTTAGTTGTCATGACCAACTAACCTATTAATTTTGTGACACTAGGGCAAGGTGTTATTTAGTTACTTCTCGGAGAATGGAAGTAAGTAAATATATTCTAACTCTTTAAAATGCAGTACTGTCACGATCGTTAAATAGCAATTATATATATAGTTACAACAACGTTCTGACGATTCTTCAATTAGAATAATGCAAAACAGATGCTAATAAAAGTCCGTTAGCATTTCGTTTACTGACAAGAATTGTTTTATCTTTCTCTTTCGACATAATATCCCAAAGTCATACTTTGAGGAAATAGAGGGAGCGTACTTCGAAATTATGTTACGGACGAAATGTATCGATACACACTTTAATCATATACCTTCCGGCTTCGGCAGCAGAATAGATCAGCTTTTTTATTTTGTCGGTTTATATGTCTTTATCCTGAATGGTGTAGCCGTTATAGAAATAAAAGAATTTTCAACATGAACATTTTACAGGAAAGAAAATTGATAAGGATGTCTGTAAAGTTTTGGTAAACACGAAACTACTCGAAGAACATCAGAACCAGAAGTCTCAGTGAGCCTCTCTTGACGGCGATAATAGATCCTATTTGTCACGTAGAGTAGTTTTGTCTCACGGTAAAAGCAATAGGCACGTAATTTGCACATACTTATACTGTTTTGTAGATCACACGTCGGAAACTGCCTGACAAATACAAATTGTACACTTTCAGAAAACAGAATAATTTGGGCGTTTTTCCTGTGTCTTGTCATGCATTGACATTTATTTCTCCAATTATCAGCGTTCTATTGTGCTGTTGTTATTCAATATCTTTAGTTAAGATTTGAATTCCAGCAAATTATATGATGTTTACAAAACGAATGCACAAATTAAGTTTATTGCAAAAAAGGATTTAAGCGCCTTTTTGCTGCTCTTTAAATTATCGGGCGAAGATCTTTTTTTTAAAATAGCAAATGAACTTGACGTTTTGATTTTCGATGGTATTTCATTTTATAATTTTGGGATTACCGTTTTTATTCGATTATCATAAATTTATAGAATCAGAAATCTGATTACAGGAATAATTTCATTTACTTATTCCTGGCGATGAAACATGTCTACATGTATTACAAGTTTACAACAATTCAATCGGAAAATATTATACTTTGTATTCTTTCCTTCAAGACAGACACCTCGAAAAAAGAATTATGGTAAGAAGCAGGAAGTGGAACAAGTCGCGTATCCTTTCGTCAGTAATTTCCATATACATGTATTTTCTTTTTCTCCGTTGCTTGTTCCGTTGTTGTAACCATGACACCATTTAAAATAATTTAAACTTCGTGGACATTTATTTCTAATTGTAACTTACAATTTTCCACCTAACCATGAACTGATATTATAGGAATTTCCGATTTATGTAACAATTTTCCGTATTTCGGCATGAAAAGAAAGTACAATTGCGTTGTAACGTCGTGGTTTAAAAGCATTGAAACGTCGCGTATATATGCATTTTCTGGTGATATTCGAAGTTTTTTAACAAAAAATCTACCGAGAACACATGTCTTTTTTATTTGATCATTTAAAAGAGTAAAGCCTGATGCACATACTATTAAAAATTAAAAAACTTTGACCGCGCGAATAACGCGCTATTCGGCAAAATCCGTTAATTTTGACGTAAAAAAATCACTACTTTTTTGGCTTCGGACTATTTAATTTTGCAGAAATAATGGTTTGTAATTAATCAAACATATTAAAATTGCTCCTACTGAATAAAGGCCTTTATCAAAATAATGTACACTTGAAAAAAGTGAAATCGCCAAAATAATATTGAAATTATGATAGAAAACGATCAATTTTCGTAAGAAAAACGGGTGCCACAAGGTGGCGCTTTTTACGTGAATGTTAAACTTAAATAGGAAAAAAGAATTTTATTTTTCGAAAATATAGACATTGATCTATACTTCGACCAAAATTCATACTTTTCCGTCGACTTTTTCAGTTCTGGTCCTAAGGACCGCAGCTACCTTAAGCTGATTATATACTTGCACTGATATAAATTTTAATGTATATTGATGACTTCAAATATTCAAAGCCTGGTGCAATAGTTTACTAAGACTTAGTTTCATAAGCAAACTCGCTTATATTGTGTGTTACTTCATGTATCAATATTGTTTTTCTCTACTGATTCCAGATTGTTGGGTAAAAGGGATTTCCAGGATCCCAAAGAACAAACACATAAATAAACATCAACACAAAAGTTTCAACATGAATGGTCGATTCAGCATCATTAAGTCACCGAATGTAACTCTCATTTTCATAGATTAAGAAAACGCACCATATCAATGATACTACGAGTTTGAATTATGTATCACATGTCAAACCAAGTAACAAATAATATTATTATGTGAAGGTAATACAGAAATAACCAATGCATAGTTTAGTGTATTCTTATGGGGTTTTAGACTACTTTTAATTGTTACTTCGGTGGACAGATATTATCTGTCGCACTAGTTGAAACCATCAGAAAAAAATCATTAAATTACCTGAGAATATTCTAGAACATAACCATGTAATAAGGTATCTTACATATCTTGTATGACCTTTTAGATGTTTCAGGTCGTTCAATCTAAGACGTTTTCTTTTCGAAATGAACTGAAGCTATTTAATATGTTTCAAGCTCTAGATATTTACAAATGTGTATATTTCTGTGTAGTCAATACAGACATTTTAATATACATTTTATTATGTAAGATAGAACAGAAGTCTAAGAGTATAATATTAATAACTTCTTCTATCAATCTTGGAAAAATCGGTCTTGCTATTTAATTACTGCGCTGAAGTGTCATCAAGAAAGTGCTGTCACGTTGTTAGAGATAATATTAGTTCTGTCTGAAGTCCACACCATTCTATGTGTCTGTCAATTGAAATTTTCATGCCACGAAACTTGATCCTCGTCATCTAAGGGTATAATACAAACTGTTTCGTTCAGTCAGTTACATTCTATAGATTATTACTTCATGAATCCGACAATTGTACATACGTTTATCTTTTTATTTATTAAGTCGCACATAATGCAAATGAACATTGGCTCTAAATATCAATGTTTACCAGCAATACACATACTGTACTGAAATGTCTTAACAGGTTTAAGCTTTAAACTGATTGAACGTTTTGTTTATCAGAGGTGGATAGTATTAACCGTATTTCAGTCATTTGAACATGTGGACAGATTATCTTGAAGGACAAGTACTAGAACCCTGGCCTCCATAATAAACTGTCAAATTTCTCATATAAAGATTCGTGCTTGGTAGCAGGACTCGAACTCATGTGACGCAAGGGCGCTTGTTCAATGAGAAATTGCAGTTATATTAAGTCAGTGATTCTAACTGTTCGGCCATGCAGGTGGAATTAGATAGTACGTAGCAAACACCATGAAACTTGAGACAACGGAAATTAAACGTACATTATTTTATACATTTCATCTCTTTTATGACAACTTGCAACATCATATATGAACCAATTAGAACCTATGCTTACTAGATACAGTTGTGTATTGTAAAAGTCCATTACACAAAGTTTAACTTTTTAAACAACGCAACAAGGATTTTGACGGGTTATATTGTCGTAATTGTAAGACTAAGTGTGATTTAAATTTTAAAAAAAGCCTTGTTTTTTCTATTCCTTGGTTTTATTCAAACAGTTCGTTACAATTAAATGTTGAAAAGGTCGCGTTTATAAAGCTGTTAAGTAGAAAGTATGCATATGACTATTTTGTTATTGCAAAAACATTTTAAAAATCTGACAAGACTTCTGGCATTTATTCTTGTTTTCATAGTATTAGCTCACCTGAGAGAAAGGATGACTGTCGACCTTGTAAACATTCTAGAGATCGCATTTCACATCAACTCATTATGAAAATATGTCAGAATGTTTGTTACAATCATATCTGGGTCAAGTTTGAATTTTTGTCAACTGGACTTATATAGAAACCTTGTAAGTATTCTAGCAGTCACATTTTACAGCCAATCATCATGTGAATTGGTCAGAACGTTCTAGACCAAGCTAGAATCTGGGACTCCTGGAGTCAGAAACAAGGTACACAGTCAAATAAAAGAAGAGCAATCTTAACACTCTAGAAGTATCATTTTATAAGCCAATCATATAAACATTGGTCAAAATGTTTGTCTATGTTATATTGAAATGGTGTTTACCTTGGGTCAAAAACTAGGTAAGATGGTCAAATCAACAGATAACTTTTTACTGCCCTATAAGTCACATTTTATAACCACTTTTTATGAGAATTAGCCAGAATGTTCCGGTATTGATGACGATCGAACTAAAACTAGATCACATATAGATCAAGGCTGATTTTTGATTACATTGTGTCATAAGTAGGCCATACACCCGGGTGAGCGATACAGAGCCAAGATGGCTCCTCTTGTAAGGAGTTCTAGTCAAGTTAAGAAAATCAGTCGATTTTATATGTGTCTCTCTTGTTTTATTTAACCTATCAAAATCGTGTTCCGGAATCTTATACAGTTCTGCCTTTAATGCAAGTCATCATCACTTCCTTGGGCAGCGTTATTTTCTTTGCTGCGACTTATACTTGTTGAAACTTCTTAAGGCTACTAAAAGATCTTGAGCCATCTCTTACTATGAGCTAACAGTTTTGTGCCCATAAGATATCATCTCAGATGAAAGCAATTGAATTAGGATTTCTATCTAATTTACATCAGCTATTGGCTTCTTAAATGTAAACAAAATGTCAAACAAAACTCTTTCTTGACTCTGGCAAATTTTGAAACTGATTTATTATTATCTTTACTTTATTTTATTTTCCGTATTTCAGCGTTAATTCATTTTGAGAGAGTAGTTTCGAGACAGAAATAGCGTCTGGTAAATAGTACGTTAAGCAATAAATCAATATGTTTTGGCTAAAAATTGCAAATAGTTCCGCTATTCTCCAGACTCAGTGTTTTGTTATGTTCTGTTATGTTCTGTTATGTTCCTGAGATTCAAAAAAATTGTTTTTGCAAACCTCGTGTTTTCCTTGAATACTATCCGCAACATGTTGTTTACGAAAATCAGTTTTCAATGTTTTGTGTGAAAAAAGACTGTTTGTATAAGAGGAGTGATCGAACAGCACGAAATCTAATGTTTAACGATAAAGTAAACAAAAACATTATATACAAGTTACGTGTTTGACAAATGCAGATGTAAAGTACAACAAACACACCACTGCAAAGCACAAAACAAACGCACATACAGTCGTAGAAATTTATATATTTTGGTAAAAACTATTTTTTGTCAGGAATGGAGCGTAGATTATACGTTTTACTGGAAAATTTATCAAATGTAGTATACACTGATGACAGAGTGATGCTCACCTTTATATACGTACATTGTATAATTATAGCCATAGGTATTTGCCAAGAGGACAATGCTTAATTCAGAATAAATCATGCATAAATAAAAAAGTGATATTCTGCATTTTTTTTTTGTTAAATGCATAGACATATGCATATGCTATTTCAATGAGATTCAAAGAGTTGTGCTGGGAAAATGGAGACACATTTCAATGGACATTTAAAAACATTTAAATTCTCGTTGAGCAGCCTACTTGAGCACGCGTTTAAATGATTAGAATTTTTAATGTTCGATACCATAAACGCTGTCTACAAAAGGATGTTTAAGAAAATCTAAATTTATGCTTTTTCCGTTAGCTTTAACAAGGTTTCATTTAAGTAATATTTTAAGTCCCTTAACATATCGCTGAAAAACCGGCTGTAAGTACGTCTAAGAACAGAAAGTATAATGTAATAATCGTTTACATTTGTATTTTTGTAAATATATTATTGTTCTCCAGGAAACATTACCATTTACAACATCAAAGATCATTGTATCTTATCCTCCGATAATCTCCGATAATTGTTTGTCATCATATTGTAATGCAGTACACGCGAAGTTAATGAGTTTAAGCACCTATTTACCTCTTGACGATAAGAATACATTTCTCATAAAATGGCAACGGAATTCTGAAGTTACAAGCATTACTTTCTTCCTAAAGCTCAATGTCATAAACAGGTTTGTCCCGTGTTAGGTCAGAAAATATACAGGGAGACATCCTTACTATTTTCCATGGTATTTTTACAAAACCGACAGGTATAAGTTATGGTGTAGGGGTCTCATCCAGATATTAAGCTAACAAAAGTGCTCTTTTGGACGGACCTAGATAAAATTCTCATCAAAATCAAAATCAAAAGTTATGGTGTGTGAAGATATCAATGATATAATTAAGAAGGTATCAAACACTGTATCAATGTACCACCTTAAATTTATTGCATCTGCCAAGATTTTGTAAATAACGAACTTTTTTTTTAGTTCATTATAATGTCTTAAATAGGAAATAAAACGGGCTTTAAGATCACAAAAGAGGCTGACTGACCTGTTCAAAATGGATTCATACCGTAGAACCTCACCTAGATATTTAGTTGCATGTACAGAATTAAAATTGTAACAATTGCTACATTATAAAATCGTATCATATCGTATGTATTTGAATCATTTAGTGCTGCAAAGTATCATTCAGAATCGATATAGTCTCTGTCGTGACTTGATGACTTTGAAAAATGTCACACTTTTATCGCATTTGAAATCAACCAAAGTAAACAAATCACATGTAAAACAATGGTCAAAAAAGCAGTACACTGTTGCTGTATATGATAATTGTGAAAAACATGTGACAACGTGTCAGGAAAATGTTTTCTGATTGATATAGTTTCCTGTTCAACCCCCACAACACATGGATAAAACTGATATGTGATCTGTAGCAACTTGTTGAAGCAGCATAATTAGAATTACAGATGGTTTCAAAAATGTAATACACTCGATTTAAAACATATACCATTCATATTAGATTTGCCTTTGTTATTATGACTGTATATACACTAGATTTAAAATATATACCATTCAGATTTGCTAAGGAACATCAGATTTGCCTTTTGCTATTATTTCTGTATAGATTTCTTCAGCTGAAGTGGAACATACGTATTTAATGGTATCTTACTTACCGACTATTTTACTCGTTATTGTAGCTAATTGCCTTTTCCAAACACATCTACTTTTTCGTTTCTTTAGGACGCAGCTGTCTAATTGTTTCTTTATTAGATACATCGTAAGCCCATTCATTTGTCTGTCAACTCTGGTTTTGTATTGCAAAGTTAAGATATCCCTCTAGCGACGTCCAGTTGATTTAACGTCAATACTGCTACTTAATCAAACGTGTATACCATCATGAAGGTCGACAAATATTGTACATTGTTGTATTACTGTAGTCAAAGACGATACTGGCTATTTTAGGAGAGGTTAGTCACATAATAGTGAAACAATGTGGAAAGTCGCAGTTGCACAAGAAGTCGCAAGCATATATGTATTCCGTATACATTTCTATATTTATCTTTAAAATCAAGTTATTTAATTTCGGAGGTGTCAAACACTTTTTAATGAGTTGTGGTCTTACTAGGGTATAATTCTATGAATCATCCCAACCTCATCTGTAGATTTCAAAATGGTTAAAGGAAGGAATGTTGCTTTCATCAGCAATTTGTGTAAGAATTGTTTTATTTGTTGACCACTTTCGGCTACTCTTAGCCATTGAAGCTGGAGGTAAACAGTTAGTAGTTCATGGGATAATGCACTAATTTTTTTGAAAAGCTGGAAGAAATATTTCTGAAGACAACTTTTAAATTGCTGAGTGTCTTACTGGTATTGTTTTATTTCACCTGTTTTCATCTATCGATTTTGGTTTAAAATCGCCTGGTAATAACATTATCACACCATTTTGTGTGCTAGCTTAAATTACAACAGTGTGAATACGAACAAAAGAAAATTGATGCTATTAACGTTTGCGTGTCCAGACCAATAATTTTTATAGACTTTGAATTTAGATAAATTTACGTGAGTTTCATTTAACTCAAATGATCTATTCCAATGATGGCACCAGCTATCCAAAATCATTATCACTAATGAGTATTCTATCAGACATACATAAGGAGAGAAGAATGCTGCCATCTTGCAGCATGTGGCTAGCAAAAGCAAATCTATGATGGCGGATTCCATCTGATTTCAACTCCCGTGTCTACTTAGCTTCTGTGAAACATTTGTGTCGACGAGGTGCATCGGCGTCTTTCATTTGTCATGACTTCATTCTTCTCTCCTAAAGTGAGAACGTGACAAATCGTAAGTTTTCATAATGTATTCTTTGTTTTCGTATTGAAAGTTTTTTATTACAGACATGGCTAATGTTCAGAAAATCAGAGGTCGCAACACCTTCTTTATCTGGCTGATAATTGAGCTTGACCTAGATAATGCGCCAATTCATATTTTGACCAAGTTTGGTGATGACAGGATAAAATTATTTAAACTAGAGAGTAGACAAAAAAACACCCCGTCCATACACGCAATCGCATTAATACGTCAACCATAGAGACAGCTGTATAAAACACAGTGACCTCTGAACTTTTGTGCTTTCGTGAAAGATTTATGAACGCAGAATCAATATGCAAGCTATAACTTAGTTTGGATAATGTGACATTGACGTAACAGATATATGTGTACACAAAAGTTTACAAGCATTGCGTAAACAGGTAGAGCATGTTTATAGAAAAGGGTTATAGGCTTTAAAATACATGAACGTACGGTAGAACGGTGCGTTAGTGCAGTGGGTAGGGCGCTGGGTGTCTACAATAAAGATTTTGAGGACTGGTTCGATCCTCATCGAAGCTTAATATTTTTTTCCATTGAATTATTTCAGTATTACTTCAGGTAAAATTTTAATTGTGTAGATGTATGCTTCTTTTCAATCTTTTTAGACAATAAACAATAAACGAAAGTAAAATTACTAAAACTTTGAAAGATTCTATAACCATTTCAAGCATGAGCATTTCGTGCTTACTGGCATCTCGTGTAATGGAATATGTACATTGAACTAGTATTACCAAAACTACGATGATTTGACCAAGACAATTTTTCAGCAAGTAATGAAGGTACATGCCATTGTTCCTTTGAATTATCGAAAAAGGCAAAATTTGGTTAAATGTGTTCTAAGTACAGTCAGAAAAAACATGAATTTAAATGATTATAGAAGTAAACATATCAATGAAACAAAAAAAAGAAGAAATAAATTAAAACTATCTTACTGAAAAAAGAGAGTAAAAATTTGAATGTACAAGTCCCAATATGAACTCATGTTCGACACAACCAAAATAATCAGGAACCGTAGTCGTAACCTACTGCACTATAGTGACCGCGACTGCATATAGTGTACAATAATAATTTATATTGACATTAATTACGACTAGTGCTCTCCCTTATAATAAGATAACGTGTTTATCCGATAAAAGTAGACTCTTCTGTTGCGTCATTGTAAAATTATCCTAACCGGACAGTACGAATAAAACTGGTAAATAGTTGTAAACGTCAGCAATCAAAGTAACGAAATAAATGTGTAATCAGGTTGGAAGGATATATGTACTTTTGAATCGCAGCCCTATCCTAGTTGAATGACATATTTACTTTTTCATTGGTATTTCTATACGATTGAAACAGCATATCTGCTACAATCTTACATTGAATAAGTTGTAACATCAAAGGTTTGGATGTGCCTTTACCATAAGCCTTGCTGGATAATTATGGACATCACTGATAAGGGTAAAATTCTAACTTAGATATGAAGGAACAGGATTTGAATAAATTAAAAAAAAATGACAAAGAGTTATTTTATTCCTTCAAGAAGTGACCAGTTTAAAATGAATAATGTTCATCCCTTATGTCTGGCCTAGGATGTTTACTTTTGGCGACCTGTAATTTGTGTTTTAACTCCTGTATCAAACTATTAATCCAGGCTGACGAAGCATTAGTCAAAATGAAATTCTACAAGTGAAGTAACCAAAAGCTTTTTAGTGTGCGCTGTAACAAACTTTTACGGTACAGAGCCTAGATAGTAGACACTAATTACATTGTATTGATTTGACATCATCTTTACAATATTGATGGTTCCTTGATACACGTAATTTTAACTGTTTAAACTTCTGTAAACACTGACAGTAGGGTGTGTAAATAATTTTATCTTTTTTGATTTACTGTTTCCTATGCTATAATTTATATGATGTGTGTTCGTTATTCCAAATCATTGTTATCTCATGCTTGTCTGCTATGTACGTGTTTCTTGTACCTTATTCATACTGGTGAATAAATTGGACAACCTAGACACAATGATTCATGTTTAGCGAAAACCATACAGCATACAATGCAGCTAATTAGAACATTTACAAATATAAGTGCGTCACTTAAACCCGTTTTAAAAGGGCTTTCATTAATAAATAAATAGATCATTTATTAGTATAAATGAAAATGTGCTCCCTCGTTAACTTAGGATTTTCCTGCATCGTACTTTAAAATACAGTTACTACATTTTTTAAAGATTATTGATATGAAAAAGTGAAGGCTCATAGACACACAGACTGGTTCGTGCGTGGGCTGAAACAAGATAAGAAGACGTAACAAAATTAGAGCTCTAAGAGGACGTCTTGATGCCAGGCGATACGGAAGTTTCCAAAGTAGAATATTCCTGTATACATGTTTGTTGTATACGCTTCGAAAGTGCAAATACACGGATAGTCGGATACACCACAAGCTTTTTTATTTGTATGTAATTTGAGCGTCTGAAACCACAGGTGGAAGGAACATACCCTTGACTTTTTTTTCTTAAGCTAATGTTTTTTCTATGCGTTTTAAAATTGATAGCTCTTTACTATAGACAAGGTTCCCAACACACTCTGTATGGAAACAAGCATGTCGCTCCGAAAAACTCTTCCATTTCTTTCAAATTTAAGTTACGTTAAACAAATTTGAACGAATTTTAGAGGGAAATGATGAGCTTTAAGAAAAGTTTACTTCAATGGAAAATTCCAAGCCGTTTTCATTCAACAAAGAAAATACCAACCCTGATATAGCGATTTTCGCTCAAACCAGAAAAATGTCACACATATTCCGACAGTGATTTTCGCTAAATTCTCCACTAATATTGCGGTACTGCGAAAGGCAACCATCAAAACAAGAAATATATATTATTAGACTACACATCATGTCGTAGATTGTACCTTTACACCAATGTGTTCGATGCTACAGCGGATTTTTCAGTTTTTGTAATTGTCAAAATGTGTAAGCGGCCATGAAGGTCCGAGAGGTTGCGCAGTGATTTGTAACAGCTATTAAGGACATTATCAAAACATATCCGAAGGCGATTGAAAGTAAAGGTAAAGCATTTAGTCAACAAAAAATGAAAAATCCGCCGTAGCATCGTACCCATTTTGAGTAAAAGTACTATCTACGACAGATTTGTAGCTAAACATATATATTGCATGTTTTGATTGTTTCCTGTCGCAGTACCGCAATATTAATAGAGAATTTAGTGAAAATCACCGTCTGGAAAATGTGTGACATTTTTCTGGTTTGAGCGAACATCGCTCTACAGCTTTGGCATTTTCGCGTGTAGAACGAAAACGGCTTGGAATTTTCCATTGAAGTAAACTTTTTCTTAAAGTTGTATCATTTCCCTCTAAAATTCGTTCAAATTTGTTTAACGTAACTTAAATTTGAAAGAAATGGAAGAGTTTTTCGGAGCGACATGCTTGTTTCCATACAGAGTGTGTTGGGAACCTTGTCTATAGTAAAGAGCTATGAAGAAAAAAAATTTTTTTTTTCATTTTTTTTTTATTATTTATTCTGATATCAATTTTAAAACGCATAGAAAAAGACATTAGCTTAAGAAAAAAAGTCAAGGGTATGTTCCTTCCACCTGTGTCCGAAACTTGCATAAAAAAGTGCGAACGAATTTTGTTGTGAAAGGAGGAAATTAAACGTTGAATCCTAATAAATTTGTGACATTTAACAAAACATTCACCAATGATCAGATATACGATAAATACCGATCAAAACAGCCGAGAATAACATTCCGTGATTCAATATAACAGAGGGGGGACACGACATATGTTAAATTATGATGATGATAATTAAAATGCCGTTTTTTTAAAAGATCTCAATACATATACCTCACAGCAAGATGCAAAACAACAAAACAACACGAACATTGGACTTGAAAAAATACCAACACTCATACATGTTCTTTTGTTGCCTTATGTAGAAATTAGGTCGGGCAACAGACGCATGCTTTTTTTATTTACATGATTGTATAGAAACTTTACATCTAGCAATTCCCCATACTATCCCAATAATATATGTATTATGCAACTATTCAGTTGAAATGCCTGCTTTGCTCTCGAATGGACGAGTGTACACTTACTGATATATCTGACAAAATATGAAACAAATGACATTTACGGTGTTATTAAATGCGAAATAACGTTACTTAAGTCCGACAGATCTATGACCTTATGTTTACATTATCACAAAAACGAATAGATTAAAATATTAAATGTTGTAATAAGGTGTTTATGCAAGGTCACATTAGTCCATAATCTAAAATATTAAATCCCTTTCAAAACAAATATAAAGCTAATGAATCAGAGTTGGTTACAGCGGCTGCCAAGAATGTTTGTGCGGGCAAACAAATGGTAGGTTTGAATATGTGATAACACACATTTGTGATTGTTGAGAAATAGCGAGTTAAACAAAGGACCTCAATGCACACATTTTGCATGAACAATTAAAAGGTCAATAGTATGCTCTATCATTCTGACAATTTGCACAACTAGGCTTGAGATTTATCATTCATATACATTTTCATTGAATTCTAGCTGGTGGTAACTGAAACATAGAACGGACAAACATCATCTCTATATACATTTTATTCAAAAGAAAACCAAACCTGTGTATCAAAATAAAACATTTTCAAAAGAAATATGAACTATTTTTAATTTGAATGAAAAATTGAAATACTAAACTGCAAAAAAGAGTAAAATCTTTTGTGGTAAATATCCCTCTCGTTAATTCTTAGACTAATGAAAAACATCCGTCTAGTTCATTCTAATAAAATTTCAAAACAATCTCGCTGTCGCGCTTAAGTACTTCAGTGGGAAAGATTGAATTTTATCAATATAATAAAAAAGTTTGTTTATATCATTTTGGCAAAGTTTGTATACAGTATTTGTAAAATTTATCATTTTATGACCATCCCGTTATTTGAGCAAGATGTCTTTTGGAAATAAATCGGTTGATTATTGAATCTCACTTTCGACCTTTGAGATCTGATGTTTTGCAAGAAAAAAACCCTGCTGGGAACAACATTCTCAAAACATGCCAAGAATAATCGTGGGTTTGGCAAAACTTCGACGTAAATATCAGTGCATCCCATATTTGTGACAAAAGACATTATCAGTGAAGTGGGAGGTGTTGCTTTATTTACTTTTACCTCTCACAAACGGATGTTATGTCTGTCTGATAAATACTGCTTTGCTTTCTACGCTTTTACGGAGTGCCAATTATGTAAGGAAAATGCCAATATCGTCAACTCTTTTCGGTCACAAAATACATACTGATATGTCTTTGTTGTCGAATGTGTATAAAGTTAAAGAGGGGGGTGGGGGGGGGGGGGCTTTTTGCACATAATGTTTTCAAAGTGGAAATTCTGGTAACTGATATTTTAACAATTGGATTAAGGACTCGTTTCTTCCAATATTGAATCTGTTTTTTATTTTATCAATTTTCTCCAAGAAATTCAATTCAATCATTTTTTCTGGATCAATATGGAACACAAGTCCAAGAAGCTTAAATGACCTAGTATCCCAGTTTAATTTCAATTTCGTTTTTATATATCGTGTTGAGTACTTCAGGGATCCTATCCAAACAAGATGCGTTTTGTCAAAATTAACCTTTAGGCCGGAGTACATGTACAAAGCAAATTCGTTTAAAACATTTAGAGTACAATTAAGTGACCTATCAGTTCCGTCTAAAAGTAAAGAAGTATCATCTGCAAACTGACTAATTTTGTATTCAATATCATTTATAACAATACCTTTTATATCCTTTCTAATTCTTATTTTGTGTGCTAGAATCTCTGCACATAAGCTAGAGATACACGGGCTTATTGGGTCTCTCTTTGACGGCACCCGCATTCGAAAATGAAAAAATCAGACAGGTACCCATTCAACCGATGTTTTTATGTTTGCATACAATAAAATAATGAAATCCATTTCTTAAACATTAGACCAAAGTTGAAGAACTCGAAAGTTTTGTTAATGAAATTTAAAGATGAAGTGTCTAAAGCCTTCTCAAAATCTATCATCATCAAAAATCACCAAATTTACTCCCTGTTATACATATGTCATGATCATCTATTTATAGTTTGATATTATTTATATCTTATACATGCATATGTTTTTGTAAGGTTGAAATGGGATGGTTCCCCGACCCATACTCGACCATTTGACGGGGATAATAAAAGGGGCATCAAACAAACAAACAAAATGAATAAAAAAATAAAAAAGTCTGATAACAATGGTCATTTAAAATGTTGTTTGAAATGGCGCATCTGAAACAACAGTATTTAAACAAATAGTTTTATAAATGAACATTGAATTGTTAAAGATATACTTTGCAACAGAACTCAGTTTCGTCCGAGTAGAAATTTTTTTTTTTTTTAAATTTATCAGCTCTTTTACAGAGATAAGCCTTTTCTTTTGGCGGAATGGCCTGTGATTTTCTGAACGTGGTAACTCCAAAATCGGAATATACAGTTGTAGATACAATGTATGTGCTTTTGTTGTCTTTCAACACTCGTCACAAAAAATCAAATAGATATGAATTGAGACTAGGATTAGAAAGACAAAAATATCATTCAACAACATTTTGAACTCCTTAAAAATGGTTGACAACAGGGGGTAGAAAATATTGGCAAAACAAATAAATTGTCAGTTACTTAATGCTTATCAAGGAAGATTACCGTATCTAATCGAACTACGTGCATATCTTCAGTCATATGCACTTTGAATACTTGCTATTTGGATGACAGATATTACTGTGCGTGCAGTGCGATTTGAGACATGTAATAGGATAGGTATCTGCATGCAATGTTTGCTTTTCAAAAACATCTATTTGTCATTTAAATCTATATTTGATTGTTCATCAGAACTCTCTAGAAACCTTAAAAGTTGTCATTTTTAGAACTGAGTGCGTAAACAGTTTGTTTATGCTTCAGGTTAGTTCAAACTTCAAATTATCTTCTAGGTCAAGTGATTACTGTGGTTCATATTCTATTCGATAACACTTAATTGTAATGGGAAATACATTCAAAGTATTGTCAATAATTTGACGATATATATGTTTCTCATAAAAAGCAAACAAAGTCCGGCGATAACGCCAGAATTTAATGTATGTCATATGATACAAAGTGCATCATTGCTTCGTCAAAATTCATCCTTCATCTTATGTTTGGAATTTTGTCAATATATCTACAGGGTTATTTCTGTTAAATTCGTGTATTTCACAGCAAGACATGCTCACATATTAAAAAAGATTAAAATAAGAGAGACACGATGACCTCTTATCACTCACCTAGGTACCATTGTACAAAAGGACAAAAGGTAGGTCAAAAGGTCATTATCATGGTCAGCCATCAATTTTGTAATCTGCTTGAAAAACTTGAAACAGTCAAAATTTCATTATTGTAGCTTAAAGAACAGGTCAGAATGTCAAGATTAATGTACGTGTTTCCCTAATATTTGACTCCACTTTGCCTGGTTTGAATCTTGACATATAGTTTATCAATAAATTTTCATAAAGACTCGGTACAAAATAGGTTTCACATGCGGCTTCTTGAGTGTTTGCAAGGTTTTTCTACGATTTGAAACGGTGATCTAGTATTTGTCCCTGCGTTACCTAGTTTCGAACTGGCCCTAGCATTAATCAAGACAAACAACTTTATATTTGTCATGATGATTGGGCCTCATATGTAACCTATAAAGTATCGACAAGGTGTTCTTATGATTTGACTTGGTGACCTAGAAATGAATTCAAAGTAACCGAGTTTCAAACATGACCAAGAAATATTCTGAATACCTTTCGAGATGATTGGATTCTAAATTATGGACAAGGTTCTGACCACACGTGACTCGGTTTTTTAGAACTAGAGTTTATTAAGACAAATGTTTAAAGGTTATTGGTTACTAAACGTGAACTCTAGAATGTTGATCAGGCTTTTGTATGATCTGGCAATGTGACCTAGTTTTTGACCCCAAGTAGTTCAGTTTTGAATATGATCAAAAATTTATCAAGAAATACATTCTGTCTAATTTTTAGGGTAATTGGACTTTAAATTTGGCTTCCATGGTGTTTGCAGGTTTATGACTATTATTTGACAGAGTTTTGTGACCTCAGTTTCAGAGCTGACCTAGAGATCACAAAGAAAACATTCTGACAAATGTCCATTCACATCGAGTATCAATATTGGCCTTTAAAGTTGTCACAAGGATATCATTTCATTTGATATTTGAAATATTCTGATCAAGTTTAAAAAAATGTGGCCTTTAAAGTGTTCGCAAATTAAGCTTTAACCGACAGAAGACAGACAGACGAAATATCAATGAATGTTTAAGAAATTAAACAGACCCGCTATAGATACAAATAGATACAAATATAACCGTCATAATTATGTATAAGGAGGTTAGAAAATTATGAAAAAATGAAATGCAATAAATCAGAAAATTTTGAGCTGAAAATGCATCAATATCAGTTCGGACCAATAGATACGAAAAACAGATTACAAGATAGATACTTTCTATCATTACAATTTAACAAATCTAGCAAATTGACACCAAGAATTTAGTTTCAGACAACAGTTACAAGCATAGTTGTAAAAGTTATATATAGTTCCGTCGAAGCAGAAAAAAAAGATTAACATGGAATTTCTAGCTAGGAAAAAGTGATGGAGTATGTAAGCATTGATATGTAGGACGAACAATCTTTTTCGCCTTAATAAGTATTATAGTTTGATTGTGTATCAACAAAAATATCACAAAATGTCTGACCTGACAGAAAGCATACAAAAGATAAATAAAAGACAGAGAAATATGTAAATTCAAATTTGTGCAATATTCTGCCGTGAATTAAACGTGCCGTTTTGTATGCAGGAGAGTGAACTAACTAGCAGTTATAATAGATTTCCTGTCAGATTTCCTGTCAATTTTAACTGACTAGGATTAATGCTTTAGCAGATTTTGTGTGAAATATTTCAGGAATTCCGCTTTTAAAAGTGAATTGGGGATATTCTGTAGATTTAGGTGACTGTGGTA
Source organism: Saxidomus purpurata (assembly GCA_022818135.1). Classification (NCBI taxonomy): domain Eukaryota; kingdom Metazoa; phylum Mollusca; class Bivalvia; order Venerida; family Veneridae; genus Saxidomus; species Saxidomus purpurata. Next base: position 43,589,155 of record JAFMSR010000001.1, on the reverse strand, counting down.
AAAAATAATAGTTTATGTCATGAGCACGCGGATCAGTCTCCGAGGGTAACGGTTTTGGCGGGAACGAGGCTCTGTTTATAACGTTACGTCACAAGTAATTCACGAGAGTCGTCTGGCACATGAGGGTTTTTTTCGGCATGGGTAAAATCATCGGAAAGGAAAAGCCGATCCGATATGCAAGAATGCTGATCCGTTCTCAGCAAGAGTTCTTGTCATTCGAGGTCTAAACGGGCAAAGAAAACAGGTTTAGCCTCCCACCTTCCCTGATGTTTGTGGGGCTTTCAGGGCAATTAATTTTGATCAAATATTATGCCGACATGGAGTTGACAGTAATGCCTAAATTTGGATGTATCAGTCCTAGTATTTAAGAATAGATACGTTAACGTTGGTTTCTATTATGTGTCTGTTTTTTACTGTGTCTTATTGATTTATATATTTCAGATTGTAGCGATTCTTTGTCGTTATGAAGATATTTTTACGATTGCTGTCATAAATCTTAAAGGATGTGTGAAGATGGCTCCAAACAGACTTTTTATGTAATCGCAAATAGTGTTTTTTTTACTAAGTGTTTTTCCTTATCCTATGTGTAAACAATCATTTTGCCTTTGTTCTGGAACCATCGAGTGTTTGTGTAAAAGATGAGTGCGGAGACGGTTGCAAAGACTTTTTCTTATAGCAGTTAGTGTTTTTAACTGCTTGGTGCTTTTTCATGTTTATATGTTTTAAGTGCAAAGACACTATATAATGCCATGGTTTTAAAATGGCTATCGTTATGTTTTCATTTGGAACCACTGAGTGTTTGTATGTTTTATGTTTGTTCTTTATATAGGTATAAGGTGTAATACGATTAATATATCAAATAAGTTATATTTGGCTGAATGAAATGCAAGAAAATATAAAAGAATTTAATGGCATGATAATTTATGCTCTGAATACGATTAGCAGAAAATTTGTACCATAATGACCTTTCATTGAAACATACAATTGTTTATAATGATGTAAGTATACCTTTTGAATAACCATTTCTAGTATACTAATAAAGGAATGACAAATTGTATTTCTCCTCCAGACTAAGTTTGCAAATAAATAACTTGAATTAAAAGCACAGACTTATAAACATAGTTATGTAATCGTATAAAATGATTTAACGGTACAGAATTTATTGCTTTAAAGTTAATATCACATGCAAAAATTTAGAACAATCAGAGAATATGAGTAAAGCCATTTTAGCAACACCAGTGCCTTTCCTTTTTGCAAAGACAAAACACTATCAAGTCATTTCAACCTTTCGCACTTAGTATGAGTTGACTCTGTTCAACTCGTGCAGAATCACGTCACGAAATTCATCTAGAATAGGGCATGTATTCATTTACAAGTCATTTCAAATCGTCACACGTGAGTGACAGCTTTTTAATTGAGAGGTATACGGCTAATTTGTGGTCCTACACGCACATCAGGATACCACTCTTTAAAACTTAATAGTTTCTAGGAACATCAAAATCGCCATGGGTCAAGTAGTTAGAAGGGATCCAATAACTAAAACGAATACACAATAAGTTAAATATTATAGTAGATAGCGTATTTGTATACCTGTTGATTGTATTACGCAATAAACTGTTAAATTTGTAGTTCAGGTGTGGAAACATACATTAATACCTATTCAAAATAGAATAATCATTAGCCGGCTTAGATTTTATAAGACACCATCTGCAATTTCCTCAACAAATGTAGCGTAGCCTATAATTCATAATAGAATGTCCGCGTATCCTTAAACAAACAACATTGATGCACACGTTAATCCCCCCAACACCACCCAATAGACCTTAAATATTGTCTTTTTAGAAGCGAACATGTTAATGCCAGTGCTTCAATTTGATTGCACTTTTATTATCAATTACACCTTAAAAGCAATTTGTCGATAAGGCAATAGTCCCCATAAAATACGATAAAGGCGGAATGTAATGGAATTATAAAATAACGAACAGTATCACATTGCCCTATCATTTTTCATTTTTAAACAACTTTTATTATATCCCATTATGTGAATAACTCTACAGGGAAATATTTATTTCTGTTTTCCATCGTAAATTTCAGGAAGGATTGCAAATACATTTCAAAGATATCAGTAAATGTTTGAAATCAAAAAGATCCTTCGTCAATGAACAACATAAAACATTCAGATTGGGTTTTCATGAAGCGTGAAACAGCTGTAAAATATTAAGTGAATAGAATCTGTTAAAATGCAGATTTTGTCCAGACTGGTGGTTTACCGGGAAAGAGCTAAATCGCACATATCATCACGAGATATAGATAACAGGCACTTTCTTACTATGTACTGTTTGAGGCCACTTTGAAGGTTTACCACGTTAAATTTTCAACAAATTGACACGAAGGTTCAGTGCCTATTAAAGTTTTATCAAACGTCACTAAAAGTTGCCAATTACCGTGTACATGTATATGTTTTTCACAACATTTCACATTATCGTGCCTTACTCACGTTTAGCAGACAAATTTGAATGATTAGATACTGGTAAGTGGAACAAAAATACATTTTGCAATCCCGAATCAACATATACGAAACAAATTCCGCGTTGTATGTACACAGTACAAGATGAATGAGAAAGATCGAATCAGTCATACATATGTCGTATTTGTGATCAATTTCCTCATTTTCATTCGGGCTGTTCCTGATGAAGTTATGTAATGCAATATTTCTCGTCTGTGAGACAGGAAGTTCAAGTGTATTGAAGGGTAAAAGTGGCAAAAGATATTACAGAGTCATATAGTTTAGTTCATAGCAAAATGAGAAACGTTAAGAGATTGCAGGTATATACTTACTTAGTACAATATTTGAATAGATACTCTATCAGGCAGCCATATTGTGAATTTTTGTTAAAACTGCTTTTTTTTAAGAATAAAACGTATATTATGTTCGGCTTTCACTGTTGGAATTGTTTAAGCAATGCTTGCAACGCAACGATGATCCTCTCAAATAACTAGCGTCAGAAGTAAGTTTAAATCACATTCATACATTTACAAGGAAGGAAGACGAAATCACACCAAATAATATAAACAATAACATATCGTCGCATCGTTGGGTTTTTGGCCTGGGGACTGAAAGTCCCCTAGGCCTAAGTTAGCATACCACATTTCAACCACTGCAGACAATTTAACTGTTCTATGTGCGAATAACAACTGTAAACATGCGCTATCGGAAAGTCTTCTATTTGAATGTCGCATACGATAAGAACATATTATAAAAACATAAATAAAAACAGTACATACAATTTTAAATGATTGCAGAAAGGTCCTTAGCTTACGGGCTCTATTACACAATTTTTTCATGGACTTTGGTTTAGAAATTTCTGCGCTGTTAGCTGATTACGGAAGATAATCATATGCATATCACGGAAAAGTACGGATATTTACGGAACGTACGGAGCTCGATATAACAGTTTGTAGTTTGATATTCAAATTGCTGAATCAGATGTTATTTTATTGATAACTTTCAAATTTACGAACGATTACATAATTATATATTTACCCAAAAACAAATTTCTTTTAAAAAAATATATATAATTTACGTACATTCCCGAGAGGGAAGTCACGTGAGCAAAATCACCCGCCATTTATCGAGGCTGACCTTAGCAACATCATGTTTGTCTATCTAAACTGTTAGTTCAGTTCATCTATTGTTATCCCGACCACCTCTAACAAGGTAAGCAAGAATCATTTTTAGTTTTCCCTGTTATATGCATTGTACAGTAATGTATTTATATTTCATTTCTGTTTCAGGGTCTTGTCCTTGGAAAACAATAATTTTCGATCCACATCGTCTCGCTTGAAGTTGAACAAAGCGCAGATCGAATTATTTTTATTAGTCTCTCAAATAATTTATAACTTTGACCATGTGATTATTTTTCATTTATCGTACGTTTTATAATAAAACAAACTTCCTCTTTCTGTGTCGTATATTTAATTTCGTCCTCTGCACATTTCGACCCGCGCTTTCACCGATTACAAGGTAAACAAGTTTCCCTGTTATACACATTGCACAGTACTGCATTTATATCTCATTGCTGGTAGTGCTTTGTTTATTTCTGTTTCAAGGTCTTGTCCATGGTACACAATAATTTTCGATCCGAATCATTAGATCATATCGTTTGAAGTTAAACAAAGCGCAGATCGAATTATTTTTATTGGTCTCTCAAACAATTTATAATGTTGACCATGTGATTATTTTTTATTTAAAGTACATCTTATAAACAAACAAACTTCCCTGCCACCGATATCTTTGTTAATCATTTATTCTATGTCGTATATGAAATTTTGTCCACTACACATTTCGACCCGCGCTTTAGGTAAGGTTCAGCGCAAATCACGAAGGTCAAAAAGTGTTTTTAGGGGAGTAAATCTATAGCCCCCGGGCCTTCAGCGCTCACAGCGCTTTGATTATATAAGTTACGGGTGCATGAATAGAGCAAAACAATGGTTTTGGGGTGTTGTTTTGTTTGGCGTTCCTGAGTTTCAACATTCGCGTTATACACAAAACGAAAAGGTAGTACATAAAACTGGAGGCAATGATACACAACACATGTTTGATACGCATAACAAATTGTATTACCTTTTTGATGTTCACTATTTGGTAGCTAATTATTTAACAACCAGTGCGTACACAAACGCATTAGCCTTTTGAAATTTCTAAAAATTGTATTTTGATTTTTACATCACAGGGAGAAGTTTTAAAAATGTCTGTGTCCTTTTGATTCCCGGTAAGAAGATCAGAATCTAATTCAAGAAAGACCAATCCTTTAAGCAATTACAAACTGAATAATAGTTTCTTGCCAAGTAAAACCTAAAGAAAGTAAAGGGAAATGCCAAATATAATATCGGTCATTTCTTCAATGAGAAACTCTTTAACTAGATGCCAAGAATAGAATTTGTGAAAGATTCGCTAATGAAAACTGAACAAATAGGTTGATATTTTCCCTTAAAAGCAGCAATATTTATGATCCAAACCAACTTTTCCACGCCCCCCCCCCCTCCCCCACCCCAAAAAGGCAGGCTTGTCGCCAACCTACAGCCAGCTTTAACATAAAATCAAAACGATTTGGAGCTTAATTATGCTTACCCCGAGCCTAGTGAAAAAAGAAGAGGAAGTTATGTAACATGAATATCCTACTCGTAGTGAACCAGAAGTAGACATTTCCTTGCGCTCTTCCCCCTAAAAAAGCCCAAAAATCAAATTTGTTGCCAACGGGAGACACTCAAAAACCCCTCAGTCACAATCCCCTTGGTCCAAAAATGGCACGGTAAGTATAATTCCTTTGATATAATTTACAAGGTATTCATAATTCCCTCAATGAATGTTGCATTTTTGATGAGAAATAAGTGTGAATAAATGAGTTATTTCTTTTCAATCATAGTAAAGCAAAACTAGAGACAAATATAACATGAAGTTGATTTTTTTTTCAAATAATATATGCTTTTCCACTTGTAAAATCCATTGAGGGTATTATGAATACCTTGTAAAATGCACCGAAGGGATTATGACTTCAATGCCATTTTTGAACTGAGGGGATTTTGAACAACCTACAACTTAAATATAAAATCAAAACGATTTGGATCTTAAATATTCTTACACCGAGCTTGATGAAAACAGAAGAGGAAGTTATGCAAAGAGCTTCAATGGTCTCTTTCCGTCGAATGACTTCGTTACACTGCCTTCAGATCCAAATTTCCATTTGAAAGCACAGTTTTCACTAGAATTGTGTTTTGAATTATTTATCTGAGACAATCGTTATACAAAACAGATCATTTGAAATAGACGAGTCCGTTCTGTCCCCTAAAAAACAAATACATTTGACAAGAATGCCGTCTCTAGTGGTGAAATTAAGCAGTTCTGGACTGGAAAATTCCCAGTGGATTGGAATGATTTCATGTACATGTCAGTAACATATTGTCGGATAATATATCATTTGTATAATCTTTTCTGCTCATTATACTTTTATTTCTTTTCGCAAAAACAATATCAATTTAAATTCATTTTTGTGATTCATAGACAAATTAATATTTTGAAAGCTTCTGCGGCTATTATAGGTGTGTATTAAGTAAAATGTAAGATAAGCTATTTTAGAAGAAATGCGATATCTTTGATTTTCATTAGTGTCGGTTGATTTGTAAATAATAATAAATTCTTTATTTCATGAAGGTAGCACATTAAGACAATGGATATTTACAATATGGCCTTCAAAGAAATAAAAAGTAAGCAAATAATCAAGAAAAATATACAAAAATCACATGAAATATATAATTTACGAAAACTATCATACTACAAAATCAATTCATATTCAGTCTTCTCATATACTGTACTTGGCAGGCACTCTGACTGCTATAAACTAAACTGTAGATTAAGAAGGTACTTTTTTAAAGTTGATTTGAATGCATGAACTGTGGATTTATTTTTCACAATATCTGGAAGATCATTCCAAACTTCCATGGCCGTTAACATGAATGTCTGTTTCAGAAAGTTTGTTTTTGGCCTAGGATGTACTAAATATTTTTTTTGTGGATGTTCTCAAACTATAATGTTTGTTGTTTGAAAATGTGATTAAGTTTTTTTTATATATGTTGGAGTATGTCCTTGGGTTGATTTGTAAACCATTAATGCAATATGATATGTAAATCTATTTGAAAAAGATACCCAGTTTAATTCATGCAGTAATTGTATTGTAGGAGTTCGAATCGGTTTATTAAGAATGATTTTGGCAGCCCTTTTCTGTAATTTATTTAATTTGTTAAATTCTTTCTGACTACATTTATTCCAAATAATGCATCCATAATCAAAGGTAGACAGTATATATGCATTGTAAAACATTTGTTTCATTTCTGCGGTGAGAAAGAACGATATGCGTTTTAATAAAGCAATTTTATTTTGAAGCTTTCTGCAAACTTGTTTGATTTGTTCAGTCCACTTTAAGTTTTCGTCAATGTAAACACCGAGCATTTTTTGAGTTTTGACTTGTTTTACATCATTATGATCAATTTTAAGGTTTATTTGATTTGTCTGGCTTTTCTTTCGAGAAGTGCTTATTAACATAGACGTAGTTTTCAAAGGATTTATTGCCATATGATTATTCTTACACCATACATTTATATTATCAATATTACTTTGCAGTATTGTTTAAACACTTGAGACATTTTTGTTTGATGCATACATTGTCGTATCATCAGCATACATGTCTATATTTGCCATATTTGTGCAAAGGGGAATATCATTAACGTAGAAAATAAAAAGTAGAGGACCTAGTATAGACCCTTGTGGTACACCTGATACAATAACAATATTTCCATATTTTACGATCTGTGTTCTATTCTCTAGATATGATTTGAGCAAAGATACAGATGATTTTGAGAAATTATAAAGTATAAGTTTATGGATTAAAATTTCATGGTCTACTAAATCAAAAGCCTTCTTTAGATCCAAGAAAATCGTCCCCATCACATTTCCATCGTCAAGCTCCTTTAACCAACTGTCTACCAGACGAATAAGAGCTGTTTGGCAAGAATGGTGCTTTCTAAAACCTGACTGACATTCATGGATGATATTTGTTTTATCAATGAAGTCATGTAACTGAATGGCAATGTGCTTTTCGAAGATTTTTGAAATTGTAGGTAAAATAGAAATAGGTCTATATTTGTTCATATTTTCCCTAGGACCTTTCTTGTGTATTGGGAGAACAAATGCTTCCTTCATTCTATCAGGAGAAGTGCCCGTTTTTATACTGATATTTATTATTGACGAAATAGCAACAGTTATGTAATCCCCACAAGGTTATCTACCTACCTACCTACCTACCTACCTACCCTACCCTACCCTACCCTAACCTAACCTACCCTACCCTACCCTAACCTAACCTAATCTAACCTAACCTAATCTACTAACCTACTAACCTAACCTAACCTAACCTAACCTAACCTAACCTACCTAACCTAACCTAACCTAACCTGGCCTAACCTAACCTAACCTAACCTAACCTAACCTAACCTAACCTAACCTAACCTAACCTAACCTAACCTAACCTAACCTAACCTAACCTACCCTACCCTACCCTACCCTACCCTACCCTACCCTACCCTACCCCTACCCTACCCTACCCTACCCCTACCCCTACCCTACCCTACCCTACCCTACCTACGAGTAATATGTGCAGGTCCGTGTCTGTGCGAGAGTTTAAAAGAAGAAATGTAAAGGAGAATAAAAGTAATACTATACATGTATTTGTGAGAGTTTAAATAAAAAGTTGATAGTGTTAGTTAAGAAGAGAAATTATACAGCTAAAACAGATAAAAACAATATTTTCATTTTAAACGTGGTGGGGAAGAGTGGTCACTCCCTGTCTAAATTGGTCCAGGGTAGGGACCTGCACAAGTTCAGATGGCAGTGAGTTCCAGAGGACTATAGTTGCTGGAAAAAAGGAATATTTGTAATAGTGACATGGAGTGAGGATCTGCCTGAAAGAAAGAGGATGTGAGTGTCGGGTGAGACGGAGGGAGGGCTGAACATAAGCGGGTACGGGCACTGCAACCAGTCCATGCACAATCTTGTAAAACATTAGGAGTCTGGCATCAGATCTCCTATTTTCCAGGGAACGCCAACCTAACTTATCTAACATATGGGAGACACTGCTGTATGTAGAATAGTCCTTAGTAACCCATCGCGCAGCTCTGCGCTGGACCATTTCAACTTTGTGGATGTTCTGCTGAGTGTAAGGACACCAGACAGAACTGGCATATTCAAGCTGGGGTCTAACCAGGGTTTTGTATGCAAATTCCCTTACGCTTGAATTTTTAGAAGGGATATTTTAAGAAAGTTTAGGGTCTTACTAGCCTTAGAGGTAACCTGATTAACATGTTTGTTCCAGTTCAGATCAGAGGAGAAAGTGACACCCAGGTACTTTGCATCATTGACATTTTCTAGGACTTGGCCATGGAGTGAATATACTGACTTAAATGGGTGTTTTGACTTGGTGATATTTAGCACCGTACACTTAGAGGGGTTGAACTCCATGTCCCATTTACTTTCCCATAGCTGTAACCTGTCAAGGTCTTGTTGTAAGATCCTTTCTTGGGAATTGTTATTGACGGCGATATAAACAGCAGTGTCATCGGCAAATAACCGGACCTGTGAAACTAAATTTTCAGGCAGGTCATTTATATATAACAGAAAGAGAAGGGGACCTAGGACAAAGCCTTGGGGGACGCCAGATGTTACAGGGACCTCATCTGACGTTTCCCCATCTACTATAACGGACTGGCGGCGACCTATCAAGAATGATTTGACCCATTGCAATGTGTTGCCTTGGACGCCGTGTTGATGTAGTTTGTATAGGAGTTTGAGATGGTTAACCTTATCGAACGCTTTCGAGAAATCTAAAAGGACTAAATCAGTCTGGTGGCCTTGCATTAAGTTTCTTGATAGGTCTTCTACGAGTTCTAGCAGCTGAGTTTCACATGACCTTTTTTCTCTAAACCCATGTTGTAAGTCGTAGAGAATTCTGTTAACCTGGAAATGTTTTGTTATGTTGGATGCTACTATGTGCTCAAGTAATTTACAGAGGACACAGGTGAGGGATATAGGTCTATAGTTGGCAGGATTGCCCTTATCTCCCTTTTTATAGAGTGGGGTTACATTTGCTTTTGACCAGTCTGCTGGGATGATTCCTGTATCAAGGGATTTTTGGAATAGGTTAGTGATCAGAGGGGCAATCTGGACACAGAGATTTTTTAATACTATTGGCTTTAGGTTGTCGGGGCCACAAGCTTTATCAGTTTTTAGAGTTGACAATAGTTTTTGGACACCCTTAACAGATACAGTAACCTTGGGCATTGTGGGATATCTACATTTGAGGTCTTGGGGGAGGCTAATTATTGATTGGATTTTCATTTTACATAGTTGACCTAATCTAATCGGGGACATTGGGGTGAAGACCGATTGAAATTGACGATTGAGTACATTAGCCTTATCTTCACTATCTGTGTGGAGTTTATGATACGGTATTATAGGCTCAATATTAAAACAACTCCTTTTAGTTTTCTCGATAAATGGATCTTAAGTTTTAGGAAGTTCTCTGATTTAAAATCTGTTTTTTCAATGGTATTTGTAATATTAATGAAATGATCATTTAATTTTTCAACTACATTTTTATACCCTTTGATGAAATTTTCTCCATCTTGAATCATACTAGGTAGATTGATTTTTTGACAACTGTTTTCATTTTGTTATATCTTTAAGATATTTCCAAAGAAGCATCGGGTCTTTATTATCCTTAACAGCATTGTTAAAGAAGTTTTGTTTGCTTTGTTTAATTAAATAATTAGTTTTGTTTCTCCACATTTTGTATAATTCCCATTGCCTGGATTTATTAAATTTATCTCTCATCAATCTTGCATTTTTTATTTCCTTATTGTACCATATTGTATCTCACGTTTAATGCGTTTTTCTTTCATTGGAGCATGTTTCAATAGCACAGAATTTATTAAATGATAAAAAATATTTAAAGCTTGATTTGGGTCATCGATCATTTCGATACAATCCATATTTGCATACATTAGGTCACTGTAGAAATTTGCTTCATTAAATTTACTGAAACTTCTATATCTTATAATTTTATGACTATCATTTGAATCAATCTTTCGAACCTTATTTCCAATAGTACAACATACCGGATAATGGTCACTGATGCAAATTTCCGGAACGAAACATTCAGTTATTTTGTGACAACTGTTCTTAGAGCTATCTTAGAGCTATCTGTGTTTACAGTACATGCTGTTTTTAAATTATAAGAATCATTAGATGAATAACAAATATTTACACAATTTACCATTGAAGTCGTATAATATGCTGAAAAAATAGCCTGAATACTTTCCTGTCTAATACTCAAATTGTGTTTTATAAATAATGTATCTGATAGAAAAGCATTAATCAGATTTTTTATAGAAATATCATTCCTTTCTAGTAGTTCAAGTAGTAGAATGGCGTTTTGTCACATCAGAATTAATTAATTTTACATCATAATTCAATATTTTTGAAAAATTAATTCTAACATTTTGATAATTTCTGTACTCCGAAGTAACACATCTGCAGATTTTATAATTACAATTTTCACATATTTCAGTTAAAACTGCAAACCTGTTGATATGCAGGTAATGATGAGAGTGCTTGCCATTTGATTCCTATTCGAGATCAGGACAATCAATAAAGCAATGATTGGCTGATAAGCAGTTCACACAGAACAAATTGACACTTCCACCCCCTGTTTGCACTCGTTGTTCAATATTGTTTTCAGTCAATATGCGCTGGCTGTTGCGATAATTACCACTGTTGGACAGTTGTCGGTTATCGTTTCCTCTTGGACGTCTGTCGTTCACACCACCGTACCGACGACGGCATTCAGAAGTTGCGTGATTATTGTATCCACATATGGTACACGAAGGATGTCCATAGTTACGTTTTGCGTGTCCCTTTAAATCTGTCCTTTTTCTTCCATTTAATTTATTGCGTCGCACACTTCCGGTCGATCCATTCTGCGATATAGTGCCGTTGTGATCATGATTTTTCGATTTTAGGATATCAAAAAACTGATGAATAGCATGAAGTAAAGCGCTAGTTCCTTCTTTTGTAAGATGAATGCCGTCTCTGTGATAGTAGAGTTTTACTGTGGCCCCGTTTCCATAAACAAATGCATTATAGCAGTCTATTAGTGCAACATTTGTTATTTCTGCAACTTGCAGAAAAACAACGACCCATTTGGATAATAATGCTAATAAAATAAACTAAGTGTTTCCTTATTGAATGTATGCGGCCACAACATTGACCATCAACTACAGATACTCTCTTTTGGTGAAATATACTCTGTGACTCTCATCACATTTCCATCTATTATGTAAGATAATGTGTAAACAATAACTAGATTGATTGAACCTTCATCTGAAAACGTCAACATATCGTCAAATTGTTCTTTAAAGGTCCATTTCTAAGACCAGATCGAATTATTTTCTTTTAAATCTGGAATTGTAAAGGGAAAATACAGTTTTAAACTGGCTTCTAAAACTTTACAATAGCCGTTTGATTTCCCTGTTTGAAATACTGCTGCAGAAAAACGAATGCATGTTTTTGTATTTCCTTATATTGACCTGGGTGGTCTTTTTGGCCTACTTTCGCTTTATTGCATGGTATAAACAGTCAGAGATGTACGTTGCACATCATTGGAAGTAAAGTTCTTTCAAATATAATTCAGAATAGGCATGCTTATTCGTGTACAGCCTATTTACAGACTCTCTGTGGGAGACCTCTGGAAAATAACAAAATATATTTGAAAACTTGAAAACCTACTTTCGTTTTTGAAAAGGCAAAATATAGTTTATTAATTATTTTGTTAAACTCAAATATTCAACACAATATGGTCACATTCAATGCAGTTTGTAATATTTTTCCTTCTGAGAAGACGCCTGTTACAGTTCCAGATTTAAAAGAAAATTCGATTTGGTCTTAGTTATGGACCTTTAAATAACCCAAAGTTCCTCTTCAAAGTAATTGCAAATGTCTGTTCGATCTATAAATAACTATTATGTTTACGGAAAACTTTGGATCTATTTTCATATCTTAATAACAAAAGCGCCGTCAGCTCAAGCCTTTTGTGTATATGCAGATTATCAGCGATTAGTGAAAATCTGATTGATCCTGATAATTGAAAATAGCCACTACAAATGAAAACAGAATAGGTTCAAACGAAATTTAAGTACTTACTACTTATTGTCTGGTATTTTGTAGTAAATGACCTTGTATGGTTTACCAGACCATACGGTTATTCAGTACACTGAATATTGACGTAATATAAATGCGGTCAGTTTGTAAACGTAATTCAAATGATTGATATAAAAGAAACCTAAACATCTAATTTACATTAACGACATGAATATAAATACTCTAATTTAAATGCGGTGCTATTGTTATTTCCAACTTCCGAAAATGATGATGAATAGTGAATAGAAGTTCAGAATCAATGTAATGTAATTATAAAAGCGCGTCAAGACAGTTAAAAATTTAAGACGAAGGCAAATGTTGCCATTTTTCCTGTTTTAAGCGCTTATTGTTAAACACTTAACTTCTTAATCACAACCGTAAAATAATCAAATTAAGCTTAGATGAATGTATTCGAGTCTATTGCTGTAGTACAAAATGTAGCTGACAATGACAATCTTGTTAAGATACATTGATGAAAGCTTCCAACTTGTCTACTGTCTTTCAAATTTCGAGAACATACAACCTTCTTATATGCTAGCAGCGTTTGAACTGATCAAATCTGGTTTACAGGGTGTGACCAAGGGATCATAAGGCCACGAGGTAACAGAAAATGACCTCCCCTTTGGTATAAGAAAAATGATTCTTGCTTATCGGATCGGCATTTCCGGTGCTTTTGCCCATGCCGGAAAAAACCGGTCTGGCGCCCCTCCTATGCCAGAGGACTCGCGTGTATTTCTTATGACGTAACGTTAAAAACATTGTGACGTCACTTTCCTAACACAACGTCGGAATGTTGTTTGTTTTTTTATTATAATTCATCATTTTTGATAAGTTTTCATTTAGAAATCTACTATAAAGTGCAAGACGATATGGAAGAAAAGGTTTCCATCACGAGACATTTGGCTCCACAAAACAAAAATCAAATTTGCTGTGCATTTTCAGACTACTTGCATTCAAATCTAACAGATCCTAGAAATTATTCGATATAATGCAGAAGTTTGTACATTTGACATAACACCATTACATCAAACGTGCGTCTTCTGAAGTCTTCAAACGTAATTTCAAGTGGCACTAAAATGCTAAAGTACAAATAAACAACCTGAGCTCATAAAACTTATTTAACCAAAAAGCAACTACGCTTCATCAATTGAATTAATTCTTTGATGGTTCCCTGCTCTCAAAAGGCTCCAGAGTTTGGATAGAAATAGGATTGATGATTGTTTAATGCTTTGGAAGAAAAATATATTACTGTAATCGTATAATTGCGGGAAGTAAAGCTGATTTATAGTTACTGGGTTTCATTAACAGAACGAAATGATGAAAATAATACCATTGCTGCTAGACAGCTGAAATAAAAATTGTAAAAGAAGTAAAATCAATATCATGGCAAACTCACATTAAGCCTTTCCACACGAAAAAAAGGTATTTTAGGGACATATTTTTGCATATTAGAATGACCCTCTGACTATTTCTAAATGACTATAACGCAGTATGTACCTTATTGAATATAGATATTTAAACTAATAGCCCGTATAGTTTTATTTATTCAATAATTTGGATCATAAGTAAATGCTAAATGCCAATGCAGTTTAATTGCTTAATTGCTGCACAAAACTATTCTCTGATCCCATGGATAATGTAATGCAATACATCTAATTTAGTAAATAGGAAGATAAGATATAAGAGACTTATAAATGTAAAACATAAACATGACTTACCCAGTGTACTAATTATTTAATTATTATGGTTCTTGTTTACTTAAAGACAAATTGAACATATGATATATGTAAACTTAATGTATTGCTGTAACTTAAAATATTTTAAGAGGAAATGTCAATATGAATTATTCAAAAATGTAAGTTTATACTAATTTATTGCAGCTCAATTGTGAAACAAGCTTGTAGCTTATCGAGTCACTGTCGAGTTCGCTTCCTGGAAAAAAACACTACTGGTGTCAAATGAGGTCGTACGGTCGTAATCTCATCATGGATGTGCGACAGACACCTTTACATCTACACCATCGATTCCCTTTTGAAAACGTCAATTTTGGGTTATTTTTAGTCACATAAAAGTTAGCAAAATGACCAATGAAGTATCTGCGCTGTTTTCTTTATTTAAACTGAATAACGTCTTCTTACCCGTATATATTGGCGTTGTTTGATAATGTGCTTTGACAAAACTACGGATATATTACTGGTATTATTCGCCTCTAGAATTATTTCTCATTTTGTTGCAATCCCATTAAATGTCTTCGGAAATTCATTGTTGATTATTGAAACTTATTTTCTCCTCGTGGCATTCCCTT
The DNA here is from genome assembly GCA_022818135.1 of Saxidomus purpurata. NCBI lineage: Eukaryota > Metazoa > Mollusca > Bivalvia > Venerida > Veneridae > Saxidomus > Saxidomus purpurata. The sequence continues at coordinate 43,574,045 of JAFMSR010000001.1, read as the reverse complement.
AAAGTGTTTTTTAAAAGGTATGACTCTGTACAGTACAAAATTCTTAAAACGTGCACAGAATATTGATAGGTTTTGGGTGCCTCGATAGCTCAGTAGTTAGGGCATTCGCCTCCGGAACGGGAGGTCCCGGGTTCGAATCCCAGCCGGAGCACGAGGTGTGTCCTTGGGCAAAGACAATAAAACCACACGTGCCTCAGTCTACCCAGCTGCAAATGGGTAGCAGCGATGAAAAACTCGCTGCCTCTCTCTCGCGAATGTGATGACATCTGGAATGAGTGTTCGAGAGCGTTTAAATAAGCTACGGAGCTCTCTTCGCAATCGAACTAAAATAAATTCGTATAAACTATTGATAGGTTTGTTAAGGAAAAGAAGCTAGACGTAAACACTATTATATTCCGTACTGTGACGAAATTCATTTTCATTGAAGACTTGTGACTTGATTACCATAATCTGAAATAAACAGATACAATGCAGTCTGTAATCTTACAGTGCATTTTTTTAAATTCAGGCTGTGACTCCGTTTCCATGCTGATATTTGTGTAGTCATAGGATGAAAATTGTTGTTTTTTCAACTCATTTCTATTTTGAAAACACATAATTTCCGCCTTTACAGCCGAGATTATCATAAGAAGCATGAGGGACGACCACACGCCATAACGGGGTGCTTTTTCTTTACAAGCTAATCTACTTAAAGCCTAATTAAAGCACCATGGGAAGCTATCGTATCAAATATTTTTATTCTAAAAGTTTGTATGTTTTATTTGTGGTGGCTTCCGGGGGAATGCTGCGAAAGATCAATAAAATCTTCATCTAAGCTGCTCGCTCTCAGATTTAAATAAAAAACATATTTTAGAACGAATCAACGAATCAAAGCGCCGTCATGAGCTAACATTTCAATTATAGTGTCAATTACATAAAAAATGTTTCAGACAAACAACAGGATGAGTTAAAAAAAGCAATTCATTTGCACTTATATCTTACGCATGAGACAAGACAAATATTCACGTCGTCCAGTCGCAGTGATATTACGAAGTGGGAGCTGCGGGATTCGTTGTTTACTTGAAAAAGAAATCTTAACATCTTGTCAAATTGTAATAAGATCAACCAATATCATAAAAACATACTTTTTGTGTGCAAGATTTTGATATTATATCCAATTTCTCTTGTATTGTTACAGCTTGATGCCTTTTGACATGCTGTACCCAATCAAAATTGCTCTTTTCTCTGGTCACATCGTCGTTTTATATGAATGTTCCTTTTTAGTTGTCTGTGATACAAAAGAAGATCAAATATCCCTAAAATTGGATTAAATACACTTGTCTGTTATGATAAAGAATTTATTAGATATGTGATATGTAAAAAAGCATGTAATATCTGAAAAAATATCTAGCAGGTCCATTTGCGATAAAAGCACCACGGAAACAGTGTTTAAGTGTCCAGCTTCACCTCCATACAAAATATAAATTATCAGAAATACAGTTCACTGTTTTCATATACTTAGATATATGCCGCAGTCATAATACAAGAGTGTTATAATAATTGCAAAATAGTGCAGGTTTTATTTACTTGCACAACAGTTGCAGCAATTCAAAAAAAATCTTACATCGCACTGACATTCTCATGTTACTTTTTTCAAAGACCTTCATACATTTAGCAAGGTATAACTGCAATAGAAGAACAAGGCAATTCAAAGGATAATTCAAATGAGAGTGTTTAGTTATAAAATCATTATTATCCTCTGCTATATGCAATATCCGAATAAAGTCCTACTGTTTTTGGCAATCGCTTCGGATTTAATCAAATCCATTTACCAAAATGCTTCCTTATTAACTTTGAGACACTTAGATGCATGATTTAATTATTTCCAAGACAGAAGATATTGAAACAAGTTTCAAAATATATAACTTGATATCTTGAGTCCATTAGCGTAATCTGTAAATAAGAATGTCGTTTCAAAGAAAATTAAACGGAAATTAGAATCAATATTTAGAGCTAAATGACATGCATATGTAACTACAATTAGAAATGCTTCTTGTGCAAAGCAGTTAACGAAGACGTTTTAATGAGAAGATTTTTATTTGAAACAGTGTATTTTAAAGTTACGTTGTGGTCCAAACGGCCGTATTCAACGTGGTCATTAAAGATGCTTACTGTAAGAAAAGCTTGGAAAAGTCTTAAAAAATAATTAGTTATACAGTTCTAATTCTCTTATTGTCAGGTAAAAATTATATGCAAATAAACCAAGTGAAAAGGCTCATTTTCAATATTTGTTGAAGAAGTTCTTTGGGGAAAATATCACTAGGACTCCACGTCTAAATTAATAGTGCGGAGGGCGTTTGACAATTTCTTAGTATTTTTAAAATATTCAGAGATACATGTAATCTGATTGAAAAAATGTATAGTGTCAGAATTTTTTGTTCTAAGTGTTTTTGTCAGTGTTCACTGCCTTAAAATATTATATGCAACGATTGCCTTTCTTGGCAAATATGTGTTCTAGAATAAAGTCGGTTGTCTGGTTATTGATAAATATAAGTTACAAACTAAATGGCACACCACCATTAGGCAAAGTATTTTCCTGGAAAATGCACACGTCAATATAGAATACGTTTCTAATGACAAAACAATGTAATTTTTATAGCTATTAACCAATCAGTCATCTAAAGAATTCATATAATTATTTTCTAAAACTAGACACTTATTGATATGATATTTTATTAAAGAGCTGTTAGGTATATTCTCAGAGATCTTATTTAAAGTTTGAATGTTGAAGAAATAAATGAACTCTGTAACTAGGTAGGCTCATTCTGTCTGCCACAAACTCAAGTCAAACGTCACACAAAAGCTGTTTCATTTCCTTTTCTCCATGAAAATGTCAATGAAAAATCCATCAAATCAAATTTCAAATCCCATAAATGTTAAGGTATTTTTCAATTGGCATAAAAACTTTAGATAATTCTTATCTTCCCTTAAGCGGGTCTTAAACTAACCGTTACTACAGCTTCTTCAGCTGTCTTCCTTTAGACATGTTGAAAGGTTACCGATATAATTAACTAATAATGTGTTTGAATCCTTGGCAAATTGACATTCAATCAGACTTTGACAAGAAAGCGTGGGTCTGTCAAAGATATTATCTTCCGAAGTTATTTCAGAAACCAATCACTTGAGTGACTTTGCAATCTCCCGTTTCAGCTTTCAAGTTACTTGATATACTTCAGTTTATCAAATGCCAGGAACATACAAAACGTTGCCTGGTAATGTCGGCACACCAGCTTCACAACTACTATGTTAATCATTATACATAGCGTTTTTATCACATATATTAAGGTATTGACTTTCAACATTATTTTGTGAATATCTAATTGTCTCTCATTGCCAACTTTGACACTTTGTTCCTCATTTGTTTATCGTTAATAAGCTATTAGCAAATAAACACATTTTAACTGAATACAAAGCATATATCAACTGCACGTAAAGTTATATGATATAGAGCACATTTATTGATTTTCCCAAGAAGAAGCATCAATACACTTCTTGTGTGATCAATAACGACTATGGCTTTTAAGAAATAAAGATCGATGTTTTTTCATGAAATAAAACACGAAGATTGGCTAACGTCTAGAAACTGCGTTGACGGTTCTTTGAACACACAGCAAGTCCTTTGACATTGTCATGGTTGATAAACCAGCGCTTATTCTTGGAAAAGTCAAGACATATCGGAGGTTGGCACACACAAGGCGACATTTCAGATAAGAGGTCACGTCAAGGCGTTCATGATGCACAAAGGTATGATGGTTGTATTTTGCGTTGTAGCAAATTCTATTTTATTTTCATGTTGTTGCTTGTGGAAATGGAATCGTGATTAATATCCGCCACCGACAGAAACACTATACATTCTTCTCTGTACATTACTATTTGCATTAATGTATGAGTTGCGTTGATCTTTGGATGTTTTTGGCATAACTGGTGCCTATTGGTACACATTTGCTATTCTTGTCCTTTTGGATCTGATTTTACAGTTTTACAGTAACAGAAAATAGCACTCATCAGTTTGCTTATACACATGTATGAGAATAAGAGATTTAAATTCGAATGGAAAAAACAGTATCAAAGTATTCTGTTACCCTATTGTGTAATTATTGTTTTATCATTCTGTTTTAATAATTTAAGTAAATTATCTGTTAATTCAAGTTTTATGTTTGTTCTAACAACAATTATATAGTATAGCACAAAAGCAACTATTGGGGAAATATCTCTTTTAGGCCACACCAATTTAGTTTCTTGGTCATCGGAAAATATCCTAAAAAAATAGGAGCGAGCGAGCGAAAAAAAAATTAAAATTTTTTTTCCAATTCAACCTTTATGGAGCGGGCGAAGAGCGATTTGTTAAAAAAATAAAAACCCCTCACAAAAACAAATATTCACTGTCAAAACAGGTAAAAAGACTTGGAAATAGATTATAAAAGGCTACAGACACCTTAAATATAAACTGCTAAAAAGGTGCAGACCACAAAGTGACTCCTATATACACCAGTACTAAGTGTACAGGGGTATAATAGTGTTTCTTGCAAGAAAATTTTTTATTCTTTTTAAAAAGACCATATTTTGTTTTCTTACATACATGTACAGCCAATACAACAAGTCTTTTTGAAAGAGAGACATTTTTATCATTTAATAAACCATCAGACTAATGTGTATTTCAATTTATATGCGCCCAAACACTTTTGTAATGAAACCCATTTGTTAGTCATATCAAAATAACCCACAGAACAACTTCTTTAGTTAAGTCAAGGCATATGCTCTTTTACTGCACTTCTTCTGATCATAAGTGTTTTGACTAGAGATAATTGTTCAATTTCACAATGCTAAAACTTGCTAGTTTCTCGATTTTTTCCTTCCCAAACTTTTAGCCTCAGCGCCATTATCAATACAATTTTTACACAGAGAGCACACTAAATGTCTTTAAATGTTTCCGAGTTGTCTGTCTGGACAGCAACTCGTCTTCCACCGACGTTTCCCTGGTTTATGATAACAATAAAAAATTTGGGTGCATAGAATGACCGAAAAAGACCGTAAAATACAAAAAGACCGAAAAAGAACCGAAAAATGATTTATCTTTACCGAAAACAACTTTTGTTTCAAAAGATAATGTACGGTTTATAACTTAAGTATTAAATAAATGCAGGAATTTGTATGTAATGAATATTTTTTGTTTGTTTTGATAAGTTCCTGTGCTGCATCCATTACAAAATCTAAAAGCTAATTTCAGAAACTTTTCGGTCTGCAATATTTGTTTTTCGATCTTTCTACTTGATTTGTAATACATTTTACAAATTTCTTCATTTAAACTGTAAGTTGTATATACTCTTTTGAAAAATAAGTTGTTTTCGGTCTTCATAAACTGTTTTTCGTCTTTTTCGTTTTTTTCGGTCATTCTATGCAACTGGTGGCTTCCATTTTGACAATATTGTAGTCATGATTATACAAATAAAATTCTCAGAGTTCTCCGCGACAAAAAGGCCCGCTTTGAATTTTTGGTCTTGGTTTATAAAATTGATGCGGGCGGAAGCTCAAATTGAAAAAAAAAATTTTTTTTTTTGATTTTGAAAAATAATGGAGCGGGAAATCCGTTGACCTAGTAATTAATTTGGTGTGGCCTTAGAGTGTCAGATTCTTTTGTTGGTAGTATTTGTTTTGAAGCTCGAAAAAATTGACGCAGTTTGTTGAATTGTACATCCAGTCTGGCCTGAATCCTTATGATCCATCCATACGTCACATGTATTCTAGATGGAACTGTAAGAGACGTTTGCCTATATGGTTTGTTCATAAATTGAAGATAATTTTGAAATCTTGGTAGTTTGATAAGTCAACGATATCTACAGCTTTATGACTTTCATCTTTATTTCTCTTCAATGGCATGTATTGACCCAGCATTAGTAACCTTGAGATCAGATATAAATATGTTTGCATTTGGTTTTCTCTTTGTACTTTCAAGTTTAATCGTTTTACAATCATAACAAATGCATATATTCTATTAATTAGCTATAATCCATTGTTGTGTTGAAATATTTGATTGTGACAAAACAGCAAGATTAAAATAGTTTTAATTACTACTTATATAGTTAGAATAAGATGGGTAAAATCTCTGCCACAGAACACTGCTTTAATAATTCTGGTGACTTTATTAAGCATTAACTATCGTGTAATGATCATTATCCAAAGTCGATTTAAGGTATTTGATATTGTGAAAAAAATATCGAACACAATCCCATAACTGGTACCGTCTTCATATCAATTTTATCAAAGTGAGATAAGAGGCAATTTTATAGAGTCTTGCATGGCGATATCCACCTAAATATTAAGCATTGTTTAATTGAAAGAACATACAATTGGATGATAAAGCCATTTTGAAAGAACAATACAATTCAAGGAAATGCAAAACATTTGAAATCGTCATCAGATCTATTGAATTATTAAAGGATTTCAAATCTCAGTGTTTGCTGATTGCCTTGTATTTATTTGAAATACAAAATTCATTTACATTTGTATATGCAAACATATAGACGGATAAGTAATGTTATGCCAATTGTACTATCATTTTGACACTCTGTCTTAGATTTCTGATTGAATTTAAATGTTTCTGGTTACAAAAAGGAAAATAACTAAATTATGATACGATTTATGTTGATAAAGACAATCAATACCCATAATAAGGCGTATTTGTTCTTTAACGTCGCCCTGACCGAGTTACGACCTCTTTCAATGCGGATTTCTAGGTATGTTTACAAGTATTAATGGCTGTATAATTATGCTTCAAGGCTATAGCTGAGTGCAAGGGCATTTTATGTACAAACAGACATCAATGTCAACAATTAACATATCTGTACTTCTATTGACAACAATAGCAAACAATATTCAATATTCCAAATTCAACTTCTAAATGTGCTTTCATCTTTGAATCATTAATCGCATTGACAATGATCTGTATTAACATGTTGCTGGTGTCAGACTCTCAATGACGGAGGAAATGTACTTAAACATGACATTCATACCTGTAGTACAGACGAATTTCAAAGTACAATTATTTGCATTCGGCTGTAAAGGACCTTACAAAAATACCGGTAAGAAGAAATAATTGTTCAAGCGTTTTTGTCAGCAAACAACAGTTTAATGATCTGATGTTCAGTATCGTGCGTAAACAACGCTTAAAAGATATAATTAGATTCTGACTCAACCATAGCCCTCTGACACAAGCGGAAATCAAAGATTTACCTTTCATGAGGATATACATTTGTCATGCAGATAATTTTACACAAATACTAGATTATTTACAGAACGACGAACTAGTACTTTCCTACTTTTATATTGTTGTCCGTTAATTGATTCTGCTTTTATGCAAAAAAATATACTCTTGTGCCAAGAAGTGATATAAAACAAACTGAAAAACTTATGTTACAGATTTGAGCATATCGTAAACAAGCATGACCTTTACTTATACTTAATTATACTTTACAACAGGTTTCAGCGAACGGCCAAAAAGCTAGTAATAAAAGACAAGACAACCTTCCAATTGACTTACGGCCAGTTGGCAGATATTCTGTTTACCAAAGTGTACTGTTATTGTGTTGCCAGTAGAGAAAACAACTACACCAATAATGTATCAATAAGGCTAATGTATTGACGTCTATAGCTTACTTACGAATAGATATAATCCCTGTACTTTAATAACAGGGATATCTCATTAATTATGTAACAATACATTTCCATTTTTGTATATTTACAATAAGTGCCAATTCCATAGGGGATCCATCCGACTGATTTATAGCATTTGTAGCAGACGTCATAGCAAAACAGAGTTAAAACGATGACACCGAATCTTTTATATGGTAAAGCCAACAGTAGAATAATAACTTCAAGGCAGAAGAAACTAAAATAATTAATAACGCCAATTTTATGATATTTTCGATTTTTGAATGCCATAGAACATGCATTGTAACATGCATTCTGTTATAAGTATATGTCTAATACATCTCGTATTCTGTTATTTCACTTGGGTATTTGATATGCTCGTATGGTCAATGAATGCAATATGAAACTCGACTTATCAATCTAGGATGAACATCCGAAGGAGTCGACTATGATGATTTGTTATGGCAGCTGTGACCACTTTTCCACGTTTGTATCTATCAGTTGTTGTATTATGTATGTAAAGTACTTTCTTACTTTGGATTGCTTTCCACGTCCTTCTTAAAGTGTGTATTTTTTTCTAAATCGATTTCCGTTATACAAATTTACATTTTTGTAGATATACCCTATTACAATTGTACATATACCCTGTGTACTTTATATACTTTGGTGCAATTAAATAGAAGCTTTCAGTTTCATATAGAATCACCGATAGGTTTGGTTGGACTTGGAAATTATCGTTAACAATTGTTCTGCAATTTCTATCTTTAGATAGCATTAAGGCATAAACTGCGGTTTATGGCTTTTTGGTAAATGTTGTGATGATGTATAAAGACAATGTTAACAGGTACACAATGAATCTTACTTCGATGTCGATTTTATATGTGTAATTGGTTGATTTCCGTAGAGGATCCAAAGATAGACGAGCAACACAACATTCTTTTTAAAATCATAAATTGTAGTGTATCAAGTGGCGATCGAGATCAGACAGCTTGTCGTAGAAATATAAATTATCCATTGAATACATTTATGTCTCATAACTGCAAGGAATAAAATTATGTGTTTATACTGAATACCTAATGTACCTTGTTACACAAAGGGTGAGTAGTACATTTATAAAATTGAATTACATAGTTAAAAGAAAATGATCGCAAGTCTAAATATTATAAAACAATGATGCAAAATGAGGAAAATCTGGTAATATGTTACAACACGTGATGACTGATTGGTAAACATAACAACACATTGCGCGTTAATAATGCTTATTAAACAAAGTATGTTTTCCTTTTTATGACTGAATGACGTCACACGGCTGAACATCAAAGTGATGAGATTCTCTGACAATTGATCTTCGCACATGATGTAATGAAAAAAGCACGCAATTAACTATTAGATGCTCGAAAACATTTGATAGATGTACACCCCAACTGCTGAATGCACAAAACAAATTGTTGTCTCTGTACGACAACTTGAAGTTTGCACGTAATTAATTTGGATGAGTACTCCTCAAAACATACACTATCACTACGAAGTAGTTGATACATTACATACCTATCTTACATTGCCTCATTCACAAGCATTCACAAGCACCATTTGAACTCGAAGAATCTAGTGTACAATATATTGGATAGGAATCATTGGCCTGTAATCTAACAGAAACTGAGCATTATTTTGATTGGAAAATGTGTACATGTGGGTGTGATTTGGTAGTTCTGAATTGGGATTTTATCCCTTAACGCATTTTTGATGCGTTAGATTAAGCTTTTAAATCTCGCAAGATGAGTGCGATTTGGTAGATCAGAAAAGGGGATTGATTCCCAGAAGCACTTCTGAAGTATAGTTCATCTCGGAGTTCATTCCTTTAATTCCTAATTTCAAACATAATTGATGTAGTCTTATTGATGTGACGTGGAAACGATATTGGGTGCATTTTTTATATTATTTCATTGAAACAGTTTATGAATTGTTACCTAAAAACATTTTAAATAGTTTTGATTATCTCCATAGTGAAGAGCTTTGCTTATAAAAAAAAAAAAAAATTTCAACCCAAAAAATCTCCCCCAAAAAAAAATATTTATAAAAAAAAAAAAAAAAAAACCCCACTAAAAAAAAATAAATGTATGCAGTGGTACCGAAATATACACAGGTTGGTGGTCAAATATCGTCTTTTCTAAATTTGAAACTTCCTGTCTAAACATTCGATTGAATTTTGTTTGCAACTTTTAAAGCAATACATTCAAGGATAGAGTTCTTAAATAAGCTAAGAGCTTTCTACTCGATCCTTGCTGTTATTTAACAGAAATATTGTATATGCATTTACTAAATTATTACTGTTTAAACCAAAGTAATTCATTTAAAATTTGTATATTTATCAGTATAAGAGGAGCACTCAGATGAAATGCAAACACTTCATCTTTCTAGATTTAGTTTGTAATTGTTGTCATGGGCATTATAACCTGATTCAGAAAGTTAAAGGTAGAATAGAATTCCTGTTCAAAATGCTTACCAGTCCGGGATTCTTTTACAGCGCTGTAAATCCATATTTTCGAGACATCTACTGGATGTAATCATCAAGTAAACATGGGCTTAGAATTTACAGTACACGGTATGATTAATAGGTACGTATGTTTGCATTTCAACATTAAGTGAAACGGCAGAGAAGTGACTTTGGCAAGAGTGTCAAGAACCATTTGCAGCAGGAAAATGTTTACCACCACCATATTATCTTGATCTAGCTCCACACGAAATTATCTATGTTATAATGAATACATGACTCGGAAGAAAACTGTGCTGTGAGGCAAAAACATCTGGATCTTCAGTCTACACGTTTTTGCTTCTATAGTATTCCCTAAATAAAATCTAAGGATTAGATTTAGTGTGCCTTTTATACGTGAGCGAGTAGAAAACTCTCGACTAAATTTGCCCTACATATTCATTTCATTCTTACTGCATTTAGTTATTTTAAGATTATTATACTTCATATTGTGACTGAATTCATTATCTTTAAGGTGAACTTGAATTGTTTATCATTATTTGTAATAAATAGACTTGATTTCCATATGGGTAAGAAATAAACAAGACTTCCCATGGCTACATTCTGTTAGAGAAATTCACGTGTGATCTTAGATATTTAGAATAAGCAAATATTTCTAAACAACAAATGGCTAAAGCTTTCAGTAAAGCAGAAATTGAAAGATCTATATGTAAATGACTGGTATTCCACTATAGACACCTCTAGTAAAATGATATATACATGATCTTTAAAAAATGCTTAGCATTCGAAAACTACTTAGTAAAAACCCCTATTTAATATTTGTACTATGTGATTCGTTTCAGAACAAGGAATCATATATTTCCTGTTGAAACAGGTAGTTGGTCTAGAATGGATATTAATAGACGGCCTTGTAACAAATGTAATAGCAATTATGAAATTGGTGATGAAATTCATTACTTGTTTAAATGTAGAAGTCTCAAAAATGAAAAAAAAAACACAACTATTAAAAACTTATTATTATACACGTCCAAACACTTTTAAAATAGAACAATTTCTTAATACGGACATATTAAACTGTGTATGTTTATCAAATTAATTTGAACTTAGTAAGGTAATTTCAAACAAACAAACAAAGAGCTAACCCCGTATTGATGTATTAATGGAAGCAGGTTGCATTTATAGGTATTGTCGCTGAGAAGCTGACACAATGCTTTTAAAAATGTCAGCTTAAACAATGTTTCAACATTTACAGTAATTTCAGTCGAAACATATTAATTTGCATGACTCTCCAGATCGAAATCTTATTATATGCAGGTTTAAAAATTATGAAATTCACGATTGAATATATTATGACTGTTTTGTAGTACCATAACTGTGTATGAGCCTCATAGTAGCGTACTATTGTAAACCGCATTACTCTATTGTAATGAAATGAGTGAATAAAGGTTCTTTGACTTGACTAGTATGAAATCTTATTGTTTGGTAAGTCTTAGCATTCAGGACGTCACTCTGCCTTCACACTAATACCAGTACAAAGCTGTGAAAGAAATGGTGTTTTCTATTTTTTACATCTTGAAAACACATAAATACTGCGTTCCTACCTGAGAATACCATACGGACATTTTCCATGCTGAATTGATTTCCCCTATAGCTTGTATGAAACAAAATTTATTAAAAATTGCATTAAAGCTCCTGGGACTGCTTAATTTCCAAAGTATTGAAATTCAACAAATTGAGATATTTTGAACATATGATGTGTTTAAAATGCACATTAGACACATTGCCTGAGAGAAAGTCCATTTACTACATGCAGATTGGTGTCAGATAAACTGTCCAGTATTTTATTTCTTTCTATGCATTCTTAAATGTTTTTTGAAACTTTATCTTTAAAATCTATAGACCATGTAATCAAAGAAGAGCTTAACAGATATATGTTTTGTGATTTGTAATATGTTATGTAAATCTGTCATCACATTTGAAAAATCAAATGAAATCAAAATTTGACTGAAAGGAATGTATAATTTTTAGGCATTTCGTGATCCTTGCGTGTTATATTCATCTACAAATTATATCCTTTTCTATGTGATCGACGTTTAAGGCAGCTTCTTCAAAAGTGATACCCCTTTTATAATGTCTTTGAAGTGATAAATGTCATCTTTAAAAGAAGTGTATTCTCTACAACATTTAATGGGGGAACTCAAGAGAATACCACCAAAACTAATAGCAGTGTTTATCCAAACCTTCAGGACTTCATTCGTATCAACAAACGCCAGTTCCATGATGTTTTATCTTTGTAATATGCTTTTAAAATCTCTAATTACAATTACGAATTATCTAGTTTCAAATTTAAAACGTAATGAAAACATATCAGAATATAAAATAGCTTTTATTAAAACGCTTTATTACTCGGAGGATTGTCATAGTACTGGCACGAATAAAATGAATGATTAAATAATGGCTCTGTGCAAATCAAACATGCAAAACTGGTATCATACTCATCATTTGTAATCAAGGAAAGCGAACAGAAATATTTCTGACATTACAGGGTTTAAAGAACAATTTAATGAAACTTTCAAGTTTGAATTTTGAAGACTGTTTGCATAAATAGTATGATGTAATTGACAAAAAAAATGCAAATTGTCCGACTTGTCGACTGTCATTTTATTGAGAGCATCTTAAGCGTTGTCATGAGTTGAATTTCAATGCAAACTGGTAGTCTAATGAAAATTTTATAAAGACTCAGACGAAACAACAGGATTGTCTTTGGTGTAAATGTAACTATTAATCTACAACGTCCTGTCTGACCAATTTCATATAAAGACACGTATCAGACGGAAACATATATTCACGTCGTTCAATCTAAATTAAATTGGCAATAAAAACTTATGGATTTATTCTAAGTCTAAACAGTGTACCAGAGTAGTTCCGAAATTGACTTGTGGGAATTTGTTTTTTTTTAAGCATTTCGTCGGTGCAAACTGTTGATATGATATTCTGATTATCTTGCTTGAATCCAGCTTGGTTAATTTGATATGTTGTTAAAGTATATGTATATTGTAATTCGCAACTGTAGAGAATGCTTGGCAGAAGTAACAAATTTCGTATCTGTTTGATCAATGCTTAAGTCTTGTAAACACTTTGCTTTATGTTAATTGGTCTCCGCAGCTTCCTGTGACACCGAGTATGTATCTATTTAAGAATGATCTAAACGAGACTAATTGCACTTGTCTATTACGAAAACGCAGTTTATTATTTAATACTATAGAAGCTAAAAGAAATTAAACATATATTTGAATAAAAATCAAGAGTAAAATATCCTGCATGTGATTGATTTATAATTTTGTAAACACTTTATGCACTTAACAGTTACAGAAGACGATGTTGTTATTAGTGGCATAAAATAACTACAAAATAAATGACACAACGGTATTTCTTAAGAAAATGCACTTCCATTATGGACAAAGAAAACCATTAATGCAATGCATCAAAGGTCGCTGCTAAAAAATTGAACAAGAGCAAAGAAAATGTAGAATTGTTTATTTGCAGCAGGAATACAAAAATAATAATATTGTTAAATTGTGTTTGAGCATTAACATGTTACAAAGATTGTAATAAAGAATATGTAATAAATAAGTTCACCCATCAAAATATGACTACTTCAAGATGTGATTCATTTCAATTTTCGTAAAATACAGTTGCGTAATATTTAAAAGAAATATATATCCAAAAGTATTATTCCGACAACTAAAATAGTTTAGTTTGTATTTTCGTTTCTGTTTTCTTGAAAATGATCCAGCTGAATCAAAGTTTTGTGAAAACATCGCAAGTATTACATACACAAATCGTACTGTTGTAAGAAGACTTTTCGAATAACAGTTTCAGAAGAGTGCTCCAAGTTAATACTTTGTTCATTGACCTTGCGTTACAACAGCTGAGTTATCAGCTAATTTTGTACAGAACAGAAACAGAACAGAACAGAACAGTACCTTTATTTGTATACACAGATTACAAAACGTACATTTTGTAATAACATGTGAACGAGTGAAAATTACATATATTTAACCATAACATAGGAACAGAATTGAAACAATGGGTATTGGTTTACATCTTAAGTGGGGACGGTGATCATTTAAAAAAAAATTAACATCGATATGTTTAACAAAAATGAATCTTGCATATTTACTTATTGTCTTCAATGTCCCTGTTAACAAGGGTTTCATAAAATACTCTCTTTATACTTCTTTATTCATATCATTCTACTATTGTTAAAATTCAGTCAAAGCAGACAGCACAATACACAAAAACTTGAAATAGACTATACCTATGCGATAACGGTACGTACTTTGGCGGACTATAGCCCTGTCTTGTGTTATGACTATGTTAGAGCATAATTAGATTTGATTGGTCAGCAGAGCAGACATTTTGTCAACACACGAAATGCATGAAAAAATTGTGTCAGTTGGCCGACAGTTAAAAGCACATGGTTTTCGTTGGAATGCAGACACGTGGTGAAAGGCATCTGGTAAGTTAATTACGATTTTATAATACTGACCTGCATTAAGTGTGAAATACAGTGAATCATCTGTTGCATGATTGTTTAATCACTTAAATTTTAAAAAAAAGATTATGGCATAGAAATAAAGCATAGAATATGATAGGAAGTCATCATTCTGCTATGTAACTTTTTATGCATTTTCCAGCTACTTAAACATATTTTGGTTTCTCGGGATTAAAACTGCAAAATGTAACATTTACACTAGATCTACCAGGGATATTAATAAGCTACATATTTGCATAGCAAAGGCCTAACAAAAATGAAAGTTTGAAACAAAAGAAAAAAAAGTAACACAATAGAAAAACAACATGTTAAATCAAGATCATAATCTTCATGATAACAAAATAATAAAGAAAAAATAAAATGATAACTATAACATGTACATGCACCTATTGTATTCATCATACAGTAAACTATTTTTTCTTAATATGAAATAGCATTATGTTTACAGTTTATTGATTATAAATCTAGACCTTTCTTAATACTATAACATAAATTTGATCTTATTTTCCTTCTATTAAACTTAGATTCTAGCAAAATGGCGCATAAGGATTTTAACAGAATAGCTTAATTTGGTCATGAGTGCGTTATCGTTGCTTGTCATTAATTCTTTAAATTTAATGATGTTTGGTCAAGTGCTGTATTTTTCGGGAATATATTTTGACCTTTTCTCTTTAAAGTATGGGCAGATTAGAAGATAATGCATTCCATCGCCAAGGTCTCTAGTGTGACATAATGAACGCCTTCTTTCAGCAAGGGGTACATGTGATTGGCTCCATCTTCCAACTTCGATGGGAAACCGGTGGTTGCCGGTACGGAACTTGAACAGAGAAATGCGATTTGAAGGTAATATGTCTATCAGGTACTTTTCCATGGTTAAGTTGTCTTTAAATAGACTGTACATTTTACCTTTTGATGAGGTGTCTAGTGTTGACCTCCGATTTTGGGTAAATTGATCAATCAGTGTTTGTTTTATGGGTATATGAATGTTTCTTCCAAAGAGGGGTTGATTCAGATATAGGAATAACCAGTTGTGTCAAGTATATTTTAATACGGTGTAGCCACTTGAAAGTATACCTTGATTTGTACATACAGTGATAACACAAATAAGATATCTTTGAGATATTTGGGGTTTGGATAACTTTAGTCAAATATTTGACCATGCGGGACTTAACTATAATTTCTAATGGGTATCTACCGAATTCACCATACAACATGTATCTTGGGGTGCTTCTCCTTGAGTTACTTATTTTCCTTAAGAAATTACAGTGAACCTGATCAAGCATATCTAGGTTTTCAAACCCAAATACTTCACTACCATACGTTAAAATTGGTTGGATAGTGTGGTCAAACAATTTCAATTGTAGATCAATACGGAGGTCAAGGTTATTAATTTTGGCAATTAGTGGGTACATTGCCTTATTAGCCTGCGTAACCAGGTATTTCCTACAAGTACACACCAAGGTATTTGTAGGTTCTCGCAGTTTCAATAGGCTGGCCATTGATGTAGAACATATATTTCTCCGGTTTATTTATTCCAAACACTATGACTTTAGTTTTTGAGTAGTTAATGTTCAGTTTCCAGTTTTTACAGTAATTATTAAAATCTTTAAGACACTTTTGGAAACTGTCTTCACTATCTTCAAGTATTACAGTATCATCTGCAATAAAACTAAAAGTTTAAGAAAAAACACAGTATCTTCTATGTTTACATTAATTTGAAAACCATCACTATTGACGGATAGAAAGTCCTCAAAGTCATTTAAATATACATAGAAAACAAGACCGGGGATAAATTTTCGCCTTGTCTTACTCCGCAGCCACTTGAAAAAAAGCCAGAGTTTCTACCTTTAAGCGAAACAC
Source organism: Saxidomus purpurata (assembly GCA_022818135.1). Lineage (NCBI taxonomy): Eukaryota > Metazoa > Mollusca > Bivalvia > Venerida > Veneridae > Saxidomus > Saxidomus purpurata. Next base: position 43,557,450 of record JAFMSR010000001.1, on the reverse strand, counting down.
TTGACTTAACGTCAGCATACACATTTTTTATTACAGTTAAGATTTTACCTCTTATACCTATGTTAAACATTTTCAACAACAAGCCAGCCCTCCAGATGGAGTCAAAAGCGGCTGAAAAATCAATAAATGAGCAAAAAAGCTTTTTTTTTTCTTGTTTAAGTTTTTCAGTCAAAAAATGTAGCGCAAATATATGATCAGTTGTATATACGGAGTGGATAGCTTTATTGTTTACATCACGTGAGAACTATGTCCAACTTTCTAAAAATAAATTATGATTCATTTTCCGTAGACTGGTTTCCAAATATTTTGTCAGTCAAAATAAACCTTGACCATTTGAAATCGTGCACCACATGAGGGAATGAATTAAAATAGTTTTAAAAAAATTACAATAAAACAATAAAAATACTACAAATACTTTTTCTGTAAAACTTTATTGTCAGTGGGTAAAATTATCTTGGAAAAAAAGTCACGTACCCCTCCGCGTACAAAAAAATCCCATTCCAGACAGTACGACAATAAGCACTAAATCATATACATCTGATGGCGTGTTTTATTTAGTCACTGAAAAGATGGACCATCGAAAATGTTGTAACAATTCTTCTGAGCATAAAATTGTCTTAGAATAAAGAAATAATATAAATACGATATTTCTTCTTGCACTTTGTATAGACTAAGTCAGTTTTGTTCCAAAAGGTCTTATTAATGATGCTTTGAATGATCGCGGAATAAGTTTAATTATTTTTTTTGGACAAAAATGTAAACAAATGAAAAGCTGGTGTCATTTACTTTGCAAAAACTGCGTTTCTAGCAGTAGCATGTGTACAGAACGTATAATAGTAATTTTTTTTTCCATTGAATGGTAATTGATGATATCTATGATATCCATTTTGCACATTCAGATTGGTAAGAGGTACATTAGAATGCCATTTATGTTTTTAGAAAGGGTAGTAGCGTGTTTAGCTTAACGAATAATTCGTCCGTTTGACCTATTCTAATTACATAGATTGCAAAGATTAATCTTTAATACAATACCTCAATATCAGTCTGTTTTAACCACGGATGTTGAATAACTGTTACAGTAATGAACTTAAAGTCTGGAAAATAAACCGTGACAGTGTTTAATAACTAAGGCACCATATAATAATTTTCTATTCAAAATCAGTTATAAGCTTCAACGTCAAGATAATGTTTCATATCTTTCATGTCGATAACATTGTTTTCAACATCATGCATCTTTTTGTTATATGACTAATTTTTGTCAATTACGGTTTCCTTGTCTTCGTCCTGAACCCACGAAGATAAGATATGTCAACAAATTGCTAATTTGTTAAGTCTTCGTGTCGTTGTCTTAAGTTACTTTGCAACAGCTTTTTGACCTTTGGTTTCTCCTTGTCAACGATTGGACACACCAAGAGCACTTCGAACATTCGTACGTTTTGAGCAAATACACGATAAATCAAAATCTGGAATACGCTGAAAACAACCCCGAATTGCAAACTTTTAAGATACATCTGTGTATGGCTATCAATGATCCTGTTTTGCATCCAACGACGCTTACTCTAAACTTTGTATTCTTTGTTTGGAAAATTTCAGGTTTAAAACTAAAATACGCATCGTATCCTAATTATCCTTACTTGCTAAAACGGCTTCTTAAGTGTTTAAACGTTTTTATTTTTTCACCAAGTGACCTAGTTTTTACCCTCACCTGACCCAGTTTCGAAACGGTAGTAATGAGTTATCTCTAAATAAAGCAAAGAGTGTGTTAAAGCTTACTGCACTACATAGAAATTATGCTCTGAAAATATTGTCATCGCGAAATAATACATGAGAATGGTTTTGAACATCCGTAATTGTATGTTTATTTATAAAGTTATTTCACTAATCTGTATTTATTTCAGCAATCAGTTCAAGTTTGATTCTTTACTGTCACAGTGACAAAAAGCTACTGACTTCCAAGACTTTTTAGTGTTGTTTTTATATAATTTTACAAGTATAGGATGCTTTTATATAATTTTTTAAGTATTTTAAAAAACGAAGTATTTATCAGTTAGCATAAAGTCTACAAAGTTCTGTCTTTCTTTTAAGAGATGTATGCAATTTTTTTTTCAATTAATCGTTACACTTGCCTTAGTTTTTGTCCTTTAGAAATGTTCCCAGACTGCCTATAAATTTGTTTATAAATTGGTTGAATATTACCTTTTGAACAGATTTGTCATTTAATACAATTTCACTAAAATAAGAATGCGTGGGTGTGTCACTTGTACTAGTATGATCTTTAGAAGCTATTTGAGGGATCAGACAATTAAATGTTTCTATCTCAATCTCTTATTTCAGTTTTTAATTAACTAAGATTTACTTCAGTGTATAAAATGCATGGAACATACAAAATGTTGTATCTGAATGTTAACACAACATCCTATTTTATGAAATCAAATTTATAACCTATAAACCACTTTAAATTATATCTTACCTTTTTCCCTTTCATTTTCAGGATTATTTTAGAACATTTAGATATTTCAGTATGTCATGAATGGCATTACATTGACTCAGTTGGTACAATGTAATAATGAATTCGCTTTTAACGCAAACAGACATTTAATTGGATGCCTTTTCTGAAACGCAGCTCATATATCAACAGTTGTTTGTTCATTTATTGTGGTATAATCAGTAGCGTTATTTGATAGATGTAGATCACATTTATTGATCAGCTGCTTTATTATTATCAACATAAAAAGGAACAAAGACGCATTTATTTCAGGAAACCTTTTCTGTTAGTAATTTGCGTTATTAATTTTAAGAAATAGAGATATGTTTTTTTGTTGAAGTAAAACAAGTAAAGGGTAACACTTCGGTCCACATTGACACCAACTGTACCCAAGGTATTCCGTACAAATCGAAGTATTTTTGAAATTGTAGCATGTTTACTATTTGTATTTTGTTAAGCGTTACATATTACAATCGCCTTCTTGGATGTATTAAGGTCATGCCGTAGATTTATATTCAAACTCAGTTATTGCAAACATTTCAGGTAATCGGTAATCATGACAGTCAAACAGTCAAATATGTGATTTTGCTTTTTACCTTTAACACTTTCTTTGCTTGTCCCTAGTTTTTGTTTACTTATTCTAATGAAAATTGTTATGCCATTTTATATACCGTAGAATTATAAGAACTATTTAGAGCTGAATAAAATATCATACGATGTCACCATATCCTTTTTATTTACTTTCGATATTCATTAAGAAATACAAATTTACCATTTTCGTATTAACTTTTTTTCAGTCAAAGACGGTAAATTATTACATTAGATAAAATGAATGTTTGCCTCTTCTCTTTTATCTTAAGAAATTGTTGACGAGTACTTACAATACATCATACAAACATGTCTTAACGACGATAACAAAGTTAGTCTTATAACTTCATGGACAAAACAAGACACGTAAATACGTTTAATCAGGTATTTGTTATGACCTACGGTCAGTTTTATGGAGAATGTGTATAGGTTATCCAATCTATGTTGTCTCAATTAGATAAAGTCATTTCTAGCAGATAACTTGTTTATCAGTTAAGGAGTGTTTATCGTGACGTATGGTGACGTAGAAGATTCAGTGAAGAGTAAAGTAGTTTGACGTAACACTACCGGAGGAAATAGGAAGTAATAGAAAGCAAGCCTTTCTGGAAAACTGAGCACCGGCAGCGAACAAAGTAATGACGGGATGATATTTATGAAATGTGATGTGTAATTGAAACCTAGCATTGTCTACTAATTTTTTTTCAAAGTGCTATTAACTTAAATGCGAGTTTTATATAAGACTGATAAATTCTACATACCATGCATTATCTGTTTCTTGCTAAACAATATAAAAAAATCGGTTGCTCTTTTCACGTTATGTTGACCGATTGATGACCTAAATTACTTTATACCTTTGCACGTACTTTTCGTGTGACAGAAGACCAAGGCACTCAAAACTAAAAATCTGCTGAAAAATAAAAATAAACCTAGGACACCCATGTGAATCATTGAACCAAAATATTTCCGATATAAGTATACATCTGTTTATTATGCGCCAATATTGAACTGGCACTCATGAATATTTCGTTTGTGGTCGGCATGTGGTCGGTAATCTTCGGATAAAAACATAACAAGCGATTGATATATAATATCAATTTCGTACTGTAACAGATAACGCATTCCGCAATGGTGTAGTGGATAAGGCATTTGACTACTAATCCAGCGTATGCAGGTTCGAGTCTTGCTTTAATTTTTGTATTACCTTTTTTAATCGTTTCGTTGCATTAAATGTATTCACTATTGTCTTTGTTCAGCACGGGGTTGACTATTTGAGTATTTTTTCTCCGTCGTCCTGCATACAATTGTATTTAGAACTGAAAATGCCGACGAGCAAATCATCTTGAAAAACAGATGAGATCTAATGATAAGATAGCCTCAAAGAACTTCAAAGATAACCATGAATATCAATAGTTAGTATAAGTATATAAAAATAAAACACAGAAAACAAAGCAAAGTTAACCAACAATCAGATTATATAAAAGCAAAAATGGTGAATAAGACATTGTCACAAATTAAATAAAAATAGCCATTCTCTTAAAAAAAATAACGTTATATGTGCAGGATTCGAACCCACGAAACCTTGTATACAAGTAAGGCATCTTACCAATACGCCACTGTCTCTGCGGTGTGAATTTCAGTCGGTGAAATGTATTTGTTCGATATGGTAATCAATTGAAACAACGAAAACACACCCGAACGTAACCGAAGATATTGGCGAAGATTAATGAGTGCCAGGTAAATATAGTCGCACAATACACAGATGGCTATTTAATTAGTCAGGACCTTTCAATATTTATAGTCTCTGTTCACACATTTGTATCATTTATTACCTTGATAATGATCACAGTATTGACATGTTGTTGATGTTTAAATATCAAGGACAGAAGAAAAGTACTTGTCCTTGACATTTTACTGTTATGGTACATACAAAAGAACGCAGAATTGCCGTAAATTAAATTTCTACAAAGGAAAACTAAGCAGATACATTTTTTGTATATTCTCTGATATTCAATGAATAATACAATCGCCAGCTCACTTCTTCTGTTTCGTCGCGCAAATTCAAATCAGATGCAAGTGATTTCATTTGATATATTAGATCAATCATACGTCTATTAGAAGTAACAATATTTTGAAATGTTAGTAAACTAGAGAACAGTATTCTATGAATGTCAAATTTATGCTATTACACAAACTCATGAATAATTACAATAAGTATAATATTACCTGTGTTTCCTAGACAGAATATGACATATAAACATGTACAGTATGTCGTGAATTGTAAAAATTGAAATCTAAATTTAATTGAATAACTAATTAAATTTAAATTATACTAATTTATTTATTCTCGATTGCAAAACAAGTTCTTACAATTTAGATTAAACACTCTCGAGACCCATTTCAGATGGAATCAACCCCAGGAGGGGAGAGAGAGAGAGAGGCAACGTGTAATTATTTGTGTCATGCCTAAGGACACTACAAAATGAAAGTTATGGGTTCGTTATTCGCGGCCCTTTGTATAGCAAACATTAATTTCTTGAACCAATCGAACGGAATATGTGTGACAATAGGAATCCCTAAGCAAATCCGGTTATCAACTACAAGAATGGTAGCAGAGGTTCCCAATGTGAATAAACAAGGTTCCCGTAAAAGAGAGCGAGTTTGTTGTTTACTTTATTTGAAGTTTTACATTCTATAGTCTTGTAATTAGTCCAGACAGTGCGACTGCGATAGTACGGTGCCCGTGAAGTGACATGTTTTACGGTTTTTCATTTCTTAATTACGAAATACATTTTGTAAAAAAAAGAGTTAACATTTCTTAAAAACGAAATAACATTCGTAATAAGGAAATAACATTTCGTAAAAACGAACCTTAATTCGAAAAAACGAAATAATCTTTCATAATAACGGAATGTTTTTTCGTGTTTACGAAAGGTATTTCGTAATTATGAAATAACAGTTCCTTTTTACGAAATCTTAATTCATTTTTACGATTTTTTTTTTATTTCGATTTTACGAAATGTATAACGTAACTACGAAATATAAAAAATGTATCACATGTCACTTCACGGGTACCGTACGATAGATGTAGATGTGGAAATTGATATGTAATGCAAAATATCAACACAAAACATAACAGGTTCGAACCAACTTAACAGGTTCGAACAAAACCTGTATGGTAACGGCTACAGTCCGCACTACTTTACATCAATTCAAAAGAATACTTTTAGATGAAGCTTGATAAGCTGGCGTTATCCCTTTATTTAGATGCGTAAACAAGCAATACCGTATTGGAACGACAAAACAGGTTCCAGCGACCGATTGAAGGCCAATAATAAAAGACAAGACGACATTGCTATTGAAAAACTGTTTACCAGAGTGTATGTAGAGTACAGTTGTGCCGTCAGCGGCCAAGACAAGTATACCAATTTATATCAATAAGACTGGTTAACTGACGTCTTCGGCTTACTTACACATAAATATAGACCGTGGCAGAGTTATAATTATTTTACACAAACAGTCCCTCTTTTATTAGACATTTACGTGAGCTTTCTCTTGTATTTACAATAAGTGTCATTCACAAATGGAACATTTCTGAAAATTTGATATAAGATATTTACAAGAGTCCAAACATAAACATGGATATTAATAGTAGACAAGGATACATTTTTTCATAAGTTAAAACTTCTTCAAAAAGAAAAACGAATAAAAGGAATAAAAGATGTTAACTTTCTCAAAGATATGACCATACGTATCTATATAGGACCGAACGTGTAGAACAACCTGTCATTACCTTTTATTAAACTGTTGATACAAAGGCAAACGAAGAAATATATGAACCAACTTTATGAAAAGTTTTATACGTAGTGACATGCAGGGACCTACATGTATACCGACATGTACATCGATATCTGCATGTATATATGTGAAGTCTTGCCTAGACAAATTCATCAGTACGGCAACAAACGCTGTCTGTGATATATTTGACATGTTATACTTAAATTCTAATAACGTTTTAATATTTTGACGTTTTGGTTTGTTCTGACGTTAAAGACTGTTAGTATATGCCGGTATATGAATTATTTTAATGCATATTGCAAAGCTTTTCCATCCGCTTCTACTTTTATATAATGTTTTGCGATTAGCCGTCAATGCAATCCCCAGACAAAGACAACGATGTTATATGAACTAAATAGGTTTCAATCGATACTGCTGGAATAAACAAGTTTATTTTAGGTTTCATGTTGTTTGCGTTCAATTAATTAGATGAGACTCGAATTGCGTTTGTCTAATTTGGCATCCTTTCATTATCCTGTTTTTGTTTCGAATAGATAACGTTTAGATTAACACAGGTTTTGCCTCGTGACAGATGAATTTTTGAATTAGTAAGAAGAAATTCTGTTGCAACAATTTGAGTTTTAGCTTTAGGTCCCGTATTATATATCAGTATTATTTTTACTTTTTTTGTATAGCTAGAATATGATGATATTCATTATTTAAAAAAAAAACTTTTGTCCGGCGCCCATGCTAATTAGCGAGTTTTCGCCCCACGCCCTAGCGATCTTAACTGTTTAACTCTCTTTGTCTTTGCTCGGCGGGGTCGCTGGGCAAAAATGCGAAATGTAACCAATCAGACATCATTGGTAAAACCAATTTTTCTGCAGTAAATAGAAAAGGTTATGAATAACAAAATTATATAGATTTATCAATATCAATAGCTTGGTCGTCAATGAAATGCAGTTTCAAGGGTGTCGATTAAATAATTCAACAGCCGTGACGACAGGAGGGTTATTGCCTCAGTTTTCTTCCATTTACATTCTCCCTAGCTTTCAAGTACAATTTAATGGTGAAACATCTATACAGCGGTCGATAATATAATCAACTAACTGTCACAACAATGGGACCACAATGGAAATAAGAGGAATCTATTCCCCTTTTTTGTGTTATCCCTGGTATTGGTGTGCATTTCATGGCTCATAAATATGCATGTCATGTTATATAGCATGTCAACTGTTGTTATTTGTAACCATGCATCATCATGTTATTGCCATGTTATATGTGCATTTTTTACCGAAATAAACTTAACTTAACTTAACAAGGAATTATGGCCTCACTATCTTCCTTAGAAATGTCCTAAGCTTGAGTGTGCACTTTAATTATTTAGAAATATATTCTTAATACAGAGTTTAACTTCAACAGGAATGCACGGTTCTGTCAAGACCAATCAATTAAAGTGACACCATTTAATTGCTGTTTCCCGGTTAGATTGACTTTGTACTTGTTAAACTTGTACAAATTTTGCGAAACATTCAACATATGCTACCTCTGTATCGACATAAAATTATTTCCATGAGAGATATGTATATACATTCTAAGTACGAACCTCTTCAATTTAGACATTTTTATTGTTTTACCATTTGAATGTACGGAACGAACCTCTTCAATTTAGACATTTATTGTTTTACCATTTGAATTTACGAAATGAGTGTGAAAAAAGCATTTTGAACATTCTTGAAATTTATCGATTGGCAGATAATTGTCTTCAATGCTCTGTTCTCCACGCAGACAGGCCATCTGACCGGATATCGGTATTACATGTCTGGCCATTTCTTATGGTTCAATCTATCAATATGCTCTATTCATTGATTTGCTACTCTACCATTATCACAATAAAGGACTCTATTTTAAAAATCATTAATGAGTATTAATAAAAGGTTCAAGAACACACTTATTTCCAGGAGGAAACATCTTGTGGTTAAATGTAGCAGATAGATAGTTAACGTCTACTCTCATTACTATAAATAAGAAGTGACTGATTTTGCAGCTGGAGGTACATTGTATCAAAGCTGCCAACTTATTTAAAATAAGGTTTTTAACGTTTAAGAATGCTGACCACTCGCAGTAAACATGAGCATCAACAATTCATGTTGCCTTGTATTTTGAAGCATATTCTTTTCTACATGTTCCGTTGGCAGATTTAATGACATTTCATATTTCTCATTAATATATATACTATACATATACTATATATAAACATATAGTATGTATGCTAGATGATCTTTTCGCTTGGGCCCGTCTTTCCTGTAATTTTACAGCATTCATAATTTTGCTCGTGTATAATAAGATATTTTATACCAAATACTTTGAATACAGTCTGTTTCATTAGAAATATCACAGAACCACAATTGCCCCTGAGCATATAATAACTACCAAGTATAGTATTGACTCTAGTATGCGGACTGTCAAATTTGGTCAGTATTTTTAAGCTGAATTTAATTGTTTTTCCGACTCTATATTAACACAATCAATTCAGTCTATCGAATCGCATACAGAGTCTGATCTGCATTACGAATATCCTTTATCTATCCAACAAGATTTTGGTCTCTTAAGAAAATGATTATATTTATTGAAATCTTGTCTTCTGTTTTTGGCCTGGGGACTGAAAGTCACCTAGGCCTAAGTTAGTATACCACATTTCAAACACTGCAAGAAATTTAACTGTGCTATGTGCGAATAACAACTGTAAACATGCGCTATGCGAAAGTAGTGCAAGACAGACCAGATCAATCTTCTGTTTGAATGTCGCATATGATAAGAACATATTACAAATAAAAACAGTACATAAAACTTCAAACGATTGCAGGAAGGTATATAGCTTACGGGCTGCATTACACATTTTTTTCTGTTTTAGAAATTAATGCGCTGTTAGCTGATTACGGAAGACAATCATATGCAAATCACTTAAAAGTACGGATATTTTATTGGCTTAAACATTTTATAATGTTGACTATGTGATTATTTTTCATTTAACGTACGTTTTATAATAAAACAAACTTCCCTGCCACCCATATATTTGTGAATCATTCATTCTGTGTCATATATTGAATTTCGTCCTCTGCACATTTCGACCCGCGCTTTAGGTAAGATTCAGCGCAAAACACGTAGGTCAAGGGAGTTAACCTATAGCCCCCTGGCCTTCAGCGCTCACAGCGCTTTGATTACGTTAGTAGTCTCAAACTCACTGATTTCAAAACAATGAATGTTGTATTTCTCATTTATCATCATGAGTTGTTAAGTTGCAGCTTTAAGTACACGCATATCATGCTATCAAACAAAGATAAAGACATATGAATGGCTTCCCGAAAGAAACAAATCTCGTAAACAGTTTAATGATGTCCTCATTATGACTTGCGATCAGTTTTATGGAGTGTGAGTATAGTTTGTCCAATTTCAGTTGTCTCAATCAACCGTTGGCATTTCTATCAAATTAAATGTCAGTCAAACGTATTGTGAGCAGAGGATTAAAGGAAGAGGAGAATATTGCCAATTTAAATAAACAGCTATCTTCAACAACTTGCACCGTTTTGAAGATAAGAAACGTATCTTTACAAGCGAGGCTTCAAACTGAGCAACCGCAATATAAATGGTAGCATCCGATCGGGTTTATAATCACGCAACGTATTGTTTTATGGAAAAAAAGCCTCGGGTATTCAAAAAAATTATCAATTCGAAAGATTTCAAAATTTCAATTTGTTTTAAACGCGGATATGATAAAAATATTCATAAAAGAACATTACGATACACCGGGGGCTTGACATATAAATTGTAAAGGTAAAGTGTATGTGTAATACAGTGTCACCGCTATTTAAAGGGCAAGCCATACCTGACTTATGAGACACCTTCTTTCTGAGCACATTTACCTCCCGAATCATATCCCTTTTAATGTCAGGCACCAGGCAGGTAGGCATACGGTAACCATTATTTAACTACAACGGACTCCTAGTTGGATTCGAACCTTCGACCTCCCGCTCCCAAGGCGGATGCTAGACCAAGGGAAACAGTATTGTTGGTTCTTGTACGTAGCATTAGGCAAACTTATTTCTTGTGTTTACTAAGTAGTCAAAACAAGTGCTAGCTACCCCGAAAACCAATTATGAAGACAAGACGATATTTCAATTAAATTACTGCAAATTGGCAGATATTCAGTTTACCAGAGTCTACGTAAATTACTGTGGTGTCGTCACCGGCCAAGACAAATATACCAATTTATGTCAATTATGTTGATGTATTGAGGTTTATAGCTTATTTACACATAAATATAGATACAGGCTCGGTAATAACGGGAAACTCTGATTATTTGACACCAACAGTTCCATTGAAAACGTGACTTTTCTCCTTTACAATCAATTACCGTTATTAAGTTAGGATTCCATCCGAAACATTGAACACTGATATATGGAGCGGTTTTCACAACGTAAATTTGGTTTAAATATTTTACAATGATAAAGCATACGTACTGTATGCACAGCACTTCGACAGGCGATTTCTGAATTCAGTTTAAGATTGGTGTGTAAACTAAGGAAACCTGACATTACATTAAGCACACTGATTAACTGTCTTGGAGTTTTTGTAAATATATGTTGGACTTGTTGCTGAGGAGGAAAAAAAATTCATGAAAACAATTTGTGTTGGCTTATTTCAACAGAATAGTAAATTTCTTGCATATCCGGTGATTTTGCCAATGCCGGAAAAACCGGTCTGGCACCCCTCCTTTGCCAGACGACTTTCGTGAATTACTTATGACGTAACGGTTTAAACATTGACGTCACAATGTTTATATTATATAATAAATTAGTATATAATATATAATATAAACATTGTGACGTCAATTTCCCAAACACAACGTCGGAAAATCGTTTGTTTTTCATGATAATTCTTCATTTTGATCAGTTTGCATATAGAAAACTATTTAAAAGTGTAGGATGGTATGCAAGAAAAAGTTTCCATCATGAGACACTTGGCTCAGATGGAAATATCCGTCACCTTGGGTAACTGTTTTACGGGAACTCGGCAGAGCCTCGTTCCCGCCAAACCAGTTACCCTCGATGACGGATATTTCGATCTGAACCTCGTACTCATGACAGAAACTATTAGTATGAAAGGGAGATGATAAATTACAGAACTTGATCCAAGAACTTAGGTTATTTACCATGCCAACATAGAACAATTTGAACAAGGGAACATTTCAATGCACTCGGCCCTTAAACCCCGAGTGTAAAAAGATTTCTGACCAGTCTTTCATATGGTCAGTGGTGTCGGTCATCTTGATAAACACATTGAAAGCCCACGAATTAAGTCAATTCAGACGATGATTTGAAACGAGAGAATGTTTATCACATTACTTTGACTTTTTAATCTTTTACTGAAAAAACTATACAGCTGATGATTGAAAAAATACGTACAGAAAAGACAATTGTAATTTTCATTTACAATACTATAAGTCCGGTGATATTGCATGTGCTTAAATTTTCGCTAATTTTGTGAATTCCAAACCTAGCTAATTCGTGAAAAAATTCTCTCAATCGACATATTTCAAATTCGCGAAATAGTATGTCTGTTATTTTCGTTATATAAAAATGATATAATTATTAATACAATGTAAAACAAGCTACGGGTAACAGCTTATACGACACGATGTCGCTTTGACAAAGTTGTTTACTCAAATTGATACGGTATTGAATACTTCGGAATAGGTAATGGAATCATAACATTTTGATTTCATTCTAGCCATTCTGTACTTGTACATGGTCATAATATACAGCTTTTGGGGTATAATATCGAAAGTGATAGAGAAAACACCTTTTCTCGGTAAACGAAATGCTAACGGCTTATTAGCATCTAACTGAAATGGATACCTTGGTAATATGATCTTATCAGAACTTTGTTGCTATTACAATATGTAATTGCTATTTAACGACCGTGATAGTAATGATTGTATTCTTAAAGCGACTGCACTCCAGATGGACAAGTTACGATAAAAAAAGAAAATTTTCAATTTCAAGAAAACAATTGTCATTACTGTATCAGGGGCATTGTATTATGATAACGTGACAAGTTTTCTAACAAAAGAAACAATTAAAATGTGTTGTTTTGCTTACTTTTATTGTAGAAAATATCACCCCGTGACTAACGGGGTGGGCTCTTTGGTATATCAATATTTTTAACTCGCATCAAATTAGCTGACTCCGTAGTGTAGTAGGTTAAGCCCCTGTAAATTTTTTGTAAGCGCAAAGATCCGAGTTCAAAACCTGGCTCGGGTAAATATTTTTTTTCTACCTTTATTTTTAGCTCTTACACAAAGAAAATAATCTTGATGCTGACAAATTGAATATATATTGATTTTACAAAAAAATAAAATTTACTAAGAACTTGGAGTGCAGTCGCTTTAAGAGATAGTATATATTTACTTACTTTCCTTCTCCCTTAAACTGAAGTTAATGCTTTAAAAACGGGTAAATTGAGAACCACGCCGTAAAGATTTTCTAGTAACATTAAAACACCTTATTAGTTTCGTTTAAGAGCTTTTTGTGTTTGAATTTGTATTACAAAAGATGATTTCAAAACGTACTTTTTGTGGCACATATTCGTCTTTTTACATGTATCACGAGCTTTATATATTTACATCGAACGTGATTTTTTCTCAGTTACTTGTATTAAACTTGTAATTGTCATTTGGAACTGTTTTAGTATGGTCATTATATCATACTAGACGTCAATTACCTGAGAGACACGTAAAACTAATACCTATCTATCGACCTTCTTAACTGCTGCTTATTTCATGTCCATTTGATAGAGTCGCAATTCATTAAAAAGAAACATTTACACAATTTATCTTTCAAGCTTTGTTTGAAATATCTTTTGAAATTATTGTTACAGATCGAGGAACCATCTTTATTGTTCATTTGCAAAGTATGCAAATACATGTTTCTATTTCCTTAGTACTTACTTAACATGATAACGCAATTGTACCGCTGAAACCTAAATTAAAAGAATGTACTACATCATTCAAAGTAAATGTTTCCTGCTATTTTATAGACAATATGGTCATAAAAATCATGCAAACTATTATTATCTTTTTGTTGGTTTGATTCAAGTTATTGTAAGACATTTATTTCGTGAAACGTAATTACTTTAGAAGATAAAAAGAATGTACAGTAAAGCAATAAGATTTTATAGTTCACATGATATACTGCATCCTGAAAAACGTTTATAAATCATTTCTTAATATCTGTCGCTGAAAGATAAAGCGTATTACAGGACAATTCACACCACTTCTTTTACTTCTGAGAAACGTCTAAGAAGAACTATGGTTTCTGATGGAGCTCTTTCAGAAAAGATGCTTTAAATAACGTTACAAACTTAATATGCAAGGATAATGCAGTTTTTCGATATTTACATTGACTTGAAGTATGATGAAAGTCAACAAAACGTACTGATATAAAGATTTTTTCTATCTAGATGTATTAAACATTCAATTTTACTGAATAGTTTTTTACTGAAAGCGATCAAAATGGATAGTAGTCAGGCAAAGTTGTAGACAAATTGTAAAATTGATGTATATTATATATGTACAAAACACAAATGGGAATTGATCAGACGTTATTCCATCAGACTAATGGATTTGAATGTCTCTTTTTTCTGAAATTAGTTTTTATTAATGGATTTGAATAGCTAAAAATAGTTTTATGCCCACGTCGAAGATGGAGGATTATATTGTTTTGCACATATCGGCCGGTCAGTCGGTTATCCCGTTGGTCTGTCGGTTGACCAATGACTTGATAATGGTTTGGCCTAGGTTCTTCGAACATGGGGAGTTTCTTTGGTAATGAACAGCAATGAATTGTATCGATTTTGAGGCCAACTGGTCAAAGGTCAAGGTTGCAATCACCTTTAACATAACAAATTGTCCGATTTATATCTAAAGAATGCATTGGCCTAGTGGCCTAAAATTGTGTATGTTGATTGGTCATAACCAGTATAAGATAACTAAAATACACCTTGACCAGGTGTCATCAAATTTAGTAGGTGATACCCATTACATTATAAAAATAATTGCATATTGTACATTAATAATGTGTCATAGACTCTGTTACATAATCGTATGGTTATGAGGCATAACTTTCAATTACAGCACATGTAAGAGCATAAAATAAACTTCAAGAATGAAATCAGAAACCTGTGACATGGTTCCCTCAAACTGAGAATGGTGAATATAATGCAACAAAACATTTTGGTACATGGGGATACCCGTTGATGCAAGTCTTGTTAAAAAATAAATGATTGATTTTATTATTTATATTGTTTTACTTTTTCACAATCATTCGGTTTGTATTATTTGTTAAGACTTTGAATCAACCTTCCAGAAATGTTTACATAATTTCTACATACTAAAAAGATGAAAACGATTTTAGAATTTGGTGAATTAAGTCCCTGCTTTTATCAGGCGCTACATTTACTTCTATAAAAACATGAAAATAATATCCTGCACGGGCCACTAAGTCACGACATAGTTTTAGTCTTTTTTTTGTTAATACTCTTCAGAATAAAATATGCTTCCTACTTCTCGTTTATTTCAGTTTTGCAAGAAATAATATGTCCGCACTCGGGACACAAATCTTTATTTCATTGATCTCAAAGTCATATCTTAGACATGTGAAAGCATTATTCCTAGGAGTTAAAGAAATGTTATTGTTACATATGACGCTATAATATATAATATAATGTATCAATGTATAATGAGCATTGTTACAATTTTAATTATGAACATGCAACTAAAATTTCAGATGAGGGTTCTATGGTATAAATCCATTCTGAATAGATCATTTAGTCTTGTGACCTTAAAGCCCGTTTTATATCCTACTATAAAACATTATGAGGAACTTAAAAAGTTTGAAATTTACGAAATCTTGGCAACTTGAATCTTAAAGATGCAATTAATTCAATGTGGTGCATTGATACAGTGTGTGATACATTCTAAATTATATGATTAATATCTTCATACACCATAATTCATATCTGTCGTTTTTTTTCAAATATATCATGGAAAACAGAAAGGATATTTCTATATAGATTTGCTGACAAAACGCGAGGCAAAACGTTTTATGGCATTCAGTTTAAGAAAATAATAATGCTTGTACGTAACAGCAAAATTTCGTTGCCTTTTATCGGAACTATTTTCTTATCGCCAAGTGGTAAATAGGTGCAATTGCGCTTGATGTTAAAACACATTATTATTAAGTACTCGTGTGCTACATTACAATATGGATTAGAACAATCATCGGAGATCATTGAGGATAAGATACAACGCGCTTCGATCTTGTAAATGGTTATGGAGAGTTTCTTTGTGAACAAGAATACATTTATTTGAATATAAATTTTCATGTAAACACTACAATATACTTTTCTGTTCTAAATTACAGCCGGCTTGTCAGTGATATGATGTTGCACTTAGAATATTACTTTCATGAAACTATATTCAAGCTATAGGAAGAAGCAAAAACTTGGATGTTCTTAAACGGCCTTTTGCAGACGTCATTGAAGCTTTAGTGTTTTTTTTAATCAACAGCAGTTTATGGTAAAATGTGGTTTAAGTCGTATTTCTTTACATTTATACGCGTGCTCAAGTAGACTGCTCCACGACAATTTTAATCTTTTTCAATGTCCATTGAAATATATCTCAATTTATCCAACACAACACTTTGAATCTCTTTGAAATAGCATATGCATATTTCTATGCATATTTGTTGGGGGTATTTACCCAAAAAACAATAAAGAATCACTGAACAAGAATATCACTTTTCACTTGTTCTTGCGTTTACGGGTTTTACCCCCGAAAAATCTCCTGAACAAGAATATCACCTTTTTATTTATGCATGATTTATTCTGAATTAAACCATGCCCTATATCACACTTTCCCTCAGTATAATACTACATTTGATATTTTTTTCCAGCAAAGATACATATAATCTACGCTCCATTCCTGACAAAAATTTAGTTTTTACCGAAATATCTAATTTTCTAAGACGGTAACTTCGACTACATGTGCGTTTGTTTTGTGCTTTGCATTAGTGTGTGTGTGTGTGTGTGTGTGTGTGCGTGCGTGCGTGCGTGCGTGCGTGTGTGTGTGTTGTACTTAACATCTGCATTTGGCAAACACGTTACTTGTATATAATGTTTTTGTTTACTTTATCGTTTAAACATTCGACTGCGTGCTGTTCACTCCTTTTATACACACAGCATTTTTTCGCAGACAAAATTGAGAGCTGATTTTCGTTAACAACATGTTGCGGATATTTTTCAGTGAAAACACGAGATTTGCAAAAACATATTTTTTTTTAATCACAGGAACATAACAGAACATTAATCTAGAGAATAGGGGAACGATTTGCGTTTGTCACGATATTTAAGCCAAAAACAATTGACTTATTACTTAACTACTATTTAACAGACGCTATTTCTGTCTTGAAACTAATCTCTCAAAATGAAATAATGCTAAAATAGGGAAAATAAAATGAAGTTAAGGTAATGATAAATCAGTTTCCTAAATGCCTTTCCTATCTCCATTGCCAAAATTGCATTAATTAATTTACTTGCCAGACTACGATAAACCAGTAGAATTTTCATAACGTTTCTATAATTGAATAACATTTGTGATGCACTCTTTCAAGAAAGGATGCCTATTAGCAGCTGTATGTGATAAGTAAACCCGTAATTTCGATAGAAGAAATGCAGTTATCAAATCAGTGTAACATTATATAAATGCTTACAAGAAATAGATTGCCGATCAATTAATTCTAAAACTGTCTAGAAAATAACGGAACATATTAATCATTCGAGTCTCGACTTACAAGTTTAGAAGTTTATCTAAAGAAATAGCTTCAGAAATACAGCAACGTTTACGTACGTAAAACAATTTAGAGATGTGTCACAAATAAACGGTCAATTCTACTCCAAGAGCAATAACTCTTCTTCTACTGAGGGGTCAGATTAATCAAAACACCTAATGCAAACTTTTGTGTGCCGATAAATGATCTAATAAGATTTAATGAGAACATATACATGTCTCATGTAAAATCCCCGCACAAACAGAGGTACATGTACTTTAAAAATCTGAATTTGAAGTTTAAAGGTGGATAATCAGATTTTGGCTATGTTACAAATTTGTTTGAAACTTTAACATCTGATCATTAACACTCATTTATGTTCACTTAGCGCTTAATTCAAGTAAGATTTTCACTGGAGGTATTTTTAAAATTTGATTTCCCTATCCTGGTTGCCCAACCAAGATAGAGTTATTTTATCATATTAAGTTAAAAATTTGATACACATACTAAGGAAAGATATAAATATAAGACCTATTGTATTATATTTGTGAAATATTTGCATTAAAATTATATATTTAGATGGAATTCATTAGAAATGCAAGTTTGAAAAAAATATTATTACCTTCCTTTACCTATCCTGGGTGCGCACCCAAGATAGATTGGAAATAAATAAATTCAGAAGCTGCACGTAGTTTTAAAACTTGCATTTTGGTTCAGAATGTTAAAATATTTGTATATCTATCCAATTCAAATGTAAAAGTAGAAATTATATTGAAATTAAGAAGAAATACTCAACGTTTTAAATACTTTCATATTAAATAGAGAATAATTGTTGGTTTCGGTGTAAGATCACGTTATAATTTCACCGAGTGGGCACCAAAAGTGATATTTTCACGAGTGGCGCAGCCACGAATGAAAATAACAACTTTTTGTTGTTCACGAGTGAAATTAACGTGATATTACACCGATACCATTTTCTGTTTATTTTATGGTTAAAACTCTACTTTTATTGAGTTTGTTTCTATAAAATATCGAAAATCGCGGGAAACGTCATCAGAAAACATAGCGCAAATGACGTCATTTAAACGACGTCATCGTCGCATGGTTTCCAGCATTTATTACGCTCGGTATACTTTTTGACGTAAATCCGGGTAAAAGATTGCAAAAACAGTGAAAAATAAAAATGGTAATCCACTGTTTCAAAACTGTGGATTATCACTTTTATTTCACTGAGCGAACTCTATAATTCACTGGAAAACATAAAAAAGGGGAGTAATAACAAAATTTTATAAAAGTTAATAAAATGTAAATTTCTGATAGGGATCTAACTCTATGTAATGGGTCTTTTTGTTCATTAAATAAATCTCTAACAGAATATACAAAAAGTAAAAATTGTCATAAAATGTTGCTTAAATGTGATTGACCAGCTTAAAGCCATTACTTAGATGTTTGTGTGATCCGATTGTTTTATTATAAAAAAGGCTAAATACCAATATTTCGACCGCTTCAAAATTCTCTTTAAAGTATGACCAGTTAGTATAATCTAAAAATCATCAACCATGATAAGTCATATACAGATGTATAGGTATTTCTAAATGCAATGAGACAGTACGCTTACTGTTACAGTTTACGCTTACAGTTTTCTTAAATGAGAACAAAATATACCAAAATTAATTACAAAATTAATTACAAAAATATGCTTGTTTACATTGTTTTTGTTTTTCTTTTAGATCAGAACCATAAATCGGTAGAAAACACTAATAAATCTTTTAGATACTAAGATTAAAACAATTTAAATGGTTTTCAATAACTTTACCAAAATCACTAAACTAAAGCTCAAGGATTTACTGAATATTATCCGGAATAGAACTATATAAATAATAGTTTAAACGGTATCAACCGAGTCAAAGATTCTAATTAATTCAATTCAAATCCACAGGCCAATGAAAAGTCGGACAGGTGAAGAAAGATAATTTCTCCTAAAAGCAGACAACGCCATTCATGGTATCTTTTAACTGCATCATCATTATAATCATGCAAATAAAACGAATTTTTAAAGTTATTATTAAACTAACTTTACGAAAATAAATCTCCGTAGGCTTACAAGCACAAAGCAGATTTATTCAAACGGCAGTTCTGCTTTATCTCATAATGTTAGTAAACTTTAAACAGTTCGCATTACATTATAACAAATTTTATTTATAACTTTGGGAATTGAAAAAGTCTGTGAATCATGAAGACAAACTACTTAACATCCGAAAATTATTTCAAATGAGCATTGAATTGGCGCTCATCAAAACTCTTACAATTAACTTATTGTTCCCAGAAAATTAAGTCTGACTATAGTAAACGTATTTGAGAGCAACATAACTATGAAAATGGGAAATTGGAAATGTGACCAGACACACAAAAATGCCCAAATTATGAAGTTTTAAGAGAGTACATCATTTGAATTTGTCAGAAAGATTCCGGCGTGGGAACTTCAAAAAACTAAAATTATGTGAAAATTACGTGCCTGTGGCTTTTACTTGGAGACAAGAAAACAACTATACGAGATATTAAATCTGTTATTTGTTTCAAAGAGAAATTTCGTGTCACTTAAGATTTGGGTTCTAATGCTATTAATGTATTTCGGGACTAGTCTTTTGTTCAGGTTAATATACATTTGACTAGCAGCATTCTGTTTTGGATAGAGACGCAAGATGAACCGACAAAATAAAGCAAAACATATTATTAAGTTTGTCCTCTGCCGAAGTCTAGGGAGATGTGATTTCAGCAAGCAGACGTACAGACGTACAGTGTAACACTATTTATAGGTTTATTAGATACGTGGTTCGTTTTCATGTCACTTCTGTAAATTGAATATGGTTGTGTGTCATTTTACCATACAATACAAAAAAACCATATTGATAAGTAGGCTAGAACAAACTTACACTGAAGTGTTAGCCATTGTTTTAGCGTATTATTTTTGGGAATCATTTCCTTTTCACTATATCAAAAAGTTTGAACACAACCGTCAAAGTTATAATTGAACTATACACATGCCACTATAATAAAAGATTATATATCTATATTTGTTGTTTAAGCATGTATATTGAAAGCATTCCATGTAGTTGTTCATTCAAGTTTGCAAGTGTTTAATGGCTGCTTTCAACCGCCTGCCTGCTAGATGGAAGTCGTCTGCTCTCTGTATCCTAGCTTCTCTGAACAAGTCGATCCAGTTTTCGCAAACAAATAGCATATAGAGAAGTACTAAAAAAGGGAAGTTATGAATCAGCAGGTAAAAGAAAGGGTAACCATTTAAGGAGATGTTCATACTTCGTTTCTTTAGCAAAATGCTAATTGCAATAGTTAGCTGACAAATTTGTCTTAACATCTTGATACTGGTTGCAGGATACATGTTGCTGTTAGCTTTGTGTTTAAAAATTGTATATTGCCCGTCGTCTATACTGCTAAATAACTGGCACACTATATCCAACCTAAATAAAAGCTATCACAACATTTAAAAACATATCTCAATCCACACCGGGGAGTATCACGTGATCTCAATAGTACACTGTCCGCACAAAATGGCTGCAGAAATCGCCACTTCGACCAAGAAATAAGGGGTAAGCTCATTGTTATTGGTATTTTTAGGATATGCAGAATAGGCGCAAAGTACCCGCATAATAAAAATAATTACTTACAATCTCTTCGTTTTTCCGAAGTTTTCTTGGTTTAGGCCTGAAACTCTATACAGATAATATTTTTTAAGTACTTGTCTGAACAAACATTTAATTTGCGTGTTTCAGCGCTAAAAGCATATATAATGCACGATCTTCTATAAAATAATGACTTAATGAGTGAATGTATCCTTCGTGACAAGTTTCCAGTGTTTTTTCGGTGTTTGAAAAAAAGTTATGGATTTTTTTCATAGCGAGTACATTGTCTGAACAAAATAATATGAGTACATTGTCTGAACGTTAATTTTAATGTATCTACTGACTCATTTATATTCATTTCTTTGTAGTTTGGGGCATCGAAGCAAGCATTTCGTTCCTGCTGTTGCCTGTTTGTCACGTTTTTTAGAGATTGGAAGGTAAGAGTCAAGAGTATTTTTTTTTATTCTAGAAAATTCAATCCAATGTTCATGAGCGATACATACTCTTGTAAAGAACTGAATATTTGTAAAATGTAAGATGTTTATTTTGAAAACAGTTCAATTCTAGTCTTCACCGTCAGTGATTCATATTCTAACTTAACAAAGTGAAAAATTTAGTTTGTGTTGGTGCACTTGTATTGCAAAGTCTTTATGGATATAACTGATACTACATGAATATACAATACATGTTAGTCGTATTTTCCTTCAGAATGCGTCATAAGAAGCCATTGTTGTCGCTTCATCGACAGAAGAAAACACGAGCGGAGCAAAATTCACCTCAATGATGCTCAAAAACAACCATTGCATCGCAGCTGAAAAGCGCAAAACGTAAAACAATTTTCCCCAGTCAGGTGTCCAATTATAGTAAGTCTACAAGAAATGCTACCAATACTGTCTCCAATGAAGTAACCATTTCGTTCTCCACTTAATAACAAAGCATCGCCACCTAAAGACGTGCCAAGAAAATCTCCTAAGCACGAGTGTTTTTCAAACCATCTGACAGTGGTTTTTCTTTAAAGCATCAAATCAATTGTAGAAGCTTCGCCGAACTTGGGAGATTGGAATAAAATTGTGACACTGTTTTTGTCAGTGATGTGAATTGTCTTGAAAACAAAGGTGAATCATCTAGTCGTGAACGTGAAACGGTAGATGTTAAAAGTGCGTTAAACAGAACACTTTAGACTCAAAAGGGCTCTATAAAACTGGAGAAAGTAGACTTTCGTGATTGTGATTTCGAATGTGATGCCGTGAGTATTGAAAACAGTGGTACATCAAATTTTGAACACGATGCGCTTAATGATGAAAGTGTTTCATACATAACAGTGAAAAATAATGTATAGAGGTTGTATAAAAAAGTCAACGAGTACTTTGTCTGAAAGCAGTAGCACTAATAAAGCTTCCAAATTGCAGTGCACCGATGCAAGTCTAAATCACCGACAAAAACAGTGTCACAATTTATTTCTAATCTCCCAAGTTCGGCAAAGCTTCTACAATTGATTTGATGTTTTAAAGAAAAACCACTGTCAGATGGTTTGAAAAGCACTCGTGCTGAGGAGATTTTCTTGGCACGTTTTTGGCCTGGGGACTGAAAGTCCCCTAGGCCTAAGTTAGCATACCACATTTCAAACACTGCAAGAAATTTAACTGTGCTATGTGCGAATAACAACTGTAAACATGCGCTATGCGAAAGTAGTGCTTGACAGACCAGATCAATCTTCTGTTTGAATGTTGCATATGATAAGAACATATTACAAATAAAAAGAGTACATACAACTTCAAACGATTGCAGGAAGGTATATAGCTTACGGACTGCGTTACACATTTTTCTGTTTTAGAAATTAATGCGCTGTTAGCTGATTACGGAAGATAATCATATGCATATCACGGAAAAGTACGGATATTTACGGAAATTTACGGAAACGTACGGAGCTCGATATAAGAGTTTATAGTTTGATTTTAAAATTTCCGATGTTATTTAATTGACAACTTTGATATTTACGAACGATTAATTACATATTTATTTACCTAAAAATAAATTTCTCTAAAAAAAGATATAATTTACGTACATTCCCGAGAAGGAACTCACGTGATCAAAATCACCCGCCATTTATCGAGGACGCTGCATGTCAAGGCCCAGTGAACGGTTTCACCGATTACAACTACAAGGTAACCCAGAATCATTTTTGGTTTTCTCTGTTAT
This sequence comes from Saxidomus purpurata, assembly GCA_022818135.1. Classification (NCBI taxonomy): domain Eukaryota; kingdom Metazoa; phylum Mollusca; class Bivalvia; order Venerida; family Veneridae; genus Saxidomus; species Saxidomus purpurata. The sequence continues at coordinate 43,533,877 of JAFMSR010000001.1, read as the reverse complement.
ACACATTGTACAGTACTGTATTTATATTTCATTGCTGGTATTGCTTTGTAGGTCTTGTCCTTGGTACACAATAATTTTCGATCCACATCATCAGATCATATCGCTTGAAGTTGTACAAAGCGCAGATCGAATTATCTTTATTGGTTAAACAATTTATAATGTTGACTATGTGATTATTTTTCATTTAACGTACGTTTTATAATAAAACAAACTTCCCTGCCACCCATATATTTGTGAATCATTCATTCTGTGTCATATATTGAATTTCGTCCTCTGCACATTTCGACCCGCGCTTTAGGTAAGGTTCAGCGCAAAACACGTAGGTCAAAAGTTGTTTTTCGGGGAGTTAACCTATAGCCCCCAGGCCTTCAGCGCTCACAGCGCTTTGATTAAGGTGGCGATGCTTTGTAATTAAGTGGAGAACGAAATGGTAATTTCATTGGAGACAGTATTGGTGGCATTTCTTGTAGACTTACTATAATAAGACAACTGATTGGGGACAAAATGTTTTCCGTTTTGCGCTTTTCAGCTGCGATGCAATGGTTGTTTTTGAGCATCGTTGAGGTGAATTTTGCTCCGCTCGTGTTTTCTTCTGTCGATGAAGCGACAACGACGGCTTCTTATGACGCATTCTGAAGGAAAATACGACCAACTTGTTTTGTATATTCATGTAGTATCAGTTATATCCATAAAGACTTTGCAATACAAGTGCACCAACACAAACTAAATTTTTCACTTTGTTAAATTATATGAATCACTGACGGTGAAGACTAGATATTGAACTGTTTTCAAAATAAACATCTTACATTTTACAAATGTTCAGTTCTTTACAAGAGTATGTATCGCTCATGAACATTGGATTGAATTTTCTAGAATTACAAAAAAATACTCTTGACTCTTGCCTTCCAATCTCTAAACAAGAGCTGTCAGTAGGACAGCGCGCTCGACTTTTTTAGTGCTTGCCAATAAAACAAAACTTTGACAGTTAAGGGCACACAAGACTTTAACTAGGAATTTCTAAGTACAAATCAAGAAACATTTTCACAGAGTTATCTTCTTTTGCTTACAGATAGGTCTCATGATGGTACATAAGTACTCCAACTTTCAAAGTAATATCTCAAATATCAGGTTATGTCAACAAGTGGACAAGAATGAAAATTTTAACTGAGTTTCTAAGTCAAAAAGGGCCATAATTCAAATAAACTCCTTGACAGAATTACCTTCTCCTGCCCATGTTTGGGGATCATGATGGTATCAAGTATTCCAACTTTCAAATTAATATAAACAGTTTAGTCAACAAGAGCTGTCAGTAGGACAGCGCGCTCGACGTTTTAGTGCTTGCCAATAAAACAAAACTTTGACAGTTAAGGGCACACAAGACTTTTACTACTTTAACTAGGAATTTCTAAGTACAAATCAAGAAATATTTTCACAGAGTTATCTTCTCTTGCTTACAGACAGGATTGTGAACACGGGTGCAAAGTTTCAAAGCAATTTCTCAATGGACTTTGAAAATATTTGGGGTGGCACGCCAGCTTAAACTTAAATTCTAAGTCCAAAAGGGGGCATAATTATATCACAGTGCTTGATAGAGTTACCTCCTATTGTGTAGAGATTGGGGACATGATGGTGAACAAGTATGCAAAGTTTAAAAGCCATATGTCAATGCACTTTGAAAATATTTGATGTGGTACGTAAACTTTAACATAAATTCCAAGTTGAAAAAGGGGCATAATTCTGTCAAAATGCTTGATAGAGTTACCACCTCTTGTGTAGAGATTGGGGACATGATGGTGAACAAGTATGCAAAGTTTCAAGGCCATATGTCAATGCACTTTGAAAATATTTAAGGTGGTACGCAAACTTTAACATAAATTCTAAGTTGAAAAAGGGGCATAATTCTGTCAAAATGCTTGATAGAGTTACCTCCTCTTGTGTAGAGATTGGGGACATGATGGTGAACAAGTATGCAAAGTTTCAAGCCCATATGTCAATGGACTTTGAAAATATTTGAGGTGGTACGCAAACTTTAACATAAATTCTAAGTTGAAAAAGGGGCATAATTCTGTCACAATGCTTGATAGAGTTACCTCCTATTGTGTAGAGATTGGGAACATGATGGTGAACAAGTATGCAAAGTTTCAAGCCCATATGTCAATGCACTTTGAAAATATTTGAGGTGGTACGCAAACTTTAACGTAAATTCTAAGTAGAAAAAGGGCATTATTTTGTCAAAATGCTTGATAGAGTTACCTCCTCCTGTGTACAGGTTGGGGGCATGATGGTGAACAAGTGTGCAAAGTTTCAAAGCCATATGTCAATGGACTTTGAAAATATTTGAGGTGGTACGCAAACTTTAACATAAGTGGTTACGCCGACGCCGACGCCGACGCCGACGCCGACGCCGACGCTCGGGTGACTAGGATAGCTCTCCTTATTCTTCGAATAGTCGAGCTAAAAACGTGACAAACAGGCAACAGCAGGAACGAAATGCTTGCTTCGATGCCCCAAACTACAAAGAAATGAATATAAATGAGTCAGTACATGTAGATACATTGAAATAAGAAACGTTCAGACAATGTACTCACATTATTTTGTTCAGACAATGTACTCGCTATGAAAAAAATCCATAACTTTTTTCAAACACCGAAAAAACACTGGAAACTTGTCACGAAGGATACACTCACACATTAAATCATTATTTTATAGAAGATTGTGCATTATATATGCTTTTAGCGCTGAAACAAGCAAATTAAATGTTTGTTCGACAATGTACTTAAAAAATATTATCTGTATAGAGTTTCAGGCCTAAACCAAGAAAACTTCGGAAAAACGAAGAGATTGTAGTATTATTTTTATTATGCGGGTACTTTGCGCCTATTCTGCATATCCTAAAATATCAATAACAATGAGCTTACCCCTTATTTCTTGGTCGAAGTGGCGATTTCTGCAGCCATTTTGTGCGGACAGTGTACTATTGAGATCACGTGATACTCCCCGGTGAATCCATGAATCTAACACGTATCACAGTTGTTGATTCTGAAAGAGATTTTGTTTCTTTAACTTTCTAAATTGGCGGACAAACAACTTCTAAGCCTAAATTTTGGTAGATATTTTACCGAATAATATATGTTAACTGACGAAACCTATAGTAAATGATGCAATGTAATGTCTCTCCTTTTGACGATTTTCACTTGAATTAAACTAAACTTCAGCATTCCAAGACAGTGTCTTCAACAATTCTAAAGATGCTCAGATCACAGAAATCATGCATACTACATCCTACTGTTGGTTTGTCAGAGTTTTCTCGTGAAATGTTTTAATTTCTTTAGAAGATAAATAGAGTATACAGTTAGGACAATTAGATTTTGTATTTACGCAGGACGAAATGTCTCCCGGGAGAAGTGTGTATAAATCATTCTTTATTCACTGTCAAATATGAGAAAATTTACCATATAACAGTGGTATTTACATCCTTAATTTTGTCCCTGAGAAACATGTTAGACACACTTTTTTCGGTTTCTTGTATAGCTCATTGAAGAAAGATGTTTTAAATAATGTAACAAAGCTTGATTCGGAAAACGTAAAGTTATGACATCATCAGTCAAACTTTTTCAGATCATAATGATTAGCGTATGACATAAGTTTTAGTCTTGTATAAATGAAAAGCATTTTCCTAATTAAACCTGTTGATTGTTTGTCGATAGGTGCACCAATTATGAAGTGATGCTAAATCATTTTCTGTAGAAGTAATTTCGGATTCGTTTATGAAATTTGCAACGAAAAGCTGCTTCTTGATCAGCTAGGAAGCCTTACGCACGGATGATGACTAAATCTTCCTAGATTTGTTATATACTATTGATATACATTGAAATATTTAAATCTTATCTTCTCAAACATCTAAATTTTCCAAAACAAATAACCGCGATATTCTACAGGTCTTTTGTAAACCGTGTAACATTGACTTCTTTATTTCATTATTTTGAACAAAACGTTATACACATTGATAATGTATCTTTTTTAGAGATTACTAAAGATCTGATTTTGCTCAATTTTACAGTACAGAAAAAATCACAAAAATTATTCAAAGATGTACTTCTATCTATATTCCCATTAAGACACCTTGTGCAGCTTTCCTAGTCTGTCTTCATCCTTTGAAATGCTTTAGCCGAATGAATGAAGCAAATAATCTGACTTAAAAGTATGAACATCGATTGAATTTTTTACAGAACCCAGGCATAGATGTAAGCAATTTGACAATTACCATATTCTACTTTCTCAGAATATGCCATCGCCTTCATATATTTAAAACGCAAATTGGAACAGACGAAATTCGTATTCGTGATTCCCTAAAATAAGACTGATAAACTTGACCAGCTCGTTATTAAAATTTTGTTTTCTATATTAACAGATTTTACCTGACAAAACAAATGGCTAAGTCTTGTACTCGTTCAAAGAATGTATATATCTCGAATTAAAGTATGCGCTCTAAGGTATTTTGCAATCACTAAGTTACAAAAATACATCAATACGGAGGTTAGGTCATGACATTTAGGCGCCTTTAAGAATCAAACTTCTAATATAATTCCAGCTGTATGCAACTCGCGAGTAATTAAATAGTTTGCTTTAGAGCTACTGCATAGTGCAACTGTCATTCAACTAAAATACGACATGATTACAGAAGGAATTGTATGTATCTCCGTCGCCAAGACGTAGTGCTGTCGGGTTTTTATCGCATTATTACATTTTAATATAGTAGTCATATAACAAGATTTTATGTTGCCGTGATACTTTACAATTTACATTGTACCAAAGAGTAATTAAGGTAACAAAATGCCTCTTAAACTGTTTTAGAGCCATACCAAACTGTGAGACATTCGTAGTACATCATAGCAGATGAGTGAAATATAAAAGGTTTGTGCCATTTAGGTGTCATTATCACTTTTCATAGCTTTCATATAATACATGCAAAATATGTTGCACTCAGTAAAATGATCATGTTGAAAACCTCTTTTTAGATTATTGAAAAGCATTTTTCAAAGGTAAATATAATGTTTGGCCTAAGATATTAAATATGTTCCATATACGCATGTAACTATGAGTTACAGAAAGTACCAGTGAGTACAGAGTATAATTTAATTGAATATAGAAAGGATATAAATCATATAAGTACCTTATAGTCTCATTGACAGAAGTGTAAATAATTTTGTCAACTTGAAGTTAAGAATACCAATATTTCACAAACAAGTTAACAGAAATGCAACTTTCTAACACTTCTGGTTGCATGTGATATTTAATCGAAGTGCAAAATGCGCATTTATGGCAAAACGTTCATATGCTGCCACTCCAAAAATTATACTGCAGAAATGCTTTGCGGTAAGTTTTTTTTTATGTCGCATTGTTTTGTTCTGGTAGCAGCGTCTGCCACGTCATTATAATGAAAATATTCAGGGGTTGGCTTTCAATAAACTAGCTAATAAAATTGCTAATTTTTTACCCTTTTATCCTTCTATCTACTTGCTAGAAACACATCTCATCTTGTGATAGGTTTCACTGCCCTTCTATTTCTTTTTTGATAAACAGACACTGTGTTGCTCATGTTATAACTTAACTTGCGGGTAAAGCTCTGTATTTTATGTTTTTCAATGGATACTGAAATATATAAGTAAAATGAAATTGGTATTTTCACTGTTTCAAAGCAGTGAAAATATGAAAATCTTCAACCCGGATTGACGTAAAAAAAATACCGAGCGAAAAGAATACCGAAAACCAAACAAAACGACGATGACCTCATTAAAATATCCTCATAACACTTATTGAATACATGTTTGATAAGAAAATCCAATGAATAACGTGGAAGTCATGTTTAAAGTGTTGAACTGAGATGTTTCGCTAACAAAACTGCTTAGGTTGTTCGTTATGCAAATATAAATTCTTTTCTTAAACACAATGTGATGGAACATTTTTTCAGTTCAATTTGATTTCATAAGAGTATCTTTTGTCAATAGTAGTATTTAAAAAGAATTCATTATGATTCAATTATTATATTAAAATATATATAATTCTTATTGATTGTCATCTGAAATCAAGCTTTTTAATCATGACAATCTCAGTATTCAATCTGCCTATTCATTAACTATTCATATCCTTAGGCGGTGAAGACTTCATACTTTACTATGCATAATTCATCCAGTATAAATATGATCTCTTAATTACATTTCATAAGTTACCTATATTTCATTTAATCTAAAAAAAATATCAATATCTATTTCTAAATATATATTGTTTACAATGTTACACAAGTATTTACCTTGATATGCACTGTTTGGTTGTGATGAATACATGATTTCCTAATTTTCATCAGTATTTACTTGTTCATACATCTTCTATAATTTATCATGTTTCCAAAGTCTTTCCGTTGATGTATTGTCTATGATTTTGATTTCTTTTTTTATGTCGTACAATAGAACGGAAATAAGAGTTTGTCTTAACCTTTTTGCGTTATTCTTAACATATAGGGTTGATTGACATGTCTATAGAAATTCATACATGTTCCTAACTGTAAATAGTATGTTTCATTGTAGATTATTATGTAAGTGTACATTTTATGTTGAAATAAATCTATCTCTCTTAATATATATACTCAAGATAAAACTATATTTTCTGGTACCGGCTTCCCTTGAAAAACAAATACTGTTATCTTGCACGCAAATGCAGTTACACATATTTTCATACTGGTTGTGTTAAAACCTTTGCAAATAAATACATCTGTTTGATCAGATAAAACAAACGTTTTTAAATTATAAAATTGTTTAATTGACATTCCTTTAGGCTTTGTTACATTTTCTATATATGTTGAATTTTTTTTTGTATTTCAGTACTACGTGAGTGTTAAGATATTTGATTTATACGAGGATGTTTCGGCTACTAAGGACAATAATCATAATCTTTGCTATATGTACAGGTATCCTCATTTATGCTTGTATACAGCTGGATAACCGTATGGTGACAGTACGCAAAAGGGCAACACCAGAGAACGATCACAAGAACCGGTCTGAAGTGGCACCTGTAGCAACTTTACTGCAGTTATACCGGCGAGATAACACTAAAGCAAATAATGAAATAGAAATCATCGGAAAGAAGAAACGAAAAAATGGAAGTATTCTAAACAAAAATAAACATGACACGGAGCAGCAAGATGTCAAAAAAATCATGAATCCAAAACAAACAGCTCTTGGACAAATGAATAGAAAAAAACAAACTGATCACTGGGAAATTGTTTACAATGCATCAGAACTTCAGTCGGAACTCCAATACATTCATAAGGCTTTATATGCACCAAAACCTAATGATGAGTGCGTTAAAAAGAACCCAGGTTGTATAATTGTGGGGGTAGCTAAGTGTGGAACAAGAGAGTTGGCTGATTTTACAAGTATGCATCCAAATATTGTTATTAAAACTGATCATTATAAAATGAAGAGCGATCTCTTTATGACAGCAGAAAGTCGACAGAACATAAAAAATAGAATGCCCTGCACATATTCAGACCAAGTAGGATTGATAAAAGCGGATAACTTCTTCACGGACTATCGTAAACCAATGGAAATATACCACTTAAATCCTGAAACGAAAATAGTTGTTATGGTTCGAGAGCCAGTAGATCGAATAATGTCTCAGCTTACTTACAGAAGGATAAAACATAATGGTAATTATTCGTCTGGAGAACAGCTAGCCAAACCACAACCAGCTAGAAAAGTTAAATTGAGCCGGAAAGGGAAGTTAAAACACAGAGGGGCTATAAAGCTTTCGACGTACGATGAAGGAATGAAAAGGTATCTCAGTGTCTTTAGAAGGGATCAGATTCTAGTCATAGAATCTAAGGAATTTTCCAGTAACCCTTTAGACGTTTTAGTTAAACTTGAAACATTTCTCGGAATAGAACATGTCTTCTCTGACAAATATTTTGTGTACAATACAGACAAGAAATTTTTCTGTTTAAGACGGTTCGTTTCACCTATAAATGGCATGGTTTGTTACGGTGATGACAGGGGTCGAATTCAAAGACCTGAAGTAGATGCCATGTCCTTGAACATTACTAAGAAATACTTCAGACCACATAATAAGAAATTCTTTGATATAATAGGAAAAGCATTTGATTGGTAAAACTTAATTTTATATGTTAAAGACAAAGTCACGGTAAACATAGCAATAGTTTAATTATCATAAATTTATCTGGTTTGGACTTTAGTTCAGACCATGAAATTTACAAAACACATGCTGTAAAAGTTCTATTGCATAATGTCTAGCGGAAATGTTAATCAGAAATATTGCAATGTATATATACCATGCTTGTAAAGAAAAAGAACAGTTTCTATCAGTTTATACATGAATAACAGATACAGTGTGTTTAGCGAATGTAAAAACATATCAGAATTTTTATGATATAATACTATGCTTTAAAGAGAGAACTGTTGTTATTCAGCCTTTGCAAGAATAACAAATACATTGGCTGTCTTACTGTCACTAAAATATTCAAGAGTATTTTGCTGTTCTTTGGATGTTAATTATAATCACTTTCGACTGCGTTATAAATTCCCGCTACTTCAAACTGTATTTGAATCATTGTATAAGTTTTGTGTATGAGCCGGAGGCCTTATTATTCGATAATGAGTGTCTCAGTTTGATAGTTCAATTGTTTTATCAAGGTCTATCTAAAATAAATCGTCGAATGTATGTGTTGTTGTACGTGATTTTATTGTTATATCAGTTTATACGAATTTATTTAAGCTTATTGAATCGCTCTCGAACACTTATTCCAGGTGTAATCAAAGAAAATAGATATAATATAACAAGAAACACACAATCGAATTACATGTATATAGGTCTAAGGTGGACAGAACATCTTTTTACTCAAAGACTTTTGAAATTCATCGTTCAAACAAAGTATACTATATTTATTAATCTTGTAATTACGCTAATCTTTTCCATCCTCACTTACAACCTTATAAAATATCATATTGAAATTTGAATCTAATATTCACTAGAGCCTGACTATCACGTAAGACTTCGGTCTTTATGACATTCATGTTTACTGATCGTAACTGATCGGGTCAACTTTTCGTAAAGAACTGATTCAGTGGTGAATCTATTTGTTGTGCATACCAGATGTATCAAAGTACCAGTTGTGTTACAGAAGATCTGCAATTCACGGCCCTTGGTCGGGCACTGTTGTGCATTTAAATATATTTATAGTTTGTCTTCAATCCTTACAATCATTTCAATATCTCGTTTTACTCAACAATGCCCATTACATTCCAAATGTCGAAGTTATAATTTTGCTGCAGCTGTAGATCATCTTGCAGACAGCTCTAGTATCAAAATTCTCGGAAAAGGTGCGTCCCGTAACATTCGGGAAACTCAGCTGACTTTGTGTAGACGGATTACAATCTTAAGTCAATATTCGTGACTATGTCATGCTCGTATTCTGCTGTATCGTATCAAAATCGTAACAATGCCCAGTGTTGTCTGGACGGTATCCTGCGAAACGGGCATGATCTGGCGTCAAAGGTTGCCGAATGCGAACCGTCAGCGTCGATACACTGTCTGGTCACTGTCGGATCACTTTCCGATCGCCTTCGTGAGAATCGGGACGCTGTCGGGACAGATTCGGTCGTTTTTTACCATGCGAAAGTTACAAATCGGATCAGAATCGGATTAACGGAATGAATTCGGCTGGAAACGGCCGAATCGGAACGCTTCCTAATTGTTGTCATGATTAAAAAAATGTCTTTTTCATCAATTGTAATAAAGTTTGAATTTCCAGCCACGAATCACAGGGTCTTGACTAGACAAATTTTAATTAGAAATGATCTTATCAAGGACAGCAGTAATACTCTGAATGTGTGACTGATGCATGAAAGAAATTGCTGGCATACTTGTGTTTGTTATTGCGCGTTCTATCACCACTAATCTATAACATATCACAGCAGAATCTACAAAAACAGTCTGAAAGTAATTGACCTTACGCCAGGTTCTTGATTGACAGATAAGAATCTCTTATCAGACCAATCAAGCAACTAGCTGATACAACATGTGACGAACGTGGTTTACTTATTAGCCGCCATTTTGTCCGTCAAACATTCAAAATGCGTCCGTTGCAGACATGCAATATTTGGTATTTTCTGTGTTAGAGAGAGTATTTCTTTGAAATAAACATGTTTATAGTGATAGTCACACCGTTAATCGTGTTTACGGGGTTAGTTTGTAAATTCTATTAGTTTTGTGATTCTTCATACGTTTTAAAATGATCTAATAAAACGTTTTTTTTTGAGAAATAAAGCAAGAAGACTGACGTTCTTTCAGAGACCCATTTAAAAGAGTTCTCAAAGATTTATCCTGCCGAAATAAACTCGGACTTTAATAGTGTTTCCCGTCACTAACGCCCTATTTCAACAGTATTTCGTTTATTTGCAACTTGAGCAACCATCGTTTCGGGAAATGACATGCACGATACGTCTACGAAACTGCCAATTTATTCAAATAAGAAGACATGGAAGGTAGTTAAACTCGAGCCCTTGAGTCTAAATTTAATATATGTTTAATGATAACAAGTAAGACTGTAACCAATCAACCATGGAGGAGATCGCAGTTAAAAATGAAATACAGGCCCTGTCAAATGTATCTTATAAAAACGTGCCATCATGTGTGTGTGTACTTATATTTGAAAGGCTTTGGCCGATGCATCTGGTTGTTTTGGGGCTTTCACATCATAAACTTTAAGTGCACAATGATAATATAAGCCATGCTCGGTCATATGTCTACGACCGGTAGCGAGGGTAAATACCTCCAATTAGTCAGTCAGTCAGATTTATCTGGTACATTTGTTTTAAAAAGTAATAGTGACAAATAAATGATGCTATAGATGGACATACAGTTGTCTGTCATTTTAGAAAATAACAGCAATAACAAAAAGAAACAATAGCCAATAATAAACTTTAAAAATATTTGATTTTCATGTGGAGGCATGATTCAGAAGTTGTATCAAAATGATAAAAATGTATATGCTTAAAAATGCTTTACTGTATATAATCGGTTTTTTTTTAGTTATAAAAGTGTCACATTGTTTCAAACTTAAAATCCCATAGCACGATCCGGTTCGCAGAACCGCATACAAAAATTAAGTCTCCCACGAAATACAAATCAGAAACCATGGTCACACAGCTACTTTTACTGATGACACATGTTTAATGCTTATCTATATCTAATCTTTAAGAGCTTTTCAATTAACGCCTCTTTGAAGAGTTTTTGATAATTAATGCACAGCGGACATAATAATGCTACCGTAAGTATGTGATAACTGATTTTATGGTACTAATTAAAATAACATTTCAATTTCATGACAATACAAATGATTGCAACGCGTCTGCAAATAACTAGCCTTAATCTGTAAACAGAATGCCGCACGCGCTAAATTCACACAAAGTAAACTTTATGTCTTTTTATAAAGATATTTTTTAAATCAGCAAACGGATCATAGGACAGTTAAATATTATCAAATATATAAATAAAATAAATGATTTCAGACTCATTTCAATAGAGATCTGTATGAGCGTTTCCTGTGATTGTCGGACTTTGCAGGAGTAGTGCCCCTTGATTTCGGTGGGCGTGGCTATGACTCTCCTGTCGTAAGGTCAATTAGTAGGGAAATACACGTCTACTTTCAGGTTAAGTACATGTATTACTTTTCATTCAGTGATTGATACTAGTGTTCTTGTTTTTTGTTCTTTCGAAGGAAGTACATGCATTCACAAGACAAACAATGCTTGAAAATCGTGTCTAACTATTTTTCACACTTTACCAAACCGATGAAATTAATATTTGACTAGTAACATTTGCGTTTTCTTAGCAATTTTTGTAATGGGAGTTGCTTCATCTTTACCGACATAACAAATATATTATTACGTACGATTCCTTATAAATGAAATTATGAAAACTTCCACGAATACATTAATTGCTATATTTCAATGATTTCTAATTCAATGAAAGTTCACTTCTTCTGCATTGTGGTTATATTCATTTATATAAGACGAAAACTTTACTTTTTTCTAAAACTGTAGACAAAGTAACTTAAGAAAGAATATATGAGCAACGCGTTACGGAAACTCCTAAAGCAGCATTTACATTCGCATTTACTGATCAGTAGTGTTTCCACGCCAGTAAATTATCGTTTTAATTTTACACGCCAATGTAAATTATACGTTAAAGGAAACCATTAGCAGTTCAAATTGTATATATATGTTCGCCACCAAAATGTAATTTGTATTTAATTAGGGAACATAACATGAATACACACAGAAAGAAAAGAACTTTGGACTGCTTATGTTTTCATTCTTATAATATGCTGACAATGCAGTTTACATTTTTATGTAATACAACTTTCATTTGTATGCCGAAACCTGACTTCATGGGCTGATTTCAACACTGACCCATAATCTTTATATCGGCCCTCTATTTATTCCCCGGCAAAAACAACGATGGAAATAAGTCTTTGGACTTTATCGGGTCATCCTGTACTAACTTATGTAAATTCGTAATTCGTATATCTATGATATTCTAAGCATAAATGTGAAATTTTCTATCTAAGACCTTTGATACCAAATCGGTCAGTATTTATTTTTCTTATTTAACATGTGTCAAATCAAATCTGATGTGCATTATGTGCTCAAAATAACTTATGTGATCAAAATAACTGTATCAAATTGTTATATATGTGAATTTTATAACTTGTTGACATATTGCACGAACAAAACTTATCTTATCTTATCTTATTTTTGTCATTTGGATCTAATCAATACTGAGTTTTTTTAGATTTCAATTAATAAGATGAAACTGAATTTGCATCTGCACAAATTGACACCCTTTGATTAATTTGTTTTGTTTCACACAATGGAACGTTCTTTGATAACGTTTTAGCTTTGAACAAGATTTGTCTCATGACATATTGATCAACTCGGGAGAATCTTTGAATTAATGGGAATAACTTTTCTAAAGGTGATTTTAGGGATGTCAATAAAAAAAAAAAAAAAAAAAAACCCACCAACCAAAAAAAAAAAAAAATCTCAGTTTCTATCATAAAAAAAAAAAAAAAAAAAAAAAACCCCCTTTCCACCCCCCAAAAAAAAACTTTTATAAATTTTTTTTCCCAAAAAAAAAAAACCCCCCCCCCCACAAAAAAAAAAAAAAAAAAAAAAAAAAAAAAAAAAAAAAAAAACCCCAAAAAAAAAAAAAAAAAAAAAAAAAAAAAATAAAAAACAACCCCACCCCAAACCCCAAGCCATCTTCATCTACGATGCCTCTTTTATATTAGTATTTGTGCTTAGTGTTTGGTATTTGGCATTTGCCTGTTACTTTTGATGTACTAATTTACATCTGGGGAATTACGTTAATGGCATACTGTAGAATTTTCGTTAATTAAAACCAATCATTACAGAAAAGACCGAGCATCCTGTACGTATTCATGTAATACAACAGAGGACTATAATAAAAATGTGTTTCGTATTAAATATTATATGTAGTGCAGTACAAGGCCTTATCATACATTTCTTTAACAGCACGTCACTATCTCTGAGACATGAATTTTATTGCCGTGTTAATGAAAAACAGTTCATGATATAGCAGTCTTCAAGTATAGCACAGCTTTCAAGAGTGTTGTTGACGCATTCTCACACTAGATTTAGAAACAAAAATAAATGTATGTGATAGTATGCATCTATATTTTAAAAGTACCGTCTTTTAAAAATAGTTCAGCTGTTGTTGAAAAAGCATTTGATTGTAATTTACCTTAAACTTTGTAATAAATGTAAGTTATTTATTACTTACTTGCTACGTAACGTAAACAATCTTACGAGCAATTGTTTTACAGTTTAAAAAAAGCAAACTGAATCTTACTGTGTATATTGCACATGTTGTGTTGGAGAACTATATGCAGTGCTGTTAAAGCTTGAATAAATGTAAATGGCCGATGCCAGTTTTCTTGACAATAAAAATCTTTCAGATAAAATACAAGGAATGTTTCGGTCTTTATTCCCATGAAGTTATTAGTTCGATGTAGATTTGATAAATTTTATGTTGCTGCAAATTACATGAATATTTTCATGAATACTTTCTTCTTTTCAAACGTGAAAAAATGTGATATTGCAAAAATACATGTAGTAGATGTTTTAATTTCACTTGATATCACAAATAGAGAGCATACTAACGTTATTTGCATTAAAATCCAAAGAGTCATGATATCATTTGTAGTCTTAAAAATGGTTTCAAGTAAAATGCATGGGTGTGATGATGTGTATCCATTGTGGGGCTGAATAAGACCGACAATAGAAAATGATGATTATTTTGTTTCTTGTAATACCATTTACCTATGAGCGAGATATTTCAAACGGCAGAGACATGGCATCCGGCCATCCGCACCCGTACAATGCTTTGTCCAAAGATAATTGTAATATTGTACTTTGGAGTGATATATCTTATACATGCACTGCGTTAAATAAGATGTTTCAGTTTCGTGATCCGTGTAAAGTAAACATGGAATCAGAAGCATTTATGTGTAACTTAACTTACAGCTTTAATCAAATTAATTTGTGTTTAACGGATCTATATTGAGCCTTGCAGCAGTAATTCAAGTACAATGATACGTTCTGTAGACATTTACTGTCTGATTTTACGGGCGGTGTTCTTAATTTGGAGTAACAGAACTGGTCTCCCTGATATAACTGCCGACGTAAACAACATCAAATCTGATTTAATAAGAGTACTCAGGGTTATATGTAATGGAAGGCTATTAACTGAAGAAAAATCACGTCTCTTAATCTGCTTTGTCAGAGTTATTTTTCTGTCATAACAGTGTGCTTTCGAAAAGACGTTCTACCGAAAATGTCGTTGCTGTATCATACTTCACAATCTTACTGTCCTAGCTTTTTGACGCAAGAAGTAGTTCTGTAAAAGAGGACAAAACAATTTTGTCCTACATCATTAACATGCTAGAAAGGCTGTCTCATAACGGACTAATTGGACAAGGCTTTTCAATTTGTTGCACAATTACTTTTCTAAAACCGGTAATCAGAGAAATCACACACCAGATTTCAACTCTGTTCAACAGAATATTATTCCCCTGTGATTTTTATCAAATAGCAGGGATGGAAATAAAAGTCAAGTAACCAACAGAGTCTATAGGATATCCTAAGTAGTAAGATATATGTATCTTTATCTTTCTTGAAAATTTTTCCATTTTTCTATTCTAAATTATAACAAAATCACTTTTGTAATCACAGAAGGTTCATAGCCCAGATGTCACGTTCGTAGGGACACTAGCTGTAAATGTGCAGTGAACACAGGATTTCAAAACATGTTAATAATGTTTTAGGTACTAGTATATAATATGTAAGGCAAATTATACCACGGCTTAGTTCTTTGGTATTTTTTTTGAAGAAATTTAAAGCTTGAAACACGTCATATTATATGACAAATTATCTAGTTTGGTACCGGACAGACCTATCTAAGTCCATATAATGCTTAATGTGCAGTAATTCCCGAATAAATCAGGTGTTATTGAGTATTTGAAATATATTAAAAACAAAATCTCTTTGTCATTGGAATGATGAAACTTTTACTGCCCTAGATACCACTGGTGATATTAAAACATTAGTATAATATGTTCTTCTTACCAGTAAGTGCAAACTTAAAGCGACTGAATACGCAAAGTAAGTTCGATGTTCAAGGAGGAGCGCACTTATTGTCAACCCAAACCCTGCTAGAGACAGGTCATATCATGTATTTGCAACCATTACAAAGTACGATCTACACATTTCAATATTTAGTCAGTAAATTTTCTGCAAAAACTTCTTTGAACATTACATTTAATTGCTTTTTCTAAATTGAAACAGGGAGAAGTAATGTTTAGTAGCGTTGAGACTTGCATCAGTCCTTAGA
This sequence comes from Saxidomus purpurata, assembly GCA_022818135.1. Classification (NCBI taxonomy): domain Eukaryota; kingdom Metazoa; phylum Mollusca; class Bivalvia; order Venerida; family Veneridae; genus Saxidomus; species Saxidomus purpurata. The sequence goes on along the minus strand of JAFMSR010000001.1, from coordinate 43,517,890 downwards.
GTCCTTTAAAATTGTTATTTTTTCGATTTTTCTTTCATTTTTAGTCTCAGAAAAAGCACTGACATCGTACATGTATTATATTTCAAAAATGCCTTGTCAATCCCATCAAACTTTGTAAATCTAGATAACGAATGTTATCATCCTGGTGAAGAAATCAACTTATACAAGCAACTATATGTATTGAATATCGAAATTTACTTAAACCACTCTTATAAACAATGTGAACCATTATAATAGCTATCTCGCTAATAAACTTTGTCTTTTCAGGTGCAACAGTATGAGGTATTACTTGATTGATATTTGTCCATGCATAAATGCATTGTCTTATCAATAAAAGATTAGCAAATTAAATCGTTAGTTGTAATTACTTTGGTAATGATCAAGGGTTGTTTAAACCGTGACCGAGTGATTGCTAGGTCAATATCATTTTTTCTAAGACAGAAAGCAAACAATCAACAAAATCTGCTTTTTAAATATGAGTGGGCACATGTCACTGATATAATAGTTGACAGTGTCACCAACAAAGCAGATAATCATTCCATGAAGTGTGCATATTAAAAATAATCAATAAAGTGGCAAAATAGTTTTCAAATGTAGTCAACTGTAAATACAGTTTAACAAGCAGACAGCAAATATTCCAGAAAAAAATGGCTTCTTGTTCGTCAGATTTCAAATTGTTTTCTTTAACAAATGAAGCATTTTTAGCGCTGAGAAGATTTCTTTCTCTAAACAAAGTCTGTATAGGTATATCCTTTACTAATAAGTGTTATACTATAAGTTAATGAAATATATTTATTGTAAGTCGAACATGTAACAAATAACATAAAAACTTCGAGAAAAATAACAAAACTAGAGCCAACCGAATGGAATATGTCTGAACTGAATGCGAAATCCAGAAAAAAACGGCATAATTTCTACAAGTAGGGAACCAGAATTAGAAAATAGCGATATTGGTCGTCAAAAAGTATCACAATTGTTGATTTGTAGTTTTAAATATTTTATATCCACGGTCTTGCAATAAGTCAAACTGTCACAGACATATGAAATTATATTGCATGAACAATAAATTCGGTCAAAAATATTGAAACAGTATTTAAGAGGTCTGATATTGCTGCCCACAAACATTGTAGAGCAACACAATAACATTAGTACACATCAATAAAGTTAGCTCCTTTCCAAAATATGTGCTTATATGACCAAAGAATGTAATAAAGTTTTAGTCTATTTTCAGTGTTATTTATAAAAGCTGCACGCATATTGTAAGGCTTATCGCAAACATCGTGTGTGTACAGATGTTTCATGTGTACAATTTAAAAAGACTGAAGCGATTTGAGAACAAGCTTGAAGGACTGATTGATTTGAAAATAAGTAAATAAAATTCCAAATAAGATTTCAATAAAATAGAAGGCTTTTCCAAAAGAGAATTTTATTTCGGATATCATCCCCATGAGGTGTTTACTGTCTCAGATTCCTTCCTTTACTGATTTATCTAGATTGTAGCGCAATATATTTATTGAGTCAAATGATTGCTTGAATAATAGTTTTGAGCAATTTTGATATTCAAACAGAATAAAAGTTCAATTTAGAATGCACAATTCTGTCAATGGGTTTATACTTCGGAGCCATCCCAAAGACCAATAAAGTAAATGGCGCTATTACAATCTCCCGTTCCAGTGTTCAATATACTTGATATTTGACACTCTTCAGTTGTAAAGCTCAGAAAGTATACAGAATGCTTCCGTTGAATGTCTAGTCACACTCCTTTCTACGAATCAATGTTAAGTATACTTCTCGAGTAGCCACCTCTTCAATTTAGGTATTTCCTATCACTCGCCTCAACGCATTGGGTTTCAGTGTTAGTTTGTGAAAAACAAGTCGTTATGTCCATGTTGCCAGTGAAACAATAAATGTCGTAATTCACTTGATACTGTGTTCTAAATGTCGCCAGACATTTTAATTGGGCGAAACTTCTCACAATATAGATATCAATATGGCAGTTTTGGTATTTAATGGAGGCATAAAGCTATAATACGGTGAAATTATTATTTTATTTATTACCATTATAAAATGTTTCAAGGAATCACACATTTTCAGAACGTCTCTAATGATAAGCGTACACATCATTAATTCTATTCCTGTGGTCATTTATCAAACATACCCATTTCCTGGTGGAAAGTTTATATTTTAATGATACTCACTATAGTGTAAATGTAAATCATTAAAGGGTTATATCCTGTTTGATACCAATTTAATCGCTGTCCCTTGATCTTTCAAATATTGACCATTCTCATTTATTAATCAGAATATGAAGGAGGCTGAAAAGCCATTAAAGGGTCCAACTTAATATTTCCAACGATTCCAGTATTTACCAATCTTAAGGTGTAACCATGGTGTTCTGTCCGCTACATGTTTGAATTGTATTTATGATTTTATAAATATTTATTTCTTTGGGCAAATTTAGCCATATTATAGTTATGTTTCATCAATACTGGCAGTGTTCAGTTTTTGCTGTCCTTTGCTTTTCTATATAGACATTTGGGCACAGTTAATATCTGATTGGTTTTGCCTAGTACCTAGTGTTACATTTTATCTCAAGGCTTGGTACCAGTAAGGAACATTCATTATTTCACAAATTGGCTAATATGAATTTATTTATTTTTCGGTTATGTAAACAGCATGAAAGTGGTATGATACCCCAAAATACTGTTTTTTCTTCATTATTTATAAATCATTTTTAAATAAATTTATTGATAACTAAAGTATACGACAACAAGTAAATTATGGATTCAAGTTTCGGGTTTTTCCTATTACATAAATTCTTTTCGGACTTTTCGAGTGTAATAAATTCTAGTGCAAGGATTGAGGGTTCGTTCATTCTAAAAGAAACAAGACTATATATCCATAGTTATAGTCGCTTTGAAATTATTAACAATCATTGATACATGTTTGAAGTTCATCAAGTATTACAACATAATCGATTTTTACTCTATATTTGACAATATTTAAAGTCTATGATCAAGTCGTGCTGTGAAACACTTTCAAATCCACAGTAGCTGGTTTTGCAACATATTCAAAACAGGGCTGTATTCATATAGTTTATTGTAGAACTGAAAAATGAAGAGCTCATCATGAGTATACAAAACTTAAATCAACTACGATACACTTTGATGTAAAATACAACATTACATTTGATACATTAATGATACATCACAAACTCGGAATAGACACATTCATTATGTGTTCTATTTTCTCTTTTGTTTGTACAGTTGCTGGAATTCGTACACTTTAAAAAGAATTGAGATAATAAATTTTCTGTTTTAACTTTGATCAATTCCTTTTTCTAGATTAAAATATTATCAAAGCACAAAACATATTCCTTTAATCTCGAAACACATTAGCTATTGTTGAAATACGTTTCCTTTGTAACCCTGGGTTTCTATTCACTTTGACATTCTAACGAGGATTTATAATCTTGATGTATGGTATAAATGTGTTTTGTGCCTTTAGTTTGTTTTATATTGAATCGCTTTTCAGGCCATATCAAGTGTAGGAAAAGACCCCCACTTAAATCTTGGTAATAATATATAGTGTGTCGATTTTAATCAACTAGCGGCAACAAGACTACAAAGGATTTGATTACATACTTTGTGAGCTATTTGGATTAAGGCAGTACAAATGGAAAAGTTTTTGGGGACATTGCAGTGAGCTGTTTGGATTAAGGCAGTACAAATTGAAAGGTTTTTGGGGACATTGCAGTGATCCGTGCAAATAAAACACTCAATCATGTATCAATTTGTATTATGAGCAGAAACCTTTATCAAGATATCTTGATCGACGAAAGTAAGTTCGTGAATATTTCCCGACTAACTTTAAGTTAGTAGTACAGTTCGTATTTGATCAGATTTTGTTTACTTTCCATCAAATTTTCATAATGATAACTAAGACACATGTTTCACCTTTAAAACGTTTTCACTCTTGTTTCATATAGTGTATGTCCAAAGCCTTTTGATAAAGTGCAATGTAATAAGTTAAAGAAAATCTAAAAACATATCAACCAAAGCACCCGTGAGCATCAGGTCCCGCTGACGAAACATACACAAAGAATTAGATGTCTTACTATAATCTATAACAGTTTAGATTGTTATTACGTTAACGTATACTAGTAACGTACAGCAATGCTCACATCAATATCGGTAAAAATCAAGTTGGGACCATCAAATACAAAAGAACAAACAAATACAAAAGCATGGATTACGCCTCAGAGCAAAGAATGAACAAATACCAAATTAGTATGATCATTCACGTTCACAACCATTGCGCGGTCACTTTATCAAATTGTTCCTAACCAGAGGTATCATGCTAAACTCACATTTCCCCTAAGTAAATGTGAAATGCACTCATGAGAAAGTAGTTCCAACATTAGCAATTTAGTCTGCTTTTTATAATAGTAGAATTTGATATTTTGCTTCCTCATCCTATAATTCAGCGTTTTAAGGCCTAGAAGGCCCAGTGCAACTGTACACTGATAAACAAAAACATTTCAGGACAAGCTTTTAGATTTGCTTGATCACATGTTTAAGCGATCGGTTGAAAGTCAATAATAAAAAGGAAAACGACTTAACGATTGACCCATTACCAATTGGCAGATATTTTGTTTATTAGAGATAACGTAGACTGCTCCGGTGACGTCATTGAAAAAGATAAAAATACACAATTTATGGCAGTTAGTTTGATGAATAGCCACTTATAGCAAACTTGAACATTGATATAGATCATTGAGCAATAAAAACGGGAAATTCTACTTATTCAACACTAACAGATGCCATTTTACGTGACCTTCTCTAATATTTACGGGCATAAATATAGGAATAACTGTTTTGTAATTTTGATATTTGCGACTGTATATACGGTTTTTAATGGTCGCAAATATTTTTAACGGCGACGGCGTTAGCCGGAGCTGTTAAAACTGTTTGCGACCATTAAAACCGTATATACGGTCGCAAATATCAAAAATACAAAACAGTTATCCCTTTTCTAACGCACAATGTGTCTAAATGCGATAATTAAAACGCCGTTTGAATTTTGCGACTATATATTATAGGAATAACTGTTTTGTATTTTGATATTTGCGACTGTATATACGGTTTTCATGGTCGCAAATATTTTTAACGGCGACGGCGTTAGCCGGAGCTGTTAAAACTGTTTGCGACCATTAAAACCGTATATACAGTCGAAAATATCAAAATCACTAAATAGTTATCCTTTTTCTAACGCACAGTGTGTCTAAATGTGATAATTAAAACGCCGTTCGAATTTTGCGGATATATATACGCTATTTAATAGTCGCAAATTTAAACGACGTCATCAATCAGAAATGACGTTACATCGGTACTGCGTTAGAAACGTTATTTAATAGTCGCAAATTTAAACGAGGTCACCAATCAGAAACGACGTTACATCGGTACTGCGTTAGAAACGTCATTGACATTGTGGCTCCATCCAATACTTTGATCCTTAACATTTGTCAATAGCAGATGTCATAGTTTTATTTGGCAAATGTCAGTCCTTGTAGACGCAAAATTACAATTAAAAGTAAATTATGATGATGTTTATCATTTATATTAGATAAAGGCAACCACAACAATTTGATTTTACATTTATCAAAATGATTTATCTTTACAATCGTAATCAGCAGGTACACCGTTGTAGTCTGTTCTGGATATGTGCTGTAATGCGTGAACTCCCATTCCTTATCGCTTTTAATCTAGGCAATTTCTAGAGTATCACCAAAGTCAATTATATGTAAACAGAAATCGTATGATTTCCGAGATAGGATTGTATCCGCATTCTACCTAAATGATATTTGTATTCCATTCAAGACAATCAAAGCGTCTGATAAGATGAACACCATGTACTTGGACAAGTTCATTGGTACGACAACAAACGCTGACTGTGACAGACACTGATATTTGGATATTGCTTTGCGTTAATTGCGATAATTTACTTACATTGAAATCGTTGACAACTATTTCATTTGCTTTGCGTTATGGACTTTAAAAGCTTTCATTTTAATTCCGGTAACTGAATACATGTACTGACTCTTCAATAGCTGACTGTAAATCTGTATCCTCTTCTACTTCTATAAAAGCTTAGAAAACTTTTGCTGCCAATCCTCGATTTATTCCTCTGAGAAACACAAGGGTGTTTCTTGAAACTAGACGGGTTTTAATCGACAGAGAACGAGTAAACAAGCTTATGTTAGATTTCATATTGTTTGCGCTCAATTAGTTAGATGAAACTGAATTTGTGTCTGCCACATTTGGTAAGCTTTCATGGTTATGTTTATTGTTACCAATGGAAAATTTCTCAGAACAATATTTAAGCTTTATACAGGCGTATTTGCATCAGATTCAATAAGGTTACTTTATATGGCATTGAAAGACAAAATATTAATATGGAAAAGAAACAGCGGTAATAGTGGTTTTCTTTGACATTTAAATGAAAAGGTAGACTTATAAATAAATCCCTTTAAATTTATAACTGCTAATTATAGAGTTTAGATATTGCCGTTTATCATACTTGTACACCCACTTTAGATGTAGTTTATGGAGATGACGAAGTTTTGAGATATGCTTACTCTTTTTGCGTTCGGCAAGACTGTGTAGGAATTACAGGAGCTATGGTATGATGGCTGTAGCGGCAGCTGGTATGATCGGATTATCCAGGTTCGAAGTAAGCGTTATCATTTTTGCCAATCCTTGAACATGGTGAGTGAATAAGCCCAATTTATAAGCTTACTACATATCCAATGGAAATGTTGCCTACCTCATCGCCGATACCTGTCGTTTTGATAGCTAACGCCCGTTACCTTTGATGAACTTGTTAATATTTCATGGATTACGTGATTAAAATTCTGTAAAATTAACGTTAATTAAAATCAGCCATTAATTGCAGTAAATAACAAGCATCGGAGATATACTCATGAAATACAGCAGAATACTGCAATAAATTGAGTGACGTCTTAGTTATGTATTAAAGTATACTATATATTATTTAACAGCATGTCAATATCTCTCAAAGCTGGGTTAATGGAAAACAGTTAACGCCAATATAAACTAACAAGTTTAATACAGTTTTCAAGAATGCTGATGACGCATTCTCACAATAGATTCCAAAGGGAAACGTATCTCAATATATTCATTTTTTGTCAATATTTCAAGATACATGTAGAATTTTGTAGTCTTCGTCCTTATAGCATCCATATGCCCAGAGCTGTGTTCAAAGAACACCGACAGCCGTTTCTTAGTTTTGACAAAGTTATTACTTGCACTAATACAAGTAATAAACATTATATACAGTATTCAGTTTGATTGATTCTTGAATACCATACAGTATAAAATTGCACTTGGCATCTGACGGTTCATTGATTAACGTTATCTCCGAGCTTTATGGAAAGTAATTTGCGTTTAATATGTCTACAGTAAGCTTTATAGCAGTAATTGCAATATATTGATATCTTCTTAAACTTTTACTCTGTGACTTTACAGGCAGTGTTCATAATTTGGGGTTACGTGACTGAATTCCCAAATCTAACTAGCGGCTTAAATGACATTAAACCTTTTTTATGGCATTAAAAGTAAACTTAGTGATTTTACGTTGAAAGAAGCCTTTAAATGAAGAAAAAAGCAAGGTTCTTTTCCCAAACAGCTTGCTATCGAAATGTTGGTCTGCCAAAATGTTGCTGATTTGCCGTGAAAATCTAAATTGAATTATGTGGGAAAAACAATCAGATAATATACTTATGGTATAAGCGATGAACAGATTTAATTTTCGCGATTCCTTTTTGCGACTTCTCCAAAACGTTTGTTCGAAAATTTAAATTCTCCTAGATCCATAATCATTACAGAATTTTTCTTTTGCAAATTTGAAATTCACGAATAACTTTGTCTTCTATTAAATTGTGAATTAAAAACCGAATTTAAATTAGTTTCTGCCTAAAGTTTCATGCCATGTGAACTTTTAATCTAGCCGTAGTATATTATAGTATATTGATATGATATGATATGATATGATATGATATTACTTTGAAAACAACCTAAAACTGCAAACATAAGCACTTGGCTTGCGCTCAAAGCGAAAGCCGGATACCAAAGATAAACACTGATTGGTGTATTCAAACTGACAAATGCAAATAGGTCTTACAACAGATAGTATGTCCTTATTTCGGGCCTATACGTTTCATTAGCCGGTATACTATTATGCAGAATTGTAAGTAAATGTCATTTGTTGCAAAGTATTTACAACTCGGTTAACATGGTGCAGATGTCACGTTTGTAGGGATACCAACTGTGATCGTGTCGGGAATAATGCATTTAAAAACTGTCATCACCTTTGAAAGATGTGAAACACTTTAAGACTAATTACATCCCGGCTTAGTTCATTGGTTATTTCTAAGGAATCAAGGCTTAAAGCATGTCGTTTTATGTGACACATCATGTAATACTGGTATCAGACAGGCTTTTTGATAGTAAAGCTCATTTAATGCTAAATGTAATTCCCAGATAAAGCAGGTTTTATTAAGATTTACAGTAGGCACATTGAACTTTAGATTTCATTGTAATGACTAAGCATCTTCACAGTCTGAATTGCTCTTTATTGTTGTCTAATCTTTACCAGATACTCCTAGTGACAATTGAGAATTCGTATATATAGTATTTCCTTCTGTTTATATAGGTATTATTTCGTTGAATACTCATTTATATAACATAATTTTTGAAGTAGCATGAAACAACCGAACGTTTACTTGAACAATATTACTGTATAGTAAAACTGATGTGCATCCACTGATATACATGTTGTAAATATTTCACATCTTTATCAAAAGTTAATTATCGTTTGAAAGTACAATGTATCTGCTTTTGTCGTGAAGTATTTTCTATCAATATAATTCAATAGAACACGATATAGCTATAGTCAGTGGTTTAGAACGCGACAAGCTAGTCATTACACAATGTAACCACGATGGGGACGTAAAGACCTTGTCAGGCCACTGCTAACCACAGTCGAGATGATAACCAAGTCAGGACAAAATATAACCACAGTCAGAGTGTGACAATCTTGTCAGGACACAATATGTCCGCAATTTGGACATAAAAACCTTGTCAGGACACAGTTTAACCGCAGTCGAGATGTGACAACTAAGTCCGGATACATTATAACCACAGTGAAAATGTGACAACCTAGGCAGGATATAATATAATTACAGTCTGGTTAAGACAGCACTGGTCAAGACTCGTTTATAACTACCTTTGACTATAAGGTTTTCTGAAAAAAGTTTCCATTTACTACGCGAATGTCCCATTAGTTTATGAAGACACCATCCGCGGATTTTATAGGGAACAGACTTCCATAACATGTTTGAATGACGAAGTATAACGTATTTATAGGACAAACGATATCAATGTTTAATCATTTCATGTTCTTTACGGAGACAAAGCTAAAATCTTGCCAATGTGGCAAATTGTCTGTCACTCCAATCATACAATTTATCAGGAAGTAAAGCTCAATTAATGCTTAATGAAATTCCAGGATCAATCAGGTATTTACTGAGACTTTAAAATACATTAGATTTGTAGAAATCTGTGAGAGTGGGCTGATTTAGCAGTCTTAATTGTTCCCATTGTCCTCTTATCTTCTCCCGATTCCACCAATGGCATTAAAACACTCCTATATAGTATCTTTCTGCTAGTAAGTACGTAAACAAATGTAAGATTTGCCCAGATATGCGCAACAATTAACTCATACAAAGCTGGCAGTTAGTAACTCTGCCTTTGAATATCATGATCAGCCTGCTCATCCGTACCTTCTGATCATTGTCTGCATTGTTTACTATTCAGTCAGCACAGTTTAAACGAATTATTAATACATGTGGTACTTTCTAAATTGAAAGATGGGCAAGCCTACTGCAGAAAAAACGCGTGTACAGGACTGAATAGATACATGTATTGTGAGCCAGGTTTTAAAATCAAAATCATACAAGCATACACACAACTTCGACACAATCGTTAATTTTTACAACAATGCTGTTTACCTTCGATGGCAAGAAAACAATAAAGACAACAGTTTGCTTGCTTCAGTTCATATACATTTTTAAAACTATTATGTTTTAAATGTAGCGTGAAAAGAAATAATTATTCGGATGAAACTTCCAGCAAAGAGTGTTTATGTTCTACAACAGGCGATATCTAAATTTTTACCTTATTACTTCACAGTAAATATACTGAGTTTCCATTGATGTTATAACAATCTTGCATCTTAATCAATAGTTAATTATCAAGCTGAAAGAAACTTAAAGTGTCATTTGCTTTTGTCATGAAATATTTCCTAGAACATGAGTTGATACGACCCAATTCAACTTTAGCCTGAAACATAATTTTAAGGCTGAAACAGCAAAAATCAGGACCATATAGTACTAAAGTAAGAATGCAACAAGCTAAAGTTAGGGCATAATGTAACTACAATCGGGACACAATAAGCTAGTTAGGACACAATCACAATATAACTAGGTTTGGACACATTCAGGACATATTCAGTCAATCAGGACACAATATAACTACAGACAGGACACAATAAGCCAGTTGGGACACAGTGTAACTACATTCAGTTCACATAAACCAGTAAGGACATAATATAACTACAGTCAGGACACATACTAGTAAACCAGTAAGGACATAACATAACTACAGTCAGGACACATAAACCATTAAGGACATAACATAACTACAGTCAGGACACAATAAACCAGTTGGGACACAATTAAAATACAGCCAATGAAATGTTTTATTGCCTTTGCTCATAAGAAGTTTTTTTCCGATTTCAGGTATATGAACCTTCACAGTTTTAGAAATGTCTTCTCAAAGTCTAAACAAATAAAACAAGGCGAAGTGTGGTGTTCATGACTGCGAAATTAAATGCGAAACTTAATGTAATAAAATGTCTTACTCATCACCATTATTTGAACAAGGCATGCAGCTATGGGTAACCCCCTATACCGAAATGAATGTGTTGCATTTTACATTACGCCCTATAAAAGGCCAAACTGTCAGAACAAAATGAAGCATTAGGTATACATTTGCATGCTAATGTCATATCAAGAACTTTCAACACAATTACGTTAAAACTAAATTGATGACCTTTTCTAATTGAAGATTGTCCGTCGTCCGTCAACATTTTGATTCAAACAACATCTCTGAAACGACTGGGCAAATGTTAATGAACTATGCAGGGATGTTCCTTGCAAGAAGCTCTACCAAAAGTGTTCAAATTATGAGGCCCGGGTCAAAATTGATTCCGCCCGGGGATCACTTAATTTAACATAGGCTTATAAAGGAAAAACTTTAAAAAAATATTTTCTCTGAAACCACAGGGCCTAGAGCTAAGATATTTGGCATGTAGCATTGCCTACCGGACCTCTACTAAGTTTGTTCGGGTCTCTTGATTTTACATAGGAAAAACTTTAAAAGTCTTTTTCTCTGAAACCACAAGACCTTAAACTTATATATTTAGCATGTAGCATTTACCAAGATTTTTCAAATCATGACCCCCTGGTTTAAATTAGGCTTATATAGGGAAACTTAAAAAAGCACAAGGCCCACAGGCAGAGTTAAGATATTTGGAATGTTAGCATTGTGTAGTGGACCACTACGAATTATGTTTAAATCATGCTGGCAATTGATATACAGGTGAGCGATATATGGCCATCTTGGCACTCTTGTTTATACATTTGTTTTAATAGCTATTGTGAACATTATTTAAAGAATATTAAATTATATTTTGCGTTATTCAAAAGTGTTTTATTTTTATCCTCTTTCTCCTAATTTTTATAGCCTACCCTCTCTCTGTCTCTGTCTCTGTCTCTCTCTGTCTGTCTGTCTGTCTCTCTCTCTCTCTCTGTCTGGCTGGCTGGCTGGCTGGCTGGCAGGCTGGCTGGCTCTCTCTCTGTCTCTCTCTGTCTCTCTGTCTCTGTCTCTCTCTCTCTCTCTCTGTCTCTCTCTCTCTCAAACGTTATTGCATTGTAACTGACGATCGTAACTAAATTAGTCGTTTTATAAGAATATGATAAAAAGACAGTCGTGTTTGATTGTTCCGATCATTTTCCGATAGTATTTTACAGTCATAACTCCTACTGTATTCCCATATAAGTGAACTATCATGCTGTTAAGGTAGGCGAAATGCCTTTACGGAAATTGCTTAGCAGTTATCAGTCAGGTGATCAGTACCTGTTGATCGTGTGGTTTAGGTAGGCGAAATACCTTGTATGTAATTACTTAATAGTTATTAGGCAGTTTGAAGGCAGTTATTTAGCAGTACCATTATCAGTTTGGCATTTGGTTTTGCATATTGGCAGTCTAATTACATAATTCTCCACAATAATTAACAGCTATGAAACTGCTTACGACCTGCAAAAAACTGCTAAGGTACTGCTTATAATCTGTTTATGAACTGTCGAGGTACTGTCTGTGAACTGCCTTTTACAGCCAAGGTATTGCTTAGGTACTTTGCAGGTTTAGAAAACTGCTTGCAGGCCTGCAGTTGTTCTGCAATAATATCAACTGCTTGAAAATTGGCTAAGAACTGCTACAGAACTGCTACAGAACTGCTGCAGAACTATTTAATAACATTAACTGTGAAGGTTACAGAACTATAGGTCTACGGACTGCCTTCGACTTTGACTAGGGTAAACAGCATTGACAACAGAATCTTGTTTATTGCGTGCATTCTTATATTATTTTTATGCCTTACACCGCAGTTACAGACAATGTGAACCAAACCAAAATCGGTTAACATTGATAATTTAATCAATTGACGGCTTTCGCAAGTGCAAAATTATTGTTCCTGATGACATTGTCTTATAATTAAAAGATTGCAAAATAAGATCGTTACATGAGATTACTCTGGCAATAATTTCCTGTACAAGCTGTTTTAGGTTTACCTCACGTGTTCTTCAAACGTGACAGAGTGATGTCTTGGTCAATAACGTTCTTCCTATGAAAGAAAGCGAACTGTCAGCTACTTTAAAAAAAAACAGGACACAGACACGTTTGTTCACAATGTCACCAATATAGCATATAATAATCCCTTAATTTGCTCATATTCAAAACGCATTTTAATTTCTTGAAACGCTATTTTCGATACACATATATTTCCAATTTTATAATGCTTCACATTTTGATATTGTCTATTCACAGTTTAGATTTACATACATGAAAATGTATTAATGTTTCAAGTCATTTAAATCTGTCTACAGAACGCATATACTCATTTTTGACAAGGTAACTTTGTTCCGGTTCGTCAGCGCTGGATGGGACATATAAGCGTAGGAATTCATATGAACTGAGAATGAAATTCATTGTACAATGTGGCTGACCTGCTATATACCGTTATAATAATTATAAAAGTCATCTGTCTGAAATAATTGCAACAGGCCGCATATGAAAATCCTCTTTATAATAAGTTAAATGTGTGATACTAAAGGTAAGTTTAAGTGGTGTCATTTTAATGAACTGTATTGTTAATAAGATATTCTGAATCACTTTGTGAGGAAAGTGCGTCCAATATTTGACCGAAACTTGTTGACTACTTCACTAAGTTAACGTCGATCAATTACGACGAGATAAATGCTAATAATTGTATTGTCGACACTTTAAATTACTTTTCTTAAAAGAATGATGCAAAATGCAATCAACATGTGAGCCTTGCTTACCTTCTATGAACAGTTTAACACTTCTTAATGGAGCAAGGGGGACAACACCCTGAACACAAAACATAAAAAATGTCAGCCAGTAGTCGATTCCTTTATTGTCTTGCGAGAGTTCAGATAGACAAGGAGGTGAGATTTTATTACGTGATCAGGATAATTTGGACCACGTTTGTTAACGTTACTTATTCCATCCAGGGACAATTTAATTATTAGATATAGAGTGGTCAATGGCATTGATATTTGTTTGTTAACAAATTGAATTGTTGTATTGTTTTGCGATCCAATGTCAAGAGAAAAAATCTAATATAGCTTGAACATGTGTGACAGATTCAGCATAGTTAACATGCAGTTAAATCGACATTTTAATTAACAGTAAATTTGTGAAAAATTATGCTTATGCAAATTGTTCATCGATAATAATTGTCCCTTTTTCCGAATCCGAAATCTCCGACCAATTTCCATTTGAAACAGAACCATATTACATGATATTTACTGTGGAAAGGCTTTATAAACTAAGATTTCAAATATAAATATTTTCCAGATTTTATTTTAATTGTATAGGCCTATGGCCTTTTAAGAGCATGTGAGATAAACCAAATACAAATCAACATATTTTCCACTTCTTTTTTTTCAGAAAAATAACTTGATAACCAAATGTGTTGCATGGAAAATGTGATACGTTTTCAAGTATAATGATGTGCGAATGACTGACTAGAATTACAGCAAGTCAAAAATTGTTCTCCTTTCGAGTAGTTAAAGATCTTTCGGTTTCTTGAAAATATCGTGATCTGTGTACTTAGACGCATTGTTCAGGAACTTCAAGCTGCAAGAAAAGTTAGTTGCTCAAATTTTAGTATTTAGCGGTTGAAAAAAAAGATTCATTTTAAAATTCGTAGGCAAATAATTAAAGGAGTTGGAGAAACATCCACCCAGTGTATGGTTCGAACCCAGGACTTTCTGCTCGCAAGTCCAAACAAAGTCTGAACAAATTTGTCTGCTCCACAGACGCTTGGCTAAGTACAGTCAAGTCGCCAATAACGGAATTTCCCCAATAGCGGAACACATATTGAGTCAACACGTCATATATTTATAACCAGTCAGTATTTTTTATAAATCTGAATGTGCCACTGTACAACATGTCCATCCGACATCTGACACCGACATTTTCACATAAAATTGAAAGTAAACAATAGTCAAAATCACGAGACGCTTGCAGGATGCCACCAAATTTCCACATGAAAGCAACGCTTTCAATATTTGTGCTTCAGCGTTGCAAAGAGTTTTCTAACTTTTCCAAAGTAATGAAGCATTGAATGCCAATGTAAATCGTAAGTCCAATCTATTTGAATTATGGTTCAATCATATTTTTTACACCAAAGCTTATCTTTCATAAATGCAGTCATAGAAAGCAATGTGAAGTCAAGTCGCCAATAAAGGTTCGAATTTCATTCGTGCATGAAGCGATTACTTAGGGGGTCATCATTTCCAGTGTAGATTGCCTGACAATTAGAAATGTAGTTATAAATGGATATGATGTGTTTCAAATTAAACTCCCCTTTACTCTCAGTCCACAAACTAAACTGACAATAGACAGAGAATATTCTAATACACATGATGATAATTAATGCATGTTTTAGTGTGGCTGCCTTCACCGGATCATGTAAATACCAGAAAATGTCGCACATTTGTTTAGTATCTGCTCTTTTTTTTTTACAACATCAGAAATGAATGTTTTATTTTGGTTACATTGTATTAAAAATGTTTTTTGATATGGTCCATTTCTATAAATAACAACACGTCACGTGTTTCTTTAATGGAGAAACTGTACCGCTATTGGAGAAGCAAGCTATCGTAATTTAAGTGACTTTTCTATAATATTACACAGGTGTTTAAACAAAACAAATACTGCATTGGAAAGAGCAAGAAATAAGCTGTCTGCACGTCATTCATGGATAAACTTGATTGTCTTTCAGACATTGTTTACATACAAACTGATATTAGTGTTCCGTTATTGGCGACCTTACTGTAGACAGTAGACAGGTAGATGTCCAGTACAGCGATTCTGGACCAAAATTTCTTCTTATAATCATTATTTGTATATTGATATAGTATGAGTACCATATAGTGGTTTCTTTCAATTAACTGATCACAAGACTTTTTTTATATTTTGTTACAGTACACGCAAGGTTTTTTTTCTAACCAAGGTCTTTCAAATAGTATGGTCCAGAAACGCCCTCTATAAAGTTACCACCAATATGGATAAAAACAATATCCGGTACTGAAACACTGAACAGTTTATCTAGCATAGTGCTAGTCATCTGCTTGGCCTTCAAACCACCCTTGCACACCCAAACAGTCACAGTGGGGACACCAATCAAACTTGCAGACCGATCTCTACATAAACTGTACTCCTGCAAGCGCCAAACATACAAATCACCAACAAAACCACAAGTAGGCATGACTCAAAGGCAATAACACCCCAAAATAAAGTAACCAGCTTATATAACACAAATATAGGTCAAGGTGACGACCACTCAAAGAATAAGCACTCAACACACAGCGTAGAGTAAAACAAACAAAGGTGAACCAAACAAAAAGACCTAATTTTCGATAATTACCCAAGCTTAGGAGTTCAATAACCTAGTTATTAACAACTAATAGGGTAATATAGCAACAGAACAAATACCAGAACAATAGTATAGGGCCAAATTGACCAAATACTATGACTGATAACATCAAATATAACAAATAGTACCCAATTATCGGTGAGAAGTCATACTTTTAAAGGACTGAACAAGAAAACGCATACCCAGCCTGAGAAATATAACTCTTACAGCAGACATTAAAACCCTAAGAAGGGTAAACAAACACCTAGGGATTACAAAAATTCAAATTAAAACTTAGGTTGCACTCTACATAAACTCTTATGACGTCTGGACAGGCACCCAAAATCTAGTCTGTGACCAAATACAAGTTTGGTCATAAGAAAAAGCATATACAGTGCTAACAAATGGCAGGAGTCCGAATTAAAATACCAGCCAAAATCAATTAATATATCCCTAGACATTGTAGAACTATAAAATCAGGCCAAAATTTTACACAATAAAAGAAATATTAACGTTAAAAAGATCCCGGTCAGGCTTATACAAAACAAGCACAGGCAAAAATTTCCATCCGGTTCGTGCGCACTAAAATTCAGAATTAGGTCAAAATTGATAGAGAGGTCACAAACTAACACCATAAGGACTGTTGCACCCCAATATAATATATTTTTCATCTGTTGCTCCCTTTTTGAGCAACAGATAGTAAATACCATACAATTAATTCTATAGATAGTAAACATTCAACAGTTCATAGTAAGGACAGTAAATACAATTTTTCTTTGTCAAACTTTAAAAGTAAGAACTGTTGGGTAACTTTTCTTTTTTGTAACTTTTTAATCTTTTTTGTAATTACGTATACTTTTCAACAAGATGTAAATAACTATTAACATGTAATGCAATGCTGAGATGTTCTCAGTTTTCCAAGAAGACCACATTTCGATACTATCAACAACAAATTCTTTTTATCTTTCATTAAATAGTGGTCGCATTCATTAAGTAATTCTTTCTTTCAACTTTCAAAATAAGTAAGGATAGGACACTTTTGACTGCGCGGGAATTATTTTCAAAAACACAGCATTCTCTTCCTTCTATTTTTGTTCGAAGTCTCTCTTGCTCCACCTCTCTTAACCATCAAAGGCCATGTTGAAGGGGGCGCGGCATGACGAGTCCAAGCCTTGCTGACTGAAGACTGGTTGAAGAAGAGGATCCGGTCGCCTTTGAAGGTCATGCCAATGACCAACGACTAGTGCACGAGCGGGCAGACGGCGGATTATTTTTCCTGGCTGGTGTTGGTTAGAAACCCAACAGTCTGACGGCTCCCGGTGATACCTTGGCGTCCTATTTTGGAGTCTGCTGGTCAAAATTTAAAAGATCGGATAATCATATTTTTTCATTTAAAATAGCATGTCGTATGATCCAGTGCCCCATAAGGTCACCCCAAGTCCAAGTTTTTATATCCCGGTTTTGTGTTTTAAATTTTTGCTAACTGGATTGTACAACATGTAGAAAGAATATTGAAGCATAATGATTTGTACATAAAAAAGGGGTGAATCATTATGTGGATTTATTCAGTTAACGATAAGGTAGGACTAGGAAACTAGGTTATCCACAAGTAGGATCTCATTGGTCAATGTGGTGACCTACATAATAAGAACCAATCAAAAATAAAAGCATGTAAGTAGACTGCAATCTGTCAGCCTTTTGATAAGATCTCCTATTTTCGACAGATTATAGTTCGATATTTAGATAGGGGCATGAACAGGCGAACATGCCGGGTCGTACCGTCTATACCTTGAACGAGGTTGGTGGACCCAATAAGCACAATAACAAACAAACAAACAAAAGCCCTCTATAAATGTCTTATCGTACTGATAATCTTGTATCGGTTTATCGATTTTTACCTGGAAGCGTTTATCACGTCGTGCATTTATCACGCAGAGCAAGTATTTGTCCGATAGTTGTATGCAAAACTGCCCGTCATTGTGTCATTTAAATACCACATTTAAAAAAAAATGGTATAATTGGATAGCTGATGAAATTTTCTGTAAAACTGTGAAATTAAAACCTCTATATATAATTAACTATTATCTTTAACGCGAGTTAAACACGGTCCATGCTATTCCGTCTTGCGCATTTTAGCGATGGGTGGTAATTTGACTCGTGATACTGGTCTTACAAAACTGTACGTTATTATGTTATAAGATAAAAAAACGAAAATCTAATTCATATCTGTTCAAAAATAACTCTTAATTTACATTTTAATTAGCAATTTTCCATCATTTGACCCTAAATATATAGTGAAAACCTGTGCACAAAATATCACCGTATCGCGAAAAAAAATCACCATTGACACCATTTTTAAATTTGAACGGATCTAACCGTCCCAGAAAATTAAAATACGGGTGAAATACGAAAATCTAAGACATAACAGACGTACATTAGACTTAAATCTATGAGAAAAAGATGTTACATCAATCCCATGAACACCATGCAAGTAGGAAAGAAGCGCTAAAATTAGGTCGGTTTTCGGCTTTTGGTCATTTGTGAAAATACCTGTTCGCATGAGGTCAACTTTCCAATGCGTAAATGCACCTAAAACGAAACATCGGTAAAATATAATAGCATGTAATGATAAGGGAATGCATATATTGTATTAAGGATCACTTTGTTGGTCAAATTGAGTGGTAAAACATTGAGATATTTAGATATAAAGTATCAATAATTTCTTTCTTTTTCCAAAATTGCGGGTACCCGGATGTTTGTCATGTGATCTGAGGCAGGTTATTTATCGTATTACGCTCGTTTTCGGACCATACTATTTGAAAGACCTTGTTCTAACTGACATTTTATAGATATCTGCGCTTTTACACATCGCTGCTACAGTATATGCATAAAAAATCATCATTTTTAAATATAATTTTTTCAAAACAAGCCTTAGCCAACTTGTTCACTCTGTGACACACGGACCTATACAGGCTGAATGACCGAGACTGAGAGTCCCGGTTGTAAATGAGCGAAATAGCTTCATCGACATGAACGAGCTAAAAAGATAGCAATAAATTTGCCTAAAAATAAAATGTATATCCGAATAAACCCACACTGTCCAAACTTACAATATATAAACAACCATTGCCTCTTTAAGTGACTTTAAACCTGTTCAGCGTGTATACAAGGTTCTCATAGTAAATTGTTGGTTATTGGGCTTTATCTTTTATCAATTTCTGATACACACTTCCGATGTAACATCTTTTCTGATTGGTTACATCATTTAAATTTTACGACCACTAAATAACGCATAATATATAGTTGCAAAAATCACACAATCAGTATTCAGTAATGATTCCATTTTAGAGCATTGTGCATTAGATTAGGGTTAATGTAACTCTATAATAATGCACATTATAAAAGTTTTCCCTAATAGGCAATAGAGGATTTAGGAAAATTTCTTCGAAGGCAAAAACTGCCAATTTAAATGTGCACAGTAAATTCAGTAATACCCTGATATAATGAAGTTGATCAGTGATGACACTAGAGCTTAATTATTTGTTTTCAGGTGTAATCTACATACCTACAAAAGAAAAAAATCTCTCTCTGTGTATTCACAATCATCAACACGCAGAAGATAACTACAGGACAGTTTTCAGAAATGCTCTCTGTTGCATTAAACTTTAAGATTAGAAGTACTGCTGAAGAGTGATTAATGAGACTCGCACTTCTTCAAGGTATGTACAAGTACATATAATTCCCTCAATACTCTATATACAGATGTTAAGTGTATGCATGTGCATCGCGCAAATTATTGCTCATGCTCAGGGGTGTTTTTGTAAAATAATAGGTTACTGGTTAGAAAAAAATTTCTTCATTCATAATTGTTTTAAAACAATTTTTTTTAAAAAAATATTGAGATGGCTTCAAATAGTATGGTCCGAAACGAGCGACGATAAATACCTGCCTCGGATCACGTGACAAACCCAGGTACCCGCCCAATTTTGGAAGAGAAAATATGATCTTTATACTACACCGAATTACCATCATTGACCAACAAAGTGACCAAATCAATATATGTTTACCTTGGAAAGTTGCCTCACGACGGGTTTTCAGGCAAAGCCACCCGATAATTTTAGCTCTATTTAGAACCTACTTCTTGTCCAGTTAGATTAAGTCTATGTATTGTTATTTTTTAGATTTTTTTTTTTAACCCTTTTTTTTTTTTTTTGGGGGAATAAAAAATATAAAAAAAAAAAAAAAAAAAAAAAAAAAATTTTTTTTTTTTATAAATATTTTTACATAGGTTTTCACTATATGTTTAGGGAATCAATTAAAAATTATGAGTTATTTTTGATCGATATGATTAGATTTTTGTTTTTTTTTTTTTAAATCATAATAACGTACAGTTTTAAAGACCTATCCTCTCCACCATCGCTAAATGCCCGGAATAGCATGGACCGTGTTTAACCCCCAAAAAAAAAAAAAAGGGGATAATTGAGTAAAATAGTATTAGGGAATTTCCCCCCCCCCCCCCCCCCCCCCTCAACGCTTTCCATTTAAAAAACAATACCATTTTTTTATTAGTGGTATTTAAAACACATTTTTTTTTTTTTTTTTTTCCTTTTTTTTTTTTTTTTTTTTCCTTTTTCACTCTCGCGCGTGATACGCTCCAGGTAAAATGACCTCAGACAAGTTATCAGTTACGATAAGACATTTATAGAGGGCGTTTCCGGACCATACTATTGATTGGGATGGGTTACATGTTCACAATATATTCATACAAATGATAACGCACAGCAGAAATAACAGTATGCACCTTTTCAACCATACTTAAGAGATTATATGCTAAAGAAGTTTCTTTTCTTTTAGCTTCAGGCATCCACTAATTTTTTTGATGAGTATGTATGATTGACAAAATTTTGTTGCAAGCAAATGACACATTTTTTGTGTCTAAAAGCACATAGTGGGGAAATTTGTGTCCTGTTGTCACATTTCTACTTTTACCATGATATTTCTTACCTCTCCAGTACACCTGATTTGCCAATGATCAACAGCTGATACTCAGAGCCACAAAGTGGAAAGATGAGCCGTGATTTCAGTCTGTATACATGATAGAACTGGGAAAAACTGCAGTAAAATGCCTTGGCATGATTAACTACTGGTCCATCAACAGTTGTGCTGGAAGTTTGTGCAGTTTCAAGTTCAGGGCTGAGTTTCAGTGGGAAAGCTCAGATGATAGTGTTAGACTTCTGAAGATATGCAAATAAAAGATAACTTAGAATTCTAGTGGATACGTTCTGATGTTTCCTATGCACAAGTCCTGTAGTGTCTTGTAATAACAGAATGCAGAGTTCTTCTTAGATACAATCATAATAGGTTGTTTGATATGTCTTCATATAGAAAATATTTGTATTGTACACTGAATGCATTTATGTTCACTAATGACAGAGTCATAGCAAATATAAAATAGAACACATATTTCATGTTTGTTCCAGATATTTGCATGCTTGTAGGGTAACAGAATGATTAGAACTAAATCATTTTCTGACACAGTATGATAAGAACAGCACTATGTGTTTGATACTTTTAATCAAATAATAGTGTCCTGGGATGTATAAAATTATATGTTTGAAACTTTCACAAAATTTATTTTAGGTTTTGTGAACGGAGAACCAGCTTTGACAATTCATATTCTAGAATGTCTTCAGTAAGTGTATATCACTGTTGAAATATAAGTAGTAACTTGGATAAGCAAAAAAAGGCCATAATTGTGACTAGAATTAAGTGTAAGAGCAGTTATTATTGTGTGTAAAAGTAATAAGAATAAAAACAGTCACTTTTGTGACTTGATGTAACACAAGTGAAAAAACTGACTTTTGTGGCTGAAAATAATCGGAATTGAAACAGTCACTTTTGTACTCTGACTAAAGTATTCACTATTGTAACTAGAGGTAGATGTGAGTAAAAATTGTCAGTACTGTGTGTAATCAAAGTAATAAGAATAAAACAGTCACTTTTATGACTAACAACAATCGGAAAACAGTCACTATTGTAGCTAGAGATATTGAGAGTAACTGTGTGTAAAAGTTATTAGAATAAAAACAGTCATTTTTGTGTCAGATTAACTGTTACAGTAGTCCAGTCAGTCACTGTAATTGTGTCTAAAGGTCAATAAAATCAAAACTATTAACAGTCACTTTTGTGACTAAATGATATGAAAGTGCAACAGTGAATATTATTAATATATATAATAGTTAAAATACTAACTTTTGTGTTTAAAGATTATTACAGTTAAATTAATTGCCAGTTGAGTAATGTTACAGAAAATAGACAGCTTCTACATGTACTGAGAAAAGAAAATTGTAATGCGAGTCTGACAAAAGTACTTTTGCAAAGGAATGACTCTTATATGTTTTTCTTTGAGTAGTCATTCAAAATGGAGTTGTGCTTTGAAATGGCTGTAGCAAGTCAGCTAGCAAATAGTTTAAATCAATGATTTAGTAAATTTCTTAAGGCCAAGCATATAGTTTTGGTGACTAATGCTATACTTTTTTGTTTTGTTTTGAAGTTTGAACAATTATCTTTACAGAAAGCTATATTACGACAGTACATGTATATGTTATTTTCATTTTTATCTTTTAGATATGTTAAGTATTAATTTTATTATATAAAGCATTGTGCTGTAAGAAATGTTTAACATATTTTTATCACTCTAAATGATTGTGTACACTGAATACACAGAATTATGTTTTTATCACTATATGACTGTGTACACTGGATACCATTATTTTTTATCACTGTTGTCTTGTACAGAATCCAGATTTTTTTTTTTTTCACTATATGACTGTGTACACTGGATACACAAAATTTTCTCAAAATAATCATACTTTACTTAATGATTATACTGTAACATTACTTTTCATTCCGATTTTTGTCATTTTCTGTTTATCTTGTTTGTTATGTACAAGTAAATGTTAACACATAAGTATATACTGTATAGAGTGTATAATATTATATGAAAAATAATACATGCCTCTTCATATAACTGCTTTATATGTGAGTATGTACAATACACTAACATGTTTGTAATATATGATTTGAATTTCTGTGATATTTAAATTTATGAGGCACACAAGGTTTTTTCATTTACCAAAATTTGTTGTTAAACAAGCATAATCGTAATCATGGAAGAAACTGGTATGCTAAAGAAAGCACGCGTTTGTTTTGCTAATTGTCATGCAAGATGTTTTCAGTTACTTTTTAACCCGCATTGTAGGTTGCTGACTATTTTAACTCTGTTATTATGCAGCACCATGCCATTTCTGTCTGTAAACTTACCTTTATCCAAACTATATGATAAATATCATGAAAGATCCGAAACATTAGAACTTGCAAATGAACTGAATTCTGCTCGTCTTTCAAAAGCTAAAAGTTATTTTAACAGTACAGATCCAGAGAAATCTCTGTTACTCTACCATTCCCGTTCAGAGAAGATGTCAGACGTTGTTATTTGTGTTGTTACCGTTAGACGAGAGAATGCATTCCATGAAACCGGATATCTTATTCAAACTTCATCAGTGATTGATAGTGTTGTTAAATCTGATGTTTATTTCAAGGATTCAATGTTATTCTTATGTAATGTAGATAGAAAGCCTCAAGAACACGTAGATGCTTCATTTGTGCAACGATACATTCCTTATGTACAGAAACACGGGACAAACAGTTTTGGAAAGTCCTATTATGTTAGTAACTTTCAATCTAATCACACAGAACCTGCTCGTCGTAGTGAAATTGAAGACTATATTTTCTGTATGAACGTTTCAAAATCATTTGGATCCAAGTATGTCTTAATACTTGAAGACGATGTGGTACCATATAAAAATGTGTTCAAAGTTTTACAATATTCAATAAAGCAGCATAATTTACAGCATTTTGATCATTTAGGCAAAAAAGTTATGGAGGGAAGAGAGTTTGCTTTTTTAAAACTCTATTATCCTGAAAGATGGCAGGGGTTTGCTAATGAAGTGGACAGATTACTGGAACTTTTAAGTATAAGTGTGGTAGGTGGTGGGGTCCTACTTCTATGTGCTTCTCTGTTCCCCTCAAAGTCATGCCTCAGCTATCATCTTAAATTATTTTACTTTACATGTGGTACTTTGTTAACGATGATGTCTGTCTTGCTCGTTGGTAGGCATAATGTAATGGCACTACGCAGAATTTCACCACAGTTGTTTTCATTTAAACCAACGCCTGGATGCTGCACACCTGCAATGTTTTACTCCTCCCATGTACTGTCGGGTATAATGCAGCATCTCATGGTGCGTTCAGATATAAACAAAGATCTAGCCATAAATGATTTTATAAAGAAGCATCATATACCAGGTTATCAGTTAGAACCAAATTTGTTTAGACATATAGGGATGTATACCTCATTAAAAGATGCCTATAAGCCACCTGGAGAATTTATTTTTGATATGCCATAGTTCCATTAATATTGCAAAGAGATGAATTATATACCATTTCTCTGCTAGTGTCAAAGAATTCTGCCTTTGTGACCAGTGCAGATGATGATCAGCAGGCAAATATGCAATCTGGTCCCCCCCCCCGGGGGCATGTTCCCTAGCGTGGGCACATCTGACTCATCCCTGAGGTTTCCCCACTAGGTGGACCTCCCTATAACCAGTACTGTTTCCAGGAAGCAACCCCCCGCCTCAGAGCTTTCAGTCAAGTTAATAAATTAGACTAAACTAATATTTCATTAAATTCTGACTGACCACCCCTTTGGACAAACAATGGTTTTGTCCAAAATCAAAAAAGTACGAGTCCATTTTTAAAGTTTAGCATGGTCAGGTTGTTTAAATGGTCACCTGGATCAAACAGCTGCATGCTTTAAAGAGGCATACCCTAAAACTGGAAGCAATTTAAATAACCTCGAAACATTTTTGTCCTCAAATAACTGATGGGATTAGTTTAGTTTATACTTATTTATTTTAGCTCGATTGTGAAGAAAGCTTGTAGCTTATCGAGTCGCTCTCGAGTCCACTTCCTGAAAAACGCAGTACTGGTGTCATCAAACCTCAAAGTTTCAGCTAAAATTTCTAGCAGGCATTGGAAGAATTAGTTGTAGTTCTGTAAAACCTTCATAAACACTGCTTTCATAATTTTTGGGCAGATAGCGATTTATTATAAAGTGTCACTATATTGGCACACCGTGCATAAATGAAGCATTTCTTGATTATGTTAATTATGTTCTTCAAAAATTGATTTATTGTTTTACGTACAATTAGCTTGTTTTTAATGTTCTGAGAAAATAATTTGCTACTTGTAGTGTATGCCTCATTATTAAAGAAGTCAATACTGTTACATCCTAAACAGTCATTTATGGAAGTAAATATTATGTTAATTAGCAGCAAATTTTAAAAGGCCATTTTTGTTGCATTGCCTCAAGCTGGCTACTGAAAACAAGTTTGACTGCATATTTTTCATATGAGCTCTTCTTGCCGGGGAATATTGTTAATATTATTTTGTACTTTTCTAACGGGTTAGTAGTTATTAACTAGATTTATAAACTCTGAAGTTGACAGTCGTACACAACTGCTGAAGTTATGTGAGATGAATAAGTGGACAGTATGGATCCAAGTGTAGAACAACACTGCAGTCTTAATCTATAATACTGTGGGTCATAGAAGGCTTGATATTAAGCAGGGCTTTTACATTATTGTTTGCTGAATTGAGAGGTGCTTTATTACACACATCACTTGTCGGTCGTGTCTAGTCATACACTGTATCTATTAATAGTTATTAAAGTACCATTTTCACTTTAAGTACTCGTATATAGAACAATTAATTTAGGTATCGAATGATGGCAGGACCAGGTTCTATTTACTCGAAAGCAGTGTTGACAACTTGACTTATACCTTTCTTTGATACTTGCCACTTCTTCACGAAAAAAACATCAGAAATTGTTACTAATTTTAGAGTTTTATTATAGTGAATTATATTTATAGCATTTACTGACGATTTAAAAGCAACAGTAAGAATGTTCAGTTTCTACGGCAAGACATCTAGCTTGGTAATATGAGAGCTGCAAGTAATTTTACATCCAAAGTGGTCGTGGGACTTTAATTATCTACGCAATTTGATAATACTGCAATTCATAGTTCACAGTTGTGTTCAGCTTATTTGTACAGAGTTTTATTGAAACTTGTAGTCAGGTCTTTTGCAACACAGACTATATAAGTTCTGTAACTTTAATTTTTTATCAAAATTTCAATTTTTTCTATGACATAAGCATGTTTCTTTGTCAGCCATGATTATTATTGTTATTTTATCTTCTGGTAATGTAAACAATGTGTTTATTCAATGTGTTTAACCATATCAGATCAAATGTTTATGTTACCTGTTGTCTTTGCTACTGAAAATGTGTTAAGTGGACTTCAAATCAGGGTCCCACGATAGAATTTGAATGGTCTTGAAAGGTATGGCACAGGGGAAGTTATCTTTGTCGTTGAATAGTGTAGATAAAAAAGGATTAATGAAACACTTTCTCGAAAAGCTGTCAAAAATATATTCAAAAATATAAAAGTCGACATTTCATGTCAATATTTAAGGTATAGTTTTGTACATTGTTTGTATAGTTTAAAGAAATAATGGTATATTTTAAAGAAATAATGATTGCTATCCCATTGTTTATATTTAGTTTAAAAATCTTCTGACAGTGCAGTTGTTTTTATTAGCAATAATGTTAAAATGACTTCCCGGTAAATGGCCAAAGATAATCTGTAACAGTATGCTATTTATGTTTGCATTTCCAGACCATTCTATTTTCAAGACCGATAATTTTTGTAATTGATTGAGAATTTACATGATATCTTTGTCAGGGATTTGGAGTTTTAATATAATTGACAGTGTTTCTAAATACCATAAAAATCTAAATATTTGTTACATTATTTAAGATTTTTGGTACCATTAGTACGAGTAAATTACGAGCAGGAAGTCATGTCTTGCCACTCCTGTTCAGCATTATTGTGTTCCAATAAAAATACAGGCGTGGCTCACTTCTGGATATATTTCTGTGATGTACATATCCTTCGCACAGCCAGCATATTTTGTCACACACTCGACAGACACGCATGTGTTTTTGTAAACACTGTACATCGCGTTATGCTACTTTCGGTTTACTGCGCATGTTGTATACGTCAGCAAACAGACTGAGCTGTAACATGAAAGTAGAATTTTCATTGGCCTAACTACAGAGGTCACGCGGAGGGGTCTCCCTGTCTACTAACCTGCACATGGACTTCCTTTTTTAGCTCACCTGGCTACGCCAGGATGAGCTTTTCTGATCGATGATTGTCCGTCGTCCGTCAACATTTTGATTCAAATGACATCTCCTCTGAAACCTCTAGGCCAATGTTGATAAAACTATGCAGGAATGTTCCTTGCATGAAGCTCTACCAAAATTGTTCAAAGAATTCCATTCCATGCAGAACTCTGGTTGCTATGGCAACAAATAGGAAAAACTTTAAAAATCTTCTTCTCTGAAACCACAAGGCCTAGAGCTTAGATATTTGGCATGTAGCATTGTCTAGTGGACCTCTACCAAGATTGTTCAAATTATGACCCCTGGGTCAAAATTGACCCCAGAGGGTGGGCACTTAGTTTTTGCATAGGAATATATAGGAAAAACTTTTAAAAATCTTCTTCTCTGAAACCACAAGGCCTAGAGCTAAGATATTTGGCATGTAGCTTTGTCTAGTGGACCTCTACCAAAATTGTTCAAATTATGACCCCTGGGTCAAAATTGACCCTGCGGGGGTGGTCACTTAGTTTTGCATAGGAATATATAGGAAAAACTTTAAAAATCTTCTTCTCTGAAACCACAAGGCCTAGAGCTTAGATATTTGGCATGTAGCATTGGCTAGTGGACCTCTACCAAGATTGTTCAAATTATGAGCCCCAGATCAAAATTGACCCCACACGGGGGTTCACTTAGTTTTAAATAGACTTACGTAGGAAAAACTTTAAAAATCTTCTTCTCTGAAACCACAAGGCCTAGAGCTTAGATATTTGGCATGTAGCATTGGCTAGTGGACCTCTACCAAGATTGTTCAAATTATGGATCAAAATTGACCCTGCACGGGGGATCACTTAGTTTTACATAGACTTATATAGTAAAAACTTTAAAAATCTTCTTCTTTGAAACCACAAGGCCTAGAGCTTAGATATTTGGCATGTAGCATTGGCTAGTGTACTCCACCAAGTTTGTTCAAATTATTACCCCGGGTCAAAATTGACCCCCCACAGGGGGTCACTTAGTTTTACATAGGCTTATATAGGGAAAACTTTTAAAAATCTTTTTTCTGAAACCATAAGGCCTAGAGCATAGATAATTGGCATGTAGCATTGCCTAGAAGACTTCTTCAAAGTTTGTTCAAATTATGCCCCTGGGGTCAAAATTGACCTTTGCCTGGGGGGGATCATTTGTTTTACAAAGGCGTATATAGGAAAACTTATTTGGTATATAACATTATCTAGTGATCTTCCACCAGGCAAGTGGACTTGTACCAAGGTGAGCGATATAGAGCCATCTTGGCCCTCTTGTTTTTTTTGCTAATGATAGGTCGATTTTAAGCGTTTTCATAAGATGTCAATATACCTGGGTTTGAGCACGACATGTCTGCTTTATGTCTATGAAAAAATATATGCATGCGCTCAAAACACAATCCCCAGGGGCCTGTACGCGAACATTGGTAAAATGAAAATTTTCAAACCTGGTAAAATTGTGTCCAAGGTCATTTTCAAGGTTGTCTGAAAGTGTCAGCATTTGCCTCGGACATCTGAGTTTTTAACATTCAGGACCTGTCCGCATAGCCTTTAAATTCATACAGACAAAACTTGTTCCATAAGGTAATTGTCTCTTCTATGGAAGGCTGTCTTACGCGTATATATTGGTTTATTACGTTATGGGCATTCAAAAGATATAGCACTGCAGCATACATATGAATTTATGATTATGATTTTAAGATAATTTGATTTATTTTACTTAATGTATTCATTTAAAGTGACATTATGCGCATCTTACTGCACATAGTGTATTTTTGGTGACAGTTTTATAAAAGCAATTTTCGGTTGCTGTGCATTTAAATGTGTTAAATTAATGATAATGCCGCATTAGTATTTTAAGTTGGTGCTTTAGAAATAAAAATCAGACTAATAAAATAATAGTTCCTTTCTTCGCAGTGAGCTCCCTTGTTGTGTCGCCCTTTCGGAGAAAAGGCAATACATAGGGATCGCTTTGTCCGTCCGTCGGTCCGTCTGTCCATCCGTCCGTCACATAAACTTAACGTTGGCTATAACTTTGCCATTTCTTAAGATTTCTTCATCAAACTTTACAGTTGTATTGCTTATTACAAAAGGGTCCTGATGCCGCCATATTTTGTAAGTCAAGGTCATATTTGACAGAGTTATGCCCCTTCTCATACTTAGATTTTGTCATGAAAACTTAACGTTGGCTATTACTTTGCCATTTCTTAAGATTTCTTCATCAAACTTTACAATTGTATTGCTTATGACAAAAGGGTCCTGATGCCGCCATATTTTGTAGGTCAAGGTCATATTTGGCAGAGTAATGCCCCTTTTCGTACTTAGATTTTGTCTATAACTTTGCCATTTCTTAAAATTTCTTCATCAAACTTTACAATTGTATTGCTTATGACAAAAGGGTTGTGATGCCACCAAATTGTGTAGGTCAAGGTCATATTTGACAGAGTTATGCCCCTTTTTGTACTTAGATTTTGTCATGAAAACTTTACGTTGGCTGTAACTTTGTCATTTCTTAAGATTTCTTCATCAAACTTTCAAATTGCATTGCTTCTGACGAAAGGGTCATGATGCCGCCAAAGTGTATAGGTCAAGGTCATATTTGACAGATTTTTGCCCCTTTTTGTACTTAGATTTTGTCACAAAATTATTGGTTATTCTAACAAAGCGTTAGAGGGCGACACAAGTGTTCTACTGAACACCCATCTAGTGTTGTTGTTGTGGTAGAGATTTCGGCAGTGGAAGGGAAGCAACTCCTGCATGCAGTTGTTTTTAGCTCACCTGGCACAAAGTGCCAGAGTGAGCTATTAGGATCACTCTCCGTCCGGGTTCCGTTGTCCGTCCGTCCACCATTTCCTTCAAACGACATCTCCTCTGAAACCACTGGGCCAATGTTGATGAAACTTTGTGGGGATGTTCCTTGCATGAAGCTCTATCAAAGTTGTTCAAAGAATTCCATTCAATGCAGAACGCTGGTTGCTATGGCAACAAATAGGAAAAACTTTAAAAATCTTCTTCTCTGAAACCACAAGGCCTAGAGCTTAGATATTTAGCATGTGGCATTGTCTAGTAGACCTCTACCAAGATTGTTCAAATTATGAGCCCTTGGTCAAAATTGACCCTGCCCGGGGGGGGGGGGTCACTCAGTTTTACATAGGCTTATATTGGAAAAACTTTAAAAATCTTCTTCTCTGAAACCACAAGGCCTAGAGCTTAGTGGACCTCTACCAAGATTGTTCAAATCATGACCCCCTTGTCAAAATTGACACTTCCCGGGAGGGGGGAAGTCACTTGATTTCACATAGGCTTATATAGGGAAAACTTTAAAAAAAACACAAGGCCGACAGGCAGATAATAGATATTAGAAATGTTACTTAGCATTGTGTAGTGGACCTCTACGAATTATGTTAGAATCATGACCCCTTTTATTATAGCCAATGGTAGTCAGGTGAGCAATATAGGGCCATCAGGGCCCTCTTGTTTTAAAAAAGACTGCTCCTGTCAAAATAGGTAAAGTAATATTTGGATAGTTATTATTTCGTACTGATAGCAGGAAGAGTTTGGTGTATTGGGTTAAAAGCTATTATTTCCTCTACCCTTTTTAGCTCACCTGGCACGAAGTGCCAGAGTGAGCTATAAGGATCACATTCCGTCCGGCGTCCGTCCGTCTGTCCGTCCACCATTTCCTTTAAACGACATCTCCTCTGAAACCACTGGGCCAATGTTGATGAAACTTTGCAGGCATGTTCCTTGCATGAACCTCTATCAAAGTTGTTCAAAGAATTCCATTCCATGCAGAACTCTGGTTGCTATGGCAACAAATAGGAAAAACTTTAAAAATCTTCGCTGAAACCACAAGGCCTAAAGCTTAGATATTTGGCATGTAGCATTGTCTAGTGGACCTCTACCAAGATTGTTCAAATTATAACCCCCGGGTCAAAATTGACCCCGAGCGTATGTTCACTTAGTTTTGCATAGGCTTATATGGGAAAAACTTTTTTTTTAGATCTTCTCTGAAACCAAAAGGCCTAGAGCTTAGATATTTGGCATGTGACATTTTCTAGTGGACCTCTACCTAGATTGCTCAAGTTATGCCCCTTGGATCAGAATTGACCCCGCACGGGGGGTCACTCTGTTTTACATAGGCTAATATAAGAAAAACTTTTTTTTTAGATCTTCTCAAGAACCACAAGGCCTAGAGCTTAGATATTTGGCATGTAGAAATGCCTAGTGGACCTCTACTAAGATTGTTCAAATTATGACCCCCAGGTCAAAATTGACCCCTCCGGGTCACTTGAAACTTTTACCATAAGCTTATAAGGAAAAGCTTTAGAAATCTTCCTTCCCTGAAGCCACAGGGCCAAGAGCTTAGATATTTAACATGTATTCCATTGCCTGTAGAACGTCTTTAAGTTAGTTCAAATCATACCCCGGAAAGGTAAAAATTTGCCCCGCCAAGGAGGTCTACTTGTTTTACAAAGATGTATATAGGAAAACCTATTTGGTATGTAACATTGTCTTGTGGTCTTCCACCTACTTTGTTCAAATCATGCCTCTTGGGTCAAAATTGACCACACCCATTAGGCAAGTGGACTGGTATTCAGGTGAGCGATATAGGGCCATCATGGCCCTCTTGTTTACACATACCTATTTCAGCTGGATTTTTACTTGAAAAAAATGCGCATAATTCCACTTTAAGATTTTGATTTTGTATGTTTGTATTGTAATCCCATGAAAATCAATGTTATGGCCTTTTGTTATAAGAATTAAAATAAATATTTGTGTACAGTACATATAAGTACACTAATGGGCCCAAAAGAAGGGTCTGTCTGTGTAGGAAAATTTCTTAGTAAGCACTACTTAGCTTGATTGTTTAGGAGGGCTATTGCAGTCACCCGATCATTTGCATCATCGCGGTTTCTTTTTTTTTCTAACCTGGCACAAAGGCCAGAGTGAGCTATTAGGACGTATTCTCCGGCATGTAGCATTGGCTAGTCGACCGTCCGTACCACCATTTCCTTCAAACGACTTCCTCTGAAACCACTGGGCCAATGTTGATGAGACTTTGCAGGGATGTTCCTTGCATGAAGCTTATCAAAGTTGTTCAAAGAATTCCATTCCATGCAGAACTCTGGTTGCTATGGCAACAAAAAGGAAAAACTTTAAAAGTCTTCTTCTCTGAAACCACAAGGCCTAGAGCTTAGATATTTGGCATGTAGCATTGTCTAGTGGACCTCTACCAAGATTGTTCAAATTATGACCCCCGGGTCAAAATTGACCCCGCAGGGGGGGTCACTTAGTTTTTGCATAGGCATATATAGGAAAAACTTTAAAAATCTTCTTCTCTGAAACCACAAGGCCTAGAGCTAAGATATTTGGCATGTAGCATTGTCTAGTGGACCTCTACCAAGATTGTTCAAATTATGACCCCCGGGTCAAAATTGACCCCGCACCGGGGGTGGTCACTTAGTTTTGCATAAGAATATATAGGAAAAACTTTAAAAATCTTCTTCTCTGAAACCAAAAGGCCTAGAGCTAAGATATGTAGCATGTAGCATTAGCTAGTGGACCTCTACCAAGATTGTTCAAATTATTAGCCCCGGATCAAAATTGACCCTGCACAGGGGGTCACTTAGTTTTACATAGGCTTATGTAGGAAAAACTTTAAAAATCTAGTGATCTTCCACCAGGCAAGGGGACTTGTCCCAAGGGGAGGGACAACGGCCCCCCCCCCCCCCCCCCTTTAAAATCTTCTCAAGAAACCACAAGGCCTAGAGCTTAGATATTTGGCATGTAGAATTGCCTAGTGAACCACTTCGAAGATTGTTCAAATTATGACCCCCGGGTCAAAATTGACCCCGCTCCGGGGGTCACTTGGTTTTACATAGGCTTATAAAGTAAAAACTTTAAAAATCTTCTTCTTTGAAACCATAAGGCCTAGAGCTTAGATATTTGGCATGTAGCATTGCCTAGTAGACCTCTACCAAGATTGTTCAAATTATGACCCCTGGGGTCAAAATTGGCCCCGCCAAGGGGGTCACTTAGTTTTACATAGGCGTATATAGGGAAAACTTTAAAAATTTTCTCTCTGAAACCACATGGCCTAGAGGTCTTCTTATATATCTTGTTATGTAGCATTGCCTAGTAGACTTCTTCAAAGTTTGTTCAAATTATGCCCCTGGGGCCAAAATTGACTTTGCCCGGGGGTCGGGGGATCATTTGTTTTAAAATGTCTTATATAGGAAAACTTAGTTTGGTATATAACTTTATCTAGTGATCTTCACAGGCAAGTGGACTTGTACCAAGGTTTGCGATATAGGGCCATCTTGGCCCTTTTGTTTTTTTTTGAGGCCCCCATAACCCCGTTTATACCCCATTTATTATCCCCGTTCATCGCGGCATCTTGATTAACTTTTGGCATGGAAGCTCCTCTCAGGCACATGTCACAGTAACCACTAATGGGATTGATTCAGAACTTTATGGTAATATTTGAAGGTGTCTGGCAATCAGGTTACATAACTCTTTGTGGAATTTAATGCAACTCAAGACCCTTGTTTCACTAAGAAAATTAGGTTCAAGTTAGTATCATGCACAAAGTGCCAGAGTGAGCTATTAGGACTTATTATGTACCAGTGATGTTGTAGTAACTTTACATGAGTAATTGCTGTAGCAGATAGTGAATTATTATGTTTAAATATTGGATAAGAAATTGAGCTGAAATAAGATTTGTAATAACTATAAAAATGACTTATGGTTTATTTTGACATTCAAGTAATACTGTTGAGGAATTTAGCTACAGTTTTCTGTATGTATAATTAAGGGCTAAACATTTCTTTTCATAGAATTTCTTCAAACTTGGCGTGTTGAATGAGAATCAAGTTTGAAACAGAAATCTGAAGTAAATACCATAGGTCATCGGCCTTGATCTAAAGTGTCTGCCCTTAAACATATGAAAATATACATAAAATAAACAAAATTTTGTGTTCAAGCGTGACCTTAATGTCACTTTGTAATTTATATAGATATTCTGATATTGTATACAGTTAGATTTATTACGGCATATGATGATTTAAAATTTGTGATACTACCTTTCAGTCTCGTATTCCCTTGCTTAATTTAAACAAATACTAAAGTGTTACTGCCAAGTTCAGTGAAATTCTTGTCAGCTCATGTCCGTTAATCACAGAACATCTAGTCATGGTTGTTAATTGTACCAGTAACAGAGCTGAAACTTTATTATTCTTGTGCTTGTCCTTTATAATTGTTTGATTGTTTTTAATACACATCTTATTTTTACAGACAATGATTATATGAAACAAAAGTAACTGAACTTTCGCGTTATGTTTCATGAAATGGCATAGTATTTCATTGCATCCAGCAAAGATCATAACAGCGTGACCTTTGTAGATGACTATTTTCTTTGGCTTGTCTTCTACTGGCCATTTAATATGACCGTCGCATTTAACTCGTGCACGTTATAATGAACACTATTTTATAAGTGATATGATAGAAGCAGGCATTTTCGGCCCGGTGAGTGTATTTTAAGTTGTGTCGGGTAAGTTTGCGCGGCCTCTGCGTGTAGGCATAGTATTGCGCATTTAGTCAATTTCTCGGGCCACAAGTCATTCAGTGACAAGCTCTGCTCAACGAAGTCTATGAGCCCGGAAAATGATTTTTACACTTATATCAACACAATTGCCGAGAAAAAAACTGTTTACAAACTGACTATATAAACGCATATGAAACTCTTCGATTGATTGACTTGCACCGATTTCAGATAATGTATATTGGTGTTACCATCATAGTAATACTACACATACAATTAAATGATTCATTTACATAAATTTTATTCCAATTTGGATTCAGTTTGAGTTTTTGATTTGAACTTGCGATGGGGATGCCCGCATTTATGTAATCATTTATTTGATCGTCAGCGTACAGTTATGTAACTTTCCGTTTCAGGTACCGTACGCTTTGATTATGATAACTGAACAAACAGATATTATAAATCATTTTATAAAACAACTATTTTAAATTGCGTTGCCTCGATTTGGTTGTTAATGACGGACGAAACCACTGCACGTTATAGGTGCCACTGCACGTTTATCTGTTTTCTCAATGCACTTAAAAATGTAATCGATTGCACATAAAAGAAATATCATATATAGATTTTATACAATAAATTATAATACAATGCTAACCTCAACCAAGGTCTTTTAAATAGTACTATTTGAAAGACCTTGCCTCAACATATTGAATTACCAGTGGAAATAATAACGGAATAACAAACTAAGTTTGTTCAAGATATATATCAGATCCTTGGTTTTTGTAAGTAACAGGCTAGCTGTATTAAAGCGCTACAGGTGTGTACGCATTATAAGAAGGAATACCTGTGTTATCTGAAATATATTATCTCTGTTGGGAGTTAATATAGATAAACCAGATGTTAGTTCCACTTACGCGGATCATACATCTATTTTGGTACTTAAATCCTAATCATTTTTAATACTAGACATGAATTTATATATATCAACAGTATCCGCGGTGGTGTTTTCAGTAATTGTCATTACAACTTTGGTTGGAATGGATGTTCCTTTTTCGGGTGTTTACAAATATTTTCATTCGTATCCGGAAACTTTGAAACTAGCGCAGTATAAAAACAGTGCACGTACAACAAAAGCGTTGGATTATATCTTTTCGCTCGAAGGACCCGTGAGTGAAAGTCCCAAGTCATTGAAGGACATCGACGTTCTGATTGTCGTTGTGACAGTGTCACGTGATAAACAGCCAAGGTCCGAGAAAACGGGTTATTTGCTTCAGGCAGTTGCTACAATGGACAAACTTATGAAAACTGATACTTTTTTTCCGAAGAAATTCATGTTTGTGTGTAATGTTGACAAAAATCCAAATAGTCACTCAGATGCCGTTCAACTGCAAGATTATCTCCCTTTTATTCAAAAGGATGGTAAAAATAACCTCGGATTGAATAATAACGTAACTACTTTTATTCCCGAGCTTAAAAACAGTGGACTTGTGGATAAAGCCAGGAAACAAGAAATTGTTGACTATGCATATTGCCTGAACGCATCGCTTTCATTTAATTACCGATATGCTTTATTCCTGGAAGATGATGTGATTCCACGCAAAAATTTATTTGAAGTGCTTCATCATACCTTGAAATACAGACTTCTAGAGCACAGGCTCGATCATGATAAACTGATCGTGCATAAAAACTTTTCATTTCTTAAGCTCTACTTTCCTCAGAGATGGCAAGGGTATGCTTGTGAAACCGACCGAATTTTAGAGCTGATCAGCATAGGAACACTGGGCGGCGTTTTATTCACTATAGTATCCTCTTGCTTTGAGTCCGAGTCGCCGAGGGCGCGAAAAGGGAAGTCGGCTGCTGCTTTTGTCTTCCTGTCTGGGGTTCTATGTTTTATCGGCACAGCTAAAATCTTAGGACGTGTAAACATGATGGACGTTCGTCGTCTCACGCCTTACTTGTTCAAGTTTGGACCAAGTGCTGCATGTTGCTCCCAGGCTATGTTTTACAGAAGAGAAGTTTTACCAAACATTATCCAACATTTGCTCATCAATAACAGTTTAAATAAAGATTTGGCTATCCACGATTATTCACAGAAACACTCGATGCCAGGTTACCAATTGGAACCAAACTTGTTCATGCACACAGGCATGCACACCTCACTTTCATCAAATGTGAAAAGTCCATGGGAATTCCTATTTTGAATTGTTTTCTTCAGTGGAATAAATTCTTCAATTGACCGTGATTTTATTTTAGAATCCTATTAGAACATACCATTCACATAATAATAAAAAACAAAATTAACACTGGTGCGTGTTTCTGTGTGCTTCGTCATACTCTTAAAATACAGACTTCAAGAGCACACGCCCGATCATGATAAACTGATTGTGCATAAAAACTTCTATCTTAGAGATTTTCTATCCTCAGATAATGTGAAACGGGTCGAATTCATAGTAACACTAGGTGGCGTTTTATTCACTATAGTAACCTCTTACTTTGAGTCCGAGTCGCCGAGGGCGCGAAAAGGAAGTCGTCTGCTGCTTTTGTCTTCCTGTCGGGAGTTCTATGTTTTATCGGCTCAGCTAAAATCTTAGGACGTGTAAACATAATGGAAGTTCGTCTTTTCGCGCCTTACTTGTTCAAGTCCAAGTGCTGCATGTCAATTATTCCCAGACAATGTTTTACAGAAGAGAAGTTTTATAAAACATTAGATATATATCGAACATGTGCATCAAAACAATTTAAATAAAGATTTGGCTGTGTACGGATATTCACAGAAACACTCAATGCCAGTTACCAATTGGAACCAAACTTGTTCATGCACACTGGCATGCAAACCTCTAGCTATTTTATCAAAATTAAAAGGTCCAGAGGAATTTCTATTTGAAATAATTTTCTTCAGTGGAATAAATTCTTCAATAGACAGCGATTTTTTTAAAGAAAGTTATAATAAATTACCATTCAGTGCACGTTGATAAAATACATACGTAACACTGGTTCGTGTTACTGTGTGGTTTGACAATTTCAGGCATGCTCTGTTTAACACTATTATTACTATACTGCTGCTTTTAGTTGGCTTTCAATCAAATTTGAGGACACTAAAATCAATGAAGTGGAATTTGTTCTTAAATGCAACATCACTGCGACCGTGACATTTGATTTATTGACCCCAAAATCGACAGGCATCCTTTAGTCTTCATGAACTATAACCCTAGGAAGTTTGAAGAATTTAGGTCAGAGTATGTTCAAGTTATTGAGCTGAAAAAGTTTTCATATCCATGGTCACTGTGACCTTGAAATTTGACCTAGTGACCCCAAAGTCAATAAGGGTCATATACTCTTCATGTCATATACTTTTCAGTGTTTCCCACCAATTTAGAGATTAACTGGTTAGAAACCCAGAGGTAGTCTCACGTGTATCGGTGCATGCAAAAGAACCTAGGGGTCTATTCGTAAAAGAGCTAGTGTCTGATACCCGGATTCCCTTGTATCTGCATCTGTCTCTGTTCAACCTGCTCCTGTCAGGAGTCTTGGCAAGTTCACCCAGGGAGAAGTCCCAGGGTCGGCCGGGACTTATAAACAATCAAAGAAAAAAAAACACTCTTCATGGACGTTACTCGTAACAAGCTTTAAGATTAAATCTCAATGGTTTTAAATGCAAGGTAAAGGTCACCGTGACATTGACCGCTGACACAGTGATCGCAAAAACAACAGCGGTCATCTACTCTTCATAAACTTTATTCCTAGCAAGGTCGAGACGAAACCTCAATGTATTCTTGATTTATTGAGTGGAAATGGTTGCAAAACTGTGACCTTGACCTTTGACCCAGTGATCTGAGATATACGTCAACGCATTGTCAAGTGATTATGTTTTCATATGCTTGATCACTGTGACCTTAAACTTTGACTTCGTGACCCCAAAGTCAAGATTTAATCGTACCTAGTTTCAAGGCGAAAGCTCAATACTTTCTTGATTTACTGAGTGGAAACGGTTTCACACTCGAGGTCACTGTGACCTTGACTTTTGACCAACTGATTTCAAAATCATTAGGGGTCAACTACTCTTCGTAAACTATAAGCCTATAAAGTTTGAAGATCTAAGGTACCTTTGACCCAGTGAACACAAAACTAACATGGTTCATCTGTCCATGATCAATGTCCCTGTTAAGTTTGAAGCTTCGGAGTCAAAGCCTTCTCAAGATAATAAGCGTAAACTGCTTTTTAGATACACAGTATCTGTGACCTTGACCTTTGACCCAATGACCTCAAAATCAATAGGGTTCATTTACTGTTACACTGCTAGAGATCAATGGATCAAAGCCTTCTGGTGTTATTCGGTAGAAACAGTTTTAAATGAAAGGTCACTGTGACCTTGACCTTTGACCCAGTCATCAGAAGCAAACAATTAGTCCATGACAAAATTTCCTACCAAATTTGAGATATATGGACCAAAGCTCAAGTTACTGTTTGGGAATGATTTTTAAATGCAATGTCAATGTGACTGATCTATCAACCTCAAATTTAATATGATCATCTACCAGTAATAATCCACCTGCATACCAAGTTTGAGTTTCTTAGACCCAACCATTATCTAGTTATTGATCGAAACCTTTCTACTGTCAAAGGTCACTGTAACCTTGACATTCGAACCACCGACCTAAAAACCAATAGTGGTCATCTACCTGAGTAATGACAAGCCTGCATACAAAGTTTGCAGATCCTGGGATAAACCAATATGAAGGTTCTTATCTGCAATTGTTTGGTCTAACGATTGACTGCCTTGTGCAAATCAATTACTTCCTCTCTCTTTGGCGGATGTGCGTGTGTGTGGGGCGAAGTTTCCTTTATCACCAAAATGCTTATGAAGGATCTCTGGACCTCGTTCAGTTTTGTCTACTATATGAACAATCATGACAAAGTGTGTGGCTCCTGTATGGACAATCGTGAAAATCATGAGGAAAGTGTGTGGCTCAGCTCTAACTCTACTATCCTAGAAAAGAAACAGGAAGCAATTCAAAGGTTAAAGTTATTGTTCACTATGAGGGTCTCATGACTTGCTGGCCTTGGAATAACGGTATAGGTAATTTGGTGTGCCTATGCAGTTTCAAAGCCTGCGCAAGTTATTGTTTGATATACTGACCTTACAATCTCAAAGGATCATCTGATGACCAATAAACACTTACCCATGGAGTATGATAACCATGTAGTTGAGTTATCCAAGTTAATAAC
The DNA here is from genome assembly GCA_022818135.1 of Saxidomus purpurata. Lineage (NCBI taxonomy): Eukaryota > Metazoa > Mollusca > Bivalvia > Venerida > Veneridae > Saxidomus > Saxidomus purpurata. Next base: position 43,477,446 of record JAFMSR010000001.1, on the reverse strand, counting down.
TTTTGACCTTTGAAAAGTAAGATCTAGATCTACTCAGGAACTTCAAATACATGTAACTATGTCTTTGCTTTTAACAACATGGCATGTAAACACCAATACTAACACTAATTACTTACAGAAGCACTTTATTTTGCAAAAATAATATAAGATAACAAGAGAGCCTTAATGTCTCTATATCGCTCACCAGGGTACCATTGCCCTTCATGCCAAAGTCACAACAAGATTCTTAAAGATTTTGCAATACCTTTATATACAGAAAAGCAACCCCTAGGGCATGGTCAATTTTGATCCACGTGGCATGATCTAACAAACTTGGTACAAATTTACAAGGCAGTGTTACATAGCAAACAACTAAGCTCTGGAGACAAAATCTTTAAAGTTTTTCCTATATTAATCTATGTAAAACAACTGACTTACAAACAAAATTTGAACAAACTTGGTAGAGGACCATTTGACAATGCCACAAACTAATATCTAAGCTTTAGACATTGTGGTTTTTGAGGAGTTTTAAGTATTTCCTCTACAAGACTACATGAAAATCAGTGACCCCTTGAGTGTGCTAAATTTTGAACCCAGGGACATGATTTGAACAAGCTTGGCATAGGTGCATTTCATGTAAAATGATAAGCAAAAAACATCACTGCATTTTAACAATATCGCTAAAAGCCTAATAATTTAATTAACAACAAGAGGGCCATGATGGCCCTATATCACTGACCTGAATACCAGTCCATTTGCCTAATGGGTGTGGTCAATTTTGACCCAAGAGGCATGATTTGAACAAAGTAGGTGGAAGACCACAAGACAATGTTACATACCAAATAGGTTTTCCTATATACATCTTTGTAAAACAAGTGACCTCCTTGGCTTGGCCAATACTGACCCCAGGGGTCATGATTTGAACAAACTTTAAAGACTTCTACTAGGCAATGCTACATGCTAAATATCTAAGCTCTAGGCCCTGTGGTTTCAGAGAAGATTTTTAAAGTCTTTCCTGTATAAGCTAATGTAAAATCAAGTACCTCCCATTTTATGACCTGGGGGTCATAATTTGAACAATCTTAGTAGAGGTCCACTAGGCAATGCTACATGCCAAATATCTAATCCCTAGGTCTTGTGGTTTCAGAGAAGAAGAGTTTTAAAGTTTTTCCTATATTAGCCTATGTAAAACCAAGTGACCCCCCCGGATGGGGTCAATTTTGACCCGGGGGTCATAATTTAAACAATCGTGGTAGCGTTCCACTAGGCAATGCTACATGCTAAATATCTAAGCTCTCAGCTTTGCGCTTTTAGAGAAGAAGACTTTTAAAGTTTTTCCTATATAAGCCTATGAAAAACTAAGTGACCCCCTGGGCAAGGTCAATTTTGATCCCATGGGCATAATTTGAACAATCTTGGTAGAGGTCAACTAGAATATGCTACATGCCAAATATCTAAGCTCTATGCCTTGTGGTTCTTGAGAAGTTTTTTAAAAGTTTTTCCTATATTAGCCTATGTAAAACTAAGTGATCCCCCGTGTGGGGTCAATTTTGATCTAAGGGGCATAACTTGAACAATCTTGGTAGAGGTCCACTAGCCAATGCTACATGCCAAATATCTAAGCTCTATGCCTTGTGGTTTCAGAGAAGAAGATTTTTAAAGTATTTCCTATTTGTTGCCATAGCAATATACAAGATTTATATAAGCCTATGCAAAACTAAGTGACCACCCGCATGGGGTCAATTTTGACCCGGGCTCATAATTTGAACAATCTTGGTAGAGTTCCACTGGACAATGCTACATGCCAAATACCTAAGCTTTAGGCCTTGTAGTTTCAGAGAAGAAGATTTTTAAAGTATTTCCTATTTGTTGCCATAGCAACCAAAATTCTGCATGGAATGGAATTTTTTGAACAATTTTGATAGAGCTTCATGCAAGGAACATCCCTGCAAAGTTTCATCAACATTGGCCCACTGGTTTCAGAGGAGATGTCGTTTGAAGGAAATGGTAGACGGACTACGGACGGACGGAATGCGATCCTAATAGCTTAATCTGGCACTTTGTGCCAGGTGAGCTAAAAACCAATAGACTGAGACTTTGCACTTTGATCTAGAAACAACTGAAATAAAGATGGACCGTTAATGTTGTTGCAATTTGAAAAGTGAAATAATAATGTATTCAGTATCTAAAATACACTCGTACACAATTTTACAATGAGATCATTTACATCCTTTCTGGAATGAGTTTTCTCATTTGTTGAGGCTGACATACAGTTTAAACTAAGCAGTCACTATTTACCATTTGTGTACACAAATATTTATACAGTTTTAAGCATAAGCATGATGTTTTTCTGTTTTCATCCTTGTAAAACAAAATACAGATATATTTTCCATAGTGACTTGTGTCTATACTGTCCAACATTCAATGAGTAAATTTTCACTGATCTCTTTGACTAACTACAATGTATACACAGTACTATCAAAAACAAAATTGTGGAGCTGCCTTGGTACAGTGGTAGCATGTTCACCTCATGATCGGAGGGTTCCAAGTGTGATCCCCACCAGTGCCCAAGTAGATGTACATGTTGTGTCATTATGCAAGACACTGATAATTCCACATTGTCTCTTTCTCTCCCTTTGTGCTCGATTCCATCTGGAGTGTGTGTCCTGAGCGACTTATATAAAATGTAAGAACTGGTTTCACAATCGAGATTAAATAAATAAGTGTAAATAACAAAATTGTAAGAACAAGTCTGTTTGACAATTTTATCCGATTTAAATGTACATTGTAACAGCTAAAAGACATGTAGTAAACTTTATGTGCCTAGTACAGTGTATAATCAGATGCACGTTTCTTTAACTGTTTCTAAATAATTTAGTGTTACTCCTTTCATGGAAAACCTCCTGATGATCACAACTATCTTGCCTATTGTACTATACACAGTCCATTTGTTCACATGAAAACTATGAAGCACTGTTGCATTAATCACACACATAATGCAAGGGATTAAACAATCTGACTCTGAAACAAATGATTATAACCTGACCAAGAAGTTACGTGTCTTTACATTTTTTAAAAATGTATTATATATAAAGCATTTTATGTTCCTCCAACATGTCCAAAAGATCTCCTGGATTAATGTCAAGAAGTTGACAAACACTTATTTTTCACAAGAATTTTGATTTTGATAATAATTGTGGAAACTGTTAATCATATTAAACTTCGAATAATTCATGAAATACTTAAATGGGGTCGTGGTGAATTCACCAGAGAAGAAATCCCATGGTCAGTCGGAACTATAAACAATAAAAAAATAAGATATGTTTGTCTTAACTGAACAGAAAAAAAGACCACTAAAAAACAAGTTTTGGTGTTGCTAACTAACAAAATCATGAGAATACATTCTCACCCCACCCACTTACACACACCCCTGTTATCTCATCCCAAGGAAAACAACAACATATATTTAACACATCACAGCAGATCCATATCTTGGTCTAGTTCTGTCAGGACAATTGTAGGAACCCTATGTGTAATTCCTAGTCGCTCTTGTTCTCTAAATATCACATCGCCAAAGTTAGCACCAAAGTCTTTCTTCAACTGTTCCTGTTCTTCAATCGAGTCAGGAAGGTAGCAGTCACGTGGGTAAGACATACAGATATACTGCAAATCTTGCAGACCCGCAACGGCAGCTCCAAGTTCACAAAGTTTCTCCGACATCACAGAATTTCCCGATATGTTCAAATACATAAGAGACGTCAACAGTTTCAATGAAACATTGATCGAATCCATGTGACTGTCCGAAATGGATGTATCTTCCAGCTCTAGAACACAGACCCGTGACTGTATATTCCGCAACAGGTGTAAGACTGTTCCAATGCTAATGTTTAGTCCATTTTCACTGATATCTAGTTCACGCAAACCTGCCGTGTGATGAGACATAGATAAGTAAGTCGTATCTGTAAGAGATAAGCCACAAGCCGCCACTTTCAAATATTGTAACGGCTTAACAAGAGCCGACAAGACTCTTCGTAATTTGGATTTTATTCTGTTATTACTAAGGTCCAATCTCACAAGATTTTTGAGACATGAGAAAAGTTTCCCCATTTCATCACAAGCAGTGTCATTCTGGAAAATGTTGATTGCATTACATGAAAGATCTAGGGCAGTGAGGCTTGCAAACTGACTAATCAGTGGACAAAGCTTTACGAAATCTACAGAAGTGAGGGAATTGTACTTCAGTCTCAATCCATGTAGATGCTGCAAAAGAAAGTTAACAAGTTATCTCTTACATTCATAAATACATACGGAATTTCAAGTAAAATTGTTAATTTCATTAAATAATCAGTAGTAACTGTTGTCCTCTTTTTAAATGCAAAATCATTCAAACATTTAACATGTAGTATGAGACCAAAGTAAGTAGTTGTGAGTTACAATCTAAATCAGCGCACTGTTTTGCTAAAGTTTACAATGTTCCCTTACTTTAAGGGAACCATATTTTCCTAGCAAATATATGTAGAATTTATTTGCAGTAGTGGAACATCATGGTATACTCATTATTGTACTGTTACAATTTATAAATCTTTGCTGAGCACCCCTAAGAGCAGTTACTGGTGTGATCCTAATTAAAAGTGGCAAAGTCCTTTGTAAAATAAATAGCAGGGTCAAGGACAAAGAAAAAATGAAAATCGTTACCTCTGTATTAAGCTGTTCAAGAAGTATGGCTACTTTTCCTTGACCAAGGCAGGTCACGTCCAGTTTATCCACTATCAATCTTAAAGTACTCTCCCTAAAACCGGACACTTTCAGTGCCTTGCATACTTCATACAGGGCTGGCTCTGATGAAATAAATATGTCCAACTTCACAGCAACTGAAATGCATTATATTTATTTTACTGAATGCAATACTTGTCACTTAAAAATTCAGCATAGTAAAGTAATAGCACACTTTACATTATACTATATTATCTCCATTTAAGACTTCTACAATGTAAAAAGAGTAGCAAAATGTGTTTTTTTCCACTTCATTTTCTTAGCTGATAGAACAATTTTCTAAGACTGAATACTAGTACCTCTTACATTTCTCAACAATGTATACAGTGAAACCTGTTTAAAGCGACCAATCAGCGGACAGAAAAAGTAGTCTCCTACAGTGGTCAAGCAGGTTTGACTCTATAATCTGAACTATACTTACAGTAATCATCCGGCAAGGATTGGTCGGTTGTGAATCTCTCTAACTTTCCGTGTGCCTCTTCCTCTGGTAGAAGTTTTACGGCCTCTTCGTACTTCTTGATCATCATGTTCTGTCTGGCTTCGTTGTGCGCAAGCATACAGTGCGTTGCTAGGTAATAGGAAATCACCTCAGCTGTCAAAAAAATGTCAACAAATATCAAAATATGAAGCCGTTTCAAACTCTAGCAAAATCTGTCTTTAACGATTGAATGGAATTCTAAACTGGACTGGGAACATATGGTAACCCAATCTTATGTATACTTCCAGATTTATGTGTGAATTTTATATGATGGACAGGGAGATATTTCAATTTCCACAATACATGTACCTTTTTTGTTAGTAGAGCTGTCAAATACTAGTAAACAAGAGCTGTCTCAATGATCAATAAAGAAAACCATTACAACAAGGAACAGCCATGAATACATTTTGTAAATGAGTCTACAAAATGGTTTAATTATGTTAATATATATGGCCGTAACTATGTTACCATCTTTTTTTATTGATATTCCTGAACACTTTAGTGATGTTTCAAACCAATCCAATGATTGGCCATAGAGACATGCAGGTTGAAAAACTTCAATTAATCAATTTTTCTAAAACAAACAAGTGTCATAGTTTGTCATGTTTGTATTAACTTCAGTTTGGGAAGTTACCTAGCTAGACTGTTTAATATGATTGAAAATTTAAATAAAGATTCAAATCATTCCCATGAGTGGTTACTGAAATATGTACGTAATAAGAGCTAGCTTGCAAAATTTAACCAAATGTTCTAAATCAAACAAAAACCATAATTTCAAATATGTTCAGTTATCTAACTCAATAGTTTGATACCCTGAAAGACTGTCAGTAGAACAACGGTACAAATTCAACCTAGTTTAACCGCCGGTTTAACCGTTAAAACCAGCTGTCAAACTAAACACAGTGGTCAGACTACCGGATCAATACTGGACATGGGTGGACAGATTTATCATGTTTTTGATATTTTACACAAAATGCATTAATACTTTCAATAGTTGATGATCAAAGATTGACAGGCAACTTATTCCACTGGCCAATACTTACTCCAACTTGGCCAAGGTAATATATTGTTATGTCTTGGCAAGTTAGGTTTACCTGTTGGACCATCAAATCCACAATTTGAACTGAGTGTTTTACACTTCTTCTTAATGTCTCAAGTAAACTGTGATACATACTGTTGTATCATTGTCCTACTTTAATTACACAAGTGTAAGTGTGGCAGGTAATTGTACCAGGGCAGCTTTAGGTGTAATAATATCTCCTTTGCAAAGTTAGTCCAACTGGCTTTTGTTAGCAGAACATACCTTCCTCCTGCCAGTTCCAATCAGGTCTGCTTAGAACCGTATAGTTCTTTTGTAATGACATTCACCGATCATAGTACATTTGGATTCAATGAATGAATTCTGCAACAAAATTTTAAATGGCCAATATACATTATGGGTTTTTTTTTAAGCTAACATCGGCATAAGCTCTAGAGTTCAGTTGTAAAGAGTTCTGAAGATAGTCAAACCTAAGGAAGATTCATACCTGATAATAGACATAATTTTGCAATTGACCGGTATTGTCTTCGGTAACGTCCAGCATTGACCGATTCTTAAACAGCAATCTGACAGGCATAAATATTTGAACAATGATGATGACATGTAATTGCAAAATTGTGTAAATGAAAAGTAAAATTTCACCAACATGGTTCCTCGAGCTTTTTAAAAAAACCAGCTTGAACTAAAAACATTTTAGACTAGGATCATACAACATGGGTGTACAGATTTATCATAGCTTATATCTTTTCACAGTACAATGCATTTGTTGTCAATCAGTGTGTTCAAGGGTTCAGCAATATTAGTTGCATAACTTGTTCCATACCAATATTTCTGCACACACAAAACACTTGTGTGCAAGGTTCAGATAACCTTGTTTGGACTTTTGCAAGACTTTCAAGTTTCACCTAAATTGGATAACCCGTCAGTATTTTTCAAATTTCAACTTTGAATTTTTTAAACCTCTTCTTCAATAGTCTCAAGGAACTTGTCACCAAATACCATGTTGATGACTAGCTAATCCTATGTTTAGCCGATGTGGTTTCAGATCTGCATGTTTCATAAACGGACATCCTATTTTACGGTTAAATTTTAACTTTTCTGGGAAGGCACCCAACTTTTTCAAGATACAGCGATTGAAGTGGCATAATTTGTTAGAAGGGGACACTCAACATGCTAAAATCCTAGTCCCTGTGTCCCGTTTGGGAAGGCCTGCATGATTTATAACCAAGATAGTTCTTGTTGCTAAAACATTCATCGCCCTATATCATAGTGAGACCTGTTGAGTCCTACAAATGAATCTGCATCAATTGCATTTTTGATTTTACTTTCTGGTTTTTTATATAAGCATAGATGCTTATATACAGGGATAGTGGGTAAAGAGCTCCTCGGAAGTGGTCAAACCACTGTGATATTCTGCATCCCTGATAAAATCTGATGCAGATTTGTGGTCATTTCTTCAGTAACTTTCAACATTCACATTCTTAAACAGCAATTGCTGAAGGCATAAATTATTTGAACAATGATGATGAGATGTACATGTAATTGAAAAATTGTTTAAATGAAAATATTACAAATTTCACTAACATGGTTCCTCTACTTTTTTAAATGAATTACTATTAACTACATTTGTATCAAACACAGATCATACACAAGACGTACAGGAAATATACTTGGCCTCTGATTTTCACAACGTACAATGCAATTTTTTGTGAAAGGCAACAACTTTTCATGTCAATAATAGTTTCCCGCAACAATAACTTCATTACATACCTTATATTTCTCCACATCACTGTGAAAATTGTCGTAAGCAAGTTCAATAGATTTTAGCATCCAGAAACCATGTTGGTATGGACTCCAAGATAAATATACTTAGATGAATGTGGTTTCAGGCAAGTATCTGGTCTTTAAATAAACGGATTATCAATTTTTCAAACGTCAAAATTTTCATACTTTTTGCAGGGAAGGCACACGTTTCCTTGAAGATATTGTTAAAATGTGATACCTATAATTTGCTGAAGGGGACCCTAATCTCATAGTGTAAACGTCACAGTTTGGGAAAACTGCATGATTTTAAGCTACAAAATTCTACTGTATGCTATATTTGCCCTGATGATATAGTGAAACCGGTTGAGCAAATACTAATGGAATAACCCATATAATGTCATTAACACTTTTCATTTTATTATATGAGTATTTATATATATAAGCAGGGATCTTATATACAGGGATGTGAAATACACGCCCTATACAGCTGACAAATTTATTGATTTTTCTGTACTATAGGAAAGACCTAGTCGATAGTTAAAATTTACAAGGAAATCTCATTACGACGCCATTTTGTTTTTTGCTAATTTAATGCTGATTAATTTTTTGACTGTTTTTTAAAGATTGATTGCAACTGATCGAAGAAAATATCTGTAGCATATGTAGACTAGTAAGTTGCAGTTATTTTGAAGGAATTATATTCAATAAATTTGTATGAAAAAAGTAATCTACTCATTTAAAGTAAGGGAGATTTTCCTGCTTGTTCCCCATTTTGAAACGTAAAATGCAGCATTTTAAACACAACCTTTTGTACTCTAAAATGTGTTATTCCCGGCAACAAAAACTTCATTAAATATCTTAAGGTTGTTCAAATTGAACTGTGATAATTTCATAATCAAGAGTGATTAATTTTAGCATTGATTCGTATTTGAGTATGGACACCAAAATGACAAAAAGTTAGTAAATATGGCTACCTGGCATTTTAATATTCGGTCATTTAATTTATCTTACTCTTTGCTTTATTTTCAATTTTTCAAACATCAAAATGGTTCGATATAGACATAGTTGAAATTGGCATTTTCTTAAGATATCAATGTAAAATGTGATACCCAATTATAGTGAATGAGTAGATAATCGTTACAAAGTAAACTATGTTAAGTTTCAGCCATTTTCATGCATATATTGCTATCATTCCTTTGTTAAATACACCGTATTTGCAGGGTTGTTTTTTCACAAAATCTTGTGAGCAATAGGCTGATGTAATCACTCAGTCAAGCTAATTAACACTTATCTGTTATTATATGAAGTATTTCTTTTTATTAATAATTAACTTAAACATGTTAATAAGTGAAGAAATATATCGGTCTTTTTCTAACTACTGACATAAAATGGCATTGAAGCGCCAGTTCAAATATCGTTTGAAATGTGAATGGCAGAGAACTTGGACTATTTCACACCTTTCACAATCCAGTAATCTAATAAATCCTGATATGAGCTATTCAGAAATGAAAATGATCAAGTTATCTATGTATGATGACTGATGTAGCGACCAACTACATCATCTTCTAGTGTTCATCTTCTACGTGTTTGATGCCAGTGGGGATATTGGCCATATACAAAAATAGCTTAACATTTCCCACGCACAGACCCAGGGGATCACTTCACATTTTATTAGTTTGACTTTGAGAAAGTGTGATAAACTTGGTAGAAATTTCTAAACGTTCTGTGAAAAAGAATAAAATTATCAAATAATACATAAATAATGCCACTTTATATTTCTTACATTTTAATTTACTGTTTCAATACATTTTAAATGAGTTTATTTATGGATCTTGTGTCGCGAAATTATATTACTATTTCTCTTAACCGGTGTCATGTCACAAATCTTTTTCCAGCGCACGGAGAAGCGATAATAAAAAGAGAAGATGAAATTAAAGGAAAAGGAACTGAAGATAGCCATACATGACTTATTTAAGATTAAGACTACCTACAAATTTAACTGTATACGCCTTGGGACCGCCTTCAAGTAATAAAATCTATCGTTATTTTCATGACATTTTTGTTTGCTTGTCGCCGGTGTTAAAGTAAATTTGTCTCGTTAGTTTAGTCCTGTTCCAGATCAAAGTTCCCCTCGATCGCTTTATATTTTCATTGCTGCCCAGAAAATATAAAATAATTAAAATAAGGCTAAAAAAATATTTTTAAAAGAGGGGGGGGGCCCAAAAAAAAAAATACACCGGTAAATCATGATATAGTATAATAAGTTGAAGTATACTAGCCCGCATTTGCATATTAACAGTATCTTGTTTAGTACATAATTATTATTACATTAGGATTTTGACCCGTGAGAGCTATGACCTAGAATATATAAATATAAAAGTACAGTCATGATGCATGAAATCTATTAAACTTAAGGTCCATTACTACATGTACTAAGACCAATCAAATTATCTTTTCAATCTGGAAGTGTAAGGGGCGTCTTCTCAGAAGGAAACTATATGACATACTGCATTCAATGTGATCATATTGTTTGGAAATTTGAGTTTAACAAAATAGTCAATAAATTTTATTTTGCATTTTCAAAAACGAAAGTAGGTTTTCTAGTTTTCAAATATCTGTGTAAATTTCCAGAAATCTCACAGAAAGAGGCTGCAAATAGGTTGTATATGAATAGGCATGCCTATTTTTAATTATAGTTGAAAGAATTTCACTTCCAATGATGTGCGACATATATTTCTGACTGTTAACAACATGCAATAAAGCAAGAGCAGGACAAAAAGACCACCCAGATCAGTCTAAGGAAATACAATTTAAACATTCACATACATGTTTTTCTGCAGCAGCATTTCAAACAGGGAAATACTCCATGGCTATTGTAATGTTTTAATCTGTATTTCCCTGTTACAATTCCAGAAAATTCAATTTGGTGTTAGTAATGTACCTTTAAACTATAACGCTGTACAAATTCTATATACACTGAACCATCAGGGTGTAACTGTTCTGGGTTATCAAATTCATAACCCAAAGTTCAGTTATCATAACTTGTTTCAGTTACTTACGGTACTGTAGAGAAATTTCTAAAAACCTCAATTTTGACAAATATTACTTACTTTAGTTTCTTTTTTAAATTCTTTTATTCTTTAGTATTTTTTGGACAATATGCATTGCTTTGCAAATAGAAATTGGTATCTAACTGGTCTGCTGGTAATTTACAATCTCTTCAGATGAGCGTTTGAGTGTTTATAGTCAATTATGTTGTATGAGTAGATTTTCCTCATATTTTAGAAAGGATTTAAGAGGTCTTGTTGTTGGAGGAGAAGATGGAATTATCAGACTGTACGACATGTCATCTCCCGTCGAGACTAAAAGTCCACAGGTATGTATTTATTGTCAAATGAGAAATAAAACTGTCTTCAGTATGGAATGGTTGCACATGATTGTATCAAAAATAGATGACTGTGTACTCATAGATTATGGATAAAGGAGCTTTATTATATCCTCGCTAGTCCCCACAAGTTGTGGGGGATGGGGCAACATGTAGGGTGGCACATTGCATCCCATTTCAAACTGAAATTTAGAATGTCATATTTACTTGCTTCGTTGCTTTCAAACTTTGTACTTTTCAAAGCATACTCATTGTTCCATTTAGTTTTCATAGAGCTTAACTCTGCTGAGGTCTTATTATGAACTGTACATGTCATCTTTAATGCTAAATTTCAAGGTGTATTTTTAGAGTTATGAGCTAACTTCAGTGACAAGTCTAGTTCTGCTTTTATTCTCAATAAATATTTCAAGAGTAAGGCACTCTTTTACATCATAGCGATTTACAATTATTGCTGATAGTTATTTGCTTTTGCTATTACTAACTTTTAAATACTGGATGCCAAGCAATTCTAAGGACTTAAAGTTACATTACTTTTATATGTATATTGAAACTTCAACTATTGTTCCATTACTTTTATTGATTGTATAGAGGGAGGAAGTGACAAGAGGGGTCATGGACCTTGTGTAATACAGCCTAGCTTAGAAATAAGTTTTGTCAAGCTAACATTTTGCAGAGACATTTCATGGTGTTACATTCAGGGGTTCTGCTAGCTGCTGAGAATACATGGTCATGTTAAAGCTAGCTAGAAAACCTGCTTGATTTTGCTGGTTTTTACTTTTAGATGTTCCAGATTTTGATAACAAATGACCCTTCAGCTGACTTTCTGAGGGTAAATATTATGTAGATTTTTTGCAAAGTTCAGGGGTCCAGAACCCTTACTTCCGGGTCAAATGAGCATAACATTGACATTTTATTCTCCTAACAGGAACTTAACATTTTTTTGTTTTTGAATAAATTTCAGATTTTACTTGAAACAAAGGGAGGACCAATTCAGACAATGGCTATTCATGATGTGACAAAATTTTATAATGATGATTTGGTAACTGGGGACTCTGTTGGCATGGTAACTGTTTTCTGCAACCAGCAGATTCTGTGCAGACACAGCTTAGCAAAAGACAGTATAAAATGTCTGCAGATACACAAAGATCTGTGTATGTATAGATATTTTTAGCTTCTTTTATATTCAAAATTGAAAAAATTACATTTATAACCATATTAGCAGTAAACTGAAAATGCTGCGTGTGTTTTACATGAATCTTAATGGAATACAATGTATGTACATGTATATTAATTGGTGGACATACACATAAGCTGTTTGCTTACTTTACATATACTTCCTTTACGTTAATGTTTGAAAGCAATTTGCTTTCTTTTTCTTGTTCACAGACACTGCAGTTATCTATGTATTTCTTACCTTGTTTCTACTTTTTACAGTGGGTAACTGTAGTATTGTGACCAAGTGATGAATCTGGCTACATCTGTGCTGTATTGCCATCAAAAGAGCTTTGGAGAATTAATATCAACAACTTACCAGTGTTGAAGGTACTTGGACTTCTCTTTTGAAGGCTGTGGTTTCAATGAAGCCCGATGTATGCCATCAGCCAATGTTCTTTTGTGATACATATTCACTGACACATGGTATTTGTTATTATATGTATTGCAGTTATGTGGAGGAGGTTACACAGTTATCTTGCCATGATGTATAGAATGGTCTTGATACTGAGGAGAAATATTTCAAATGATCTCCATATTAAATAGTGCATGCTTAAGTGACACTTTTGGGAAAGTTTAGTTTTGAAAATATTCATAATTTTATTATGTGAAGTCTACAGGATTTTAGACATTACCTTGAATTCAAAGAAATTAAAAAGACTGTTTAATCTAAAGTACAGATATAACAGTCTACAGTCATATGAATTACCTTTATCAATAGGTCTAAACATTTACTGACATGAAACATCTTAAAGTTTGATGTCAAGTGATAGATTTGATAATAAAATATAATAGATGAACCAAGGGTTCTGAAGGTTTTTGAACACTTACTGTCTAATGTATGCCAAATTAAAAAACAGTTTACAGATTGATATTTTGTAATTTTGAAAAAAAAATAATATGCTAGTTTTTACAAGTGTTGTACAATTCAAATGTATTTTAAATAATTTAAAGGTTTATGTATCAAAATGGTGAACATTGTGTTTAAACTTATATGTGCAGCTTAAAGCGTCTGTGATGACTTTATCATGAATAGATTACTTTGCTCTTAAGTAGATTCATCTCAAAGCCACGATACCGGTACAACATGTACTTTCAATTTAAAAAGCAAAGCTAGGAGTGTTCTTTTTGTACAAATAACAGTCAATTATTCTGGTAAGACATACTTCTTGGTAGAAATAAGCTGTACATGTTACTGTATCATCCAGAGTGATCATGGGTCGTTATCTATATCAAATAACTGTTATTGCAAAGAAGTTTACAGATGCGATACTGTGCTAAATGTTTAGATAAAATGAGATAAAAGAAGACAATCTATCTCTAAAACAATCAATTACAAAATGCTAATAAAAAAATAAATTGTTGAGAAAAAAAAACAATGTGTAATTTAAGGGTCCATCAGAAAAGGCAGTGGTAACATGCTTGCTGTCGACAGAGCTTGTAACCCCAACTGGAGAGAAATGTAGTTACATTTTAGCAGCAGACGACAGTAAACGGCTACACTTTGTTCAGCAAGGAGAGGTGGTTATGACATTAATCACACCCGAAGTTGTTACAGCGGTAAGTCTTTAATTTTGATTATCAAGAACTAGGCTCATTTCATTTTAATACCTAGTGGTAAATTAGCATTACAGTTACATTTCTGTTTATCCATGATTTTGCATGTCCTTGTAGACTTTAAGACTTCTGATTAGTAATTCAAGGTTTAAGTTTTGAAATTACAGTAGTTATGTATGTAACATGGTTGTTTAATATTTAGAACAAGTTTCATTAAAACTATACATTTTGTATTTAAGCCTTGAATCCTTTGGTCAAATGTTGTATAAATAGCAAAAATACTTTAACTACATTTATTCGAAAATTAATCTGAATTTATGTTGAATATGTTCTAGATAATGTAATTTTCTGAACCACAGGCTGTTGCAATAGATATCAGTTTTTTATGTTTTGCTCAAGGGTCAGGTTCCATTCTGCACTTTATGTCATTGTCTATTTTTGTTTAATTATATAGATGTGCACAGGACTGTTTATTGATTCAGACAAGCTAGAGATAGGTCAGGAGGCAGGCAGTGTCAAGTCTCTGTCACAAGTTGCTCTCGGATGTAACAATGGTGCCATTTACATATTGCATAACTTTACAGTAAGTACATGAATGTTTTATTAAACAGTACTTTGGTAAACTGTTTTAAAAGTACTGTAAATAACTTTGAATTCATGAGACAAAAATTTGATGACTTTCGATCTCCTGGTCAATTCACGAGACCTTGAATTCGTAAACAAGTGATCCCGTATGTTTTTGGAAATCGTTAAAATCTGAAGAACTTTGAATTAGCACAATGATGAATTCGTGAATGATTGCTATCTTGAAAAAAACGCGAAAATAAAGTTCTCCCCAAAATTTCATGATTTACAGTAGTCCTGGATTCTTGTTAAGGACAATCTGCATGTACTATATAGATGTGAAATAAAAGTTAGAGTTTTTGTGTAACCAAGGGATGAAGTTTTAATCTGTTTTTCTTGATCTAGAGCTGCTGTAGGAAATGCAAACAACTATGTCTAAAGCATAGCAATTAAGTTTAATTAAGAAAATGTGTGTATTTTCGGTTAAACACAAACAATGTTAATGTGAATAATCTGTACAAAGAAATGTACAAAAACTTCACATTTGATTTGAACATCAGGTAAATGCTATCCACTCTGCTCTATTAATAAAAAAACTGATAATTCTTCTCTTAGTAAACAGTATGACATTGTGCTGACCATGTGATGTTTGTCTTCTACAGATAACCGAGGAAGAATTTGGTAACTGCAAGTACCACATCACCAATCTTATTTGTCACCCATGTTCGAATCTCAAGGTGGACTTAATACTCTGTGCCGGACACTTCAATGCTTTACATGTCTATCATGAAGGAAAGGTAAATGTTTTCGCTTATTGTAAACCAGCTTCTTAAAGTTCTGTACATTTTTGCACAACGTTCCATGAAATATATTTTGAAAGATCAATGCTATCAGCTTTTTGCAAATAAGTTTTCGAAATATGGTGTTTTCATAAGTACACAAGATTTATTTGACAGAAGCAAAATGCAAATGTAAACTTTTTTAGACATAGGATTATGTATAGGCAGAATTTGAAAAAAATGCATTGAATGGTTGAAACAACAAGAACAGTGATGCTTTTTGGGATGAAATGTTATATATATATAGGGTTTTTCCAAATAAAGGAATTATCCACTAGAGGACTTCTTGAATGTGCAGAACATTACTTAATTTACTTGGAGTTCAGTTATTTTGGCACAAATAAATATTTATGTTTATAATCACAGTCATGCTTACATGTATTTCATAGGAATACAAGTAACAAAATATTTGATATGAATTTACCTACCACTTAATCTGCATTTACAGGGCAAATGCGTGTTTTTGAATGAGATTATCAGGCAGTTTTTAACATTTTCTATAATTATCTTTTATTCTCTTTTGCTTCAGAAAGTGGGACACCTTGAGACTCCAGAGTGGATTAACTCTATGGATATGTTGTGTATTAACAAAGACAGAAAACCTGAAATAGTTGTAGGATGTCTGGATAATTCAATAATTGGAATAAATTTGCTTGAAACTTATTCTGGTGCTGTTATCTTCTGTCCTAAATTACTTAAAATGACTTCTTTTCATCAACCCCATGGTTGTTCAAGTAACTACAAGCAAATGAACAAATTAGAGTCAGCTCAATGCCAAATGCTTCTTACTAACCTTGGTTTTAATACAATCAAGGCCACCACTGCTAAAAATAGAAACACAATTTTTTGTAAATCTTCTCAAAAACCACAAGGCCCAGAGCTTACATTTTTTAAATATTGTCTCATTTTTATCAAATCAAACCTAAGGGTTAAGTTTCGTGTCAATCCAAGGGTCAAGTTATGCACCCACCCAAGGGTCATTATACCCCCGAAACGAAGTTTGGGGGGGGGTATATAGGAGTCACCCGGTGGTTGGTCGGGCGGTCGGTCAGGCGGTCTGTTGCATTTTCCTTGTCCGGAGCATAACTTGAAAACTACTAGTTGGAATTCAATAATACGTCATACAATGGTCAAGCACATTGAGAGGAAGTGCAGTGCACAAGAACCATAACTCTATCTCGAGTATTTACAGAGTTATTGCCCTTTGTTACTTTTCCTTGTCCGGAGCATAACTTGAAAACTACTGGTTGGAATTCAATACAACTTCATACAATGGTCAAGCACAATAAGAGGAAGTGCAGTGCACAATAACCATAACTCTATCTATAGTAATTACAGAGTTATTGCCCTTTGTTACATTATCTTGTCCGGAGCATAACTTGAAAACTACCAGTTGGAATTCAATACAACTTCATACAATGGTCAACTACATTGAGAGGAAGTGCAGTGCACAAGAACCATAACTCCATCTTGACTCATTACAGAGTTATTGCCCTTTGTTACTTTTTCTTGTCCGGAGCATAACTTGAAAACTACAGGTTGGAATTCAAAACAACTTCATACAATGGTCAAGCACAATAAGAGGAAGTGCAGTGCACAATAACCATAACTCTATCTATAGTAATTACAGAGTTATTACCCTTTGTTACATTACCTTGTCCGGAGCATAACTTGAAAACTACCAGTTGGAATTCAATACAACTTCATACAATGGTCAAGTACATTGAGAGGAAGTGCAGTGCACAAGAAACATAACTCCATCTTGACTCATTACAGAGTTATTGCCCTTCGTTACTTTTCCTTGTCCGGAGCATAACTTGAAAACTACAGGTTGGAATTCAAAACAACTTCATACAATGGTCAAGCACAATAAGAGGAAGTGCAGTGCACAAGAACCATAACTCTTTTTATAGAAATTACAGAGTTATTTCCCTTTGTTACATTTCCTTGTCCGGAGCATAACTTGAAAACTACCGGTTGGAATTCAATACAACTTCATACAATGGTCAAGTACATTGAGAGGAAGTGCAGTGCACAAGAAACATAACTCCATCTTGACTCATTACAGAGTTATTGCCCTTTGTTACTTTTCCTTGTCCGGAGCATAACTTGAAAACTACAGGTTGGAATTCAAAACAACTTCATACAATGATCAAGCACAATAAGAGGAAGTGCAGTGCACAAGAACCATAACTCTATCTTGAGTTTTTACAGAGTTATTGCCCTTTGTTACTTTTCCTTGTCCGGAGCATAACTTGAAAACTACTGGTTGGAATTCAATACAACTTCATACAATGGTCAAGTATATTGAGAGGAAGTGCAGTGCACAGGAACCATAACTCCATCTTGACTCATTACAGAGTTATTGCCCTTTGTTACTTTTCCTTGTCTGGAGCATTACTAGAAAACTACCAGTTGGAATTCAATACAACTTCAGACAATGGTCTAGCACAATGAGAGGAAGTGCAGTGTACAAGAACCATAACTCTATCTTGAATATTTACAGAGTTATTGCCCATTTGTACTTTTCCTTGTCGCAGAGCATAACTTGAAAACTACCAGTTGGAATGCAATACAACTTCATACAATGGTCCAGCACAATGAGACGAAGTACAGTGTACAAGAACCATAACTCTTATCTTGACCAATTACAGAGTTATTGCCAAGAACAATATCTCTATTTTAGTTTTTTTTGCAAGGTATTCTATTACTACGAACTTCCTCAGTTTATAAAGCAGTCTTTCGGGGGTATTAATCACATTTAGTGATAGCTCTAGTTTGTTTTAACATAGACTTGTATTTGAAAAATCTATCAAAAACAGTAGGCCAAGAGATTATAATAGTCCAAGAGTATGTTTATATATTGCATTGTCTGAAGGTCATTTACAAACTTCTATCAAAACATACCCTTTGGATCAAAAAGGTGGGCCCAGCCAGGGGGTCCCTTGTTTTTAAATCAATTTATGTAAGAAAAAGTTTGAAAATCTAGATAATCCCAATTGTTTTTGTGGTCAGTGGGTCAAGGATCAAGTTGCAGTGAATTGAACATTGAAAACATTTCCACTCAATATTTTGAGATCTAGTTATCAACAACAGTCTTCAAACTTCATAGGGTGATTGGTCCCTACTAGGTTCTTTTTGTCAGTGGATCAAGGTGACAGTGACCTCTGTTAGTTTTTCCTTGGTAACGTTCCGAAAGATTTTCACAAAACATTATCAGAACAGTCCATTTAGTCCATTAGAGCGATACTGCCCCTTACGGGCCTCTGGTTTCATAACCTCATAGTAATTTATAGCAATTTCTACAAGATGAGCCTATGCAAAATCGTATGATACCCCTGGTGGGTCGATTTTGCACAATCTTGGTAGAGTTCCACTAGACAATGCTGCTTGCCAAATATATAAGCTGTGGACCCTGCGGCATTTGAAAAGAAGATTTTTAAAGTTTTTCCTTTCTGTTGCCATTGCAATTAGTGTTCTGCATGGAATGTAATTATTTGAACAACTTAGATAGAGCTTTAAGTTCAGGCAAGGGATCACTTGGAGTTCACTTGATTTACGTAGGCTTATATAGAGAAACTTAAAAAATCTCTTGAACCAGAAGGGCCAACGGTTATATATTTTGAATGTAGCATAATGTAGCGGACCTCTTCGAATCTACGAAACTTGTTCAAATCAGGACCCCGTGGTCAAAATTGACCCTTTCTTCGACGATATTGTTGACCTTGTATTATAGTCAATGGTAGCCAAGTGAGCGATATAGTGCCGTCTTGGCCCTCTTGTCATTGTATTCAGCTACAACAGCTTTGTCTTCAAACTTCATGCCTTCGAGTCAAATCAATTGTTTTGTTCTTATGTGAAAAGATGCATCTGCGGATCTCTTCGTATAGATAAAGACACATGGGCACCTAAACGTCTGAAAGCAGTCTTATGCGGTTGATTTCCCCAGGGTTTTAGCCAATTCTTGGCAATGTATTTTCAGCTCATCTGAGAAACATATGGCCAGGGCGACACCGTGGTCACAATTGCATTACCTTTGAAACACCTCATTGGAAGTCTATGTAACTTTGAATATATTTTTGCTGTATACCTTTGCATAAATGTTCATAGGATGACGCCCTTCCATCGGTATTCAAAGAATTATATTTCATATAGAACTCTGGTTGCCATGGTTACTAAAAGGAAAAACTTTCGAAATGACTTTGTTTATTAACCCCGATACCAAGAGCTTAGATTCTGGTAATGTGCCATTATCTATTCGTCGCCATCGGATCACTTATGTATTTCACATATAAATGATAATGATAAAATATAATTCCCTGTATATTGCACTTAGTATAATAAAATAAATACATACTAGGCCCATTATGAATCATATATTGCAACTAACAGTGTAATGTCGCAGGGTCGTTTTCACTCTTTGTGTTTTATATATATTTGTACGTGCATGTCGTATTGTGATGTCTTGTATTCCCCACCGTACTATATTTTCTTCCTGTTTGTGTTGTTAACGTTACATGCTTTATTCATTCGACTATATTCAGTCACCACATGAAACATTTATACATCATTCTACACAACCCATATACGAAATCGCAGAGCTTCTAACCTGTACTAACAATGAATGGGTGTCAGAAAGGCCCACTTCCAGAAAGGACCAGTACCGAAAAGGCCCAAATCCAGAAAGGCCCATACCAGAAAGGACCAGTTTTATTTTATGTGTTAAATAGTAACTTGGGAAAATAAAAGATTAAAGAAGAATATGTACATAAAGAATTTATTATATACAACCAAAATGTAAAGGAAAATCAACAAACAGTGCAAAGTGCATAGCAAACAATGAGGTGCATTTTATAAGAAGAATAACAATGGTGAAATGAATGATTTAAAAAAAAATCAGCATTAATACAAAAGTTTTAAAAAAACATGATTAAAACACATTTATTCACTAATAATAATTTCTGTCATGAGCACGAGGTTCAGATCGAAATATCCGTCACCGAGGGTAACTGTTTTGGCGGGAACGAGGCTCTGTAAAACAGTTACCTGAGGTGACGGATATTTCCATCTGAGCCAAGTGTCTCATGATGGAAACTTTTTCTTGCATACCGTCTTGCTCTTTGAATAAAATTTCTAAATGCAAACTCATCAAAATGATGAATTATCATGAAAAACAAACGATTTTCCGACGCTCTGTTAGGGAAATTGACGTCACAATGTTTATAACGTTACGTCATAAGTGATTCACGAGAGTCGTCCGGCATAGGAGGGTGCCAGACCAGTTTTTCCGGCATGGGCAAAATCACCGGAAATGCCGATCCGATATGCAAGAAATAATAATCAACATTTAAACAAAAGTTTAAACAAATACTTATGATTAAAACACATTATATAGTATCCAAAAATGGGCCTTTCTGTACCATTTAAGTGGGCATCTTGTCGTTTAGTTTCTTGGTATCATTATATTTGTTAAATAACTCCCAACATACCAAATTGATATAGAAATGAACAACAACGGGTTTATAAAAATCACTCTAATTTTTTTTTTTAGTCCAGAATACATCTTTTAATGTTGAATAAATATGAATGATAAGAATAATTAAAATATTACAAATTTCAAAGAAAACAAGAGGGTCATGATGGCAGTATATCGCTCACCTGAGTACCATTGTTCCGAAAGACAAGAAGAAGGTCAAAATATCATGATCAAAGTCAGCTGAGGACAATTTTGAAATCTGCTTGCAAAACAGTACACACGGTACAAATTACATTACTGCAGCTTCAACAACAAAGAAGTAAGTCAAAAGGTCTTGATCAATGTACACAGTGACCAATTTATTTACACCATTTTAGAGTGTTCACAAGGTTTTGCAATGATTTGACATGGTGACCTAGTTTTTGATCTCATCTGACCAAGTTTCGTACTGGATCTAGAGTTCATCAAAACAAACATTATGTAAACTTTCTTTTCTAAGATTTTGCTTCGAATTTCATTTAGATTGATAGAAAATAATATATCTTAGAAACTAAATACCCACATCAATAATCAATAATTTACATTCATTTTGTACAGAAATTTCCATTTATTTGTCTGTTTCTAATGACCACCTTTTATCAAAATTGGGTTGAAAATATGATCTCTTAAGTGTTAACAAGATTCTTCTATGATTTGTCCTGGTGTCCTAGTTTTTGACCCAACGTGACCTAGTTTGGAACTTGGCCTAGAGTCTATCAAAACAAACATTTAGACTATTTTTGAAGATGATTGTGTATAAAATGTGGATTCTATACTGTTCACTGGAGTTTTCTATCATTGGACTGGGTGTCCTGGTTTTTGACTCCACGTGACCGAGTTCCGAACATGACATAGAAATCATCAAAACACTTTCATGGTTATTGGGTTCAAAATATTGCCTCTTGTGTGTTCATAAGGTTTTTCTATTATTTGACCTGGTGTCCTAGTTCTTTTACCAAACGTTACCCAGTTTCGAACTTGACTTGAGTTTATCAAGAAAAACTTTCTGCCCAATTTTCAGGATGCAAAATATGGCTTCTATTGTGTTCGTAAAACAATTGTAGACATACGACGGTCGCCAGACATTCAGCGATCCTTACAAGTCAGGTGAGCTAAATTTGATATAAACATGCAAATCCAAATAATTCAGATTTACAAGACTGAACACCATGACTATAAACTACATTAGAAGAAGGAATCGCTGCATGTAGTTTTATATGAAGCATGCCACTATTGAAATTTTCTAAAATTTTGCTTTGAATTTTATCTACATGGATAGAAAAGGATATATCTGGATATACAGGAATGAGGATATGTTCATATCCAAAATAAATAAATATTTTACATTCATTTTGTACAGTAATTTATTCCCCTATTTTGTTTATGACTCGTTACTTATAATTTAGTAACTTTTCACGTAATTCATTTGTTCGAATTGCAAATCAACAGAAAGGTCATGTTTTTGTTCTTGGACGTGTGAAGAAATGTGCTATTTGTCCAGGGATACTATGGTAAGTGTATATTGGTAAGTGCTATTAATCCTACCAGAGATAACAGAATGGCGGACAATTTGTTAATGAGAGAATTATCCGTCAAATTGACCATCAAAATTTCAAGAAAGACATATAGCACTGAATAATACTCCGAGAAAAATGAATATTTCCAAACTAATACCAAGATATATGAATCCGCATGACAGTTTTATCTTTGTCGAATATAGGTAAAGTCTTTTTGACTATTGTTGACCAAAATTAAAATCCATCTCTTATCTGAGGTTTCTGTCCATTCTTTTAGCTAATAAAAAGGTATGATTTAGTTCTTACGTGTTTTCAAAGCATTCATTGCGGTTCAAACATCGTTCATGGTTATAATGATTATTGCTATTTTGAACACATTAAATTTTATCTTTAACACATTTAGCATCAAAGCAGACTTTGCAGCATATTCCTGTAATAAAGATGTTCATCATCTTCCCTAGTAATTGCATCACTCTTTAAAGAGTATATATACTCGCAATCGGCAAAAGTTAATTTCATTTGAGCATTTGTTTTCCTAGATTTAAAAAAAGTTATTAACTTGTACTTGTAGTTTCAAAATCTAAGGAAACTAACACATTTTACTGGCTATTTCCTAGAGATTGATTATTCAAACGATATTGATTTTAGAGGGTTAGGAAACATTAAACATCAAAAGTATACTATATAACATATAATAAAAAAATGGACTAAAATGATAAAGCATTACAATTTCATTCAAACAATCACCACAATTTCCTATAATAAAAAAAGTTTTGTTGGTATTTGTGAAGTTTACAAAAGCAGCAACGTATCAACCATTGCCAGGAGTGTCACTCTGGCATATCCCACTAAAACGTGATTAAATTTCTGACATGTTTATCAATTATGATTTACAGTTTACAATGTACATTATAACAATGAAACAGGATGCCATGAATACAACGAACAATCATTTTTCGTCTTGGATTGTTGTTAATGTACATCAAGAACTTGAAAAGTAAGTAGGAATGCACATGCGTATGTAAATGAGTTGTTTTTTTATATTTGTCCCAGAGCTGAGGTCGATTTAATCATACTTTGAGCACATGAACAATACTGTAGCTATGTTGATGTGATGATGATATTCTTCCAACTATCAATATTTTATCATTGTCTTTCATCAAGCAGATTTCCACTTGTGTCAAGTCTGTAAAGAAACAATACCATTGTTATTATCTCATCTATCTCTCGCAAAACAATCTAAGAGTCAGATTTTTACATTTTACAAGCCAATAATCCAATTTAATTTGTGTGGATAGAAATACTTGCTTCATTGTGAAATAGATTGCTGCAGTATAAACTAAACTAAAATGAAAACTAGAACTATTATACCCCTAGCCGTCCTACTTTTTTAGCTAGCCGCTTTAGACAGCACTGGTTAAAGGCGAAACATTAATTCGATTCAGAGAACTAGAATTTATTGTTATTGCGAGGGTGTATTTTTCAGCTATGCTATAAAGTTTAATTGTTCAAACCGATGTCATTTAATAATGAATGATATCAGGA
Source organism: Saxidomus purpurata (assembly GCA_022818135.1). NCBI lineage: Eukaryota > Metazoa > Mollusca > Bivalvia > Venerida > Veneridae > Saxidomus > Saxidomus purpurata. Next base: position 43,453,279 of record JAFMSR010000001.1, on the reverse strand, counting down.
ATTAGCAATAGAAGAGTTGTATGTATACTTAATTGGCTTGATATGACTTACTCAAAATTGACTCATATTTATGATTTCTCTCGCCTGTGCCTAAAACCTTGAAGTCAATTTTAAGTTTAGATGCTGAGAAACGTTTGAAGATATTATTGAAATTATTTATTACATTTAGATCTTTATTTTACAGTTTGCCCTACTTTCCAATCCAATCAAATGCCTTTATTTCATTCAAAAAAGCTAATTGTATTCTCCGTATTGACTCAATATCTCCAATATGAAAATAATTATTTCACTTATTTTTCCAATAAGTATAGGTTATAGGTCTTTATTACAGGAATAAACAAATTTATTGCGAGGGAGCGTTAGCGAACCGATGCAATAAGTTTTTTTATTTCTGTAATATGGACCTATAACCGGCTTACAGTTTTCCCATATACAGACAATATTTGTATTGAAATATATAGAGATTTAGGGCGGAGCTTAGCTCTGTGATGTCACAGTCTTACTTATTGGAAAAATAAGTGATATAATCATTTTCATATTGGAGATATTGAGTCAATATGGAGAATACAATTAGCTTTTTTGAATGAAATAGGGACATTTGATTGGATTGAAAAGTAGGGCAAACTGTAAGTAAGACTGTGACATCACAGAGCTAAGCTCCGCCCTAAATCTCTATATATTTCAATACAAATATTGACTGTAGATGGGAAAACTGTAAGCCGGTTATAGGTCCATATTACAGGAATAAGTATAGGTTATAGGTCTATATTACAGGAATAAACAAATTTATTGCGAGGGAGCGTTAGCGAACCGATGCAATAAGTTTTTTTATTTCTGTAATATGGACTTATAACCGGCTTACAGTTTTCCCATCTACAGACAATATTTGTATTGAAATATATAGAGATTTAGGGCGGAGCTTAGCTCTGTGATGTCACAGTCCTACTTATTGGAAAAATAAGTGAAATAATTATTTTCATATTGGAGATATTGAGTCAATATGGAGAATACAATTAGCTTTTTTGAATGGAATAGGGGCATTTGATTGGATTGGAAAGTAGGGCAAACTGTAAACAAACTTATTGCATCGGTTCGCTGACGCTCCCTCGCAATAAATTTGTTTATTCCTGTAATATAGACCTATAACCTATACTTATTTTCATTCTTACAAGTATGAAAAGACTGAGCTAAAATGAGAGTAAGACATATGAATAAGGTTTTGATAACAAAAAAAAAATATTGCAAGTACTTTATCAGGTAGATACGTCATATCTACCGCGTGTGCAGTCTGACGAAGTTCCTGTGTGTTTATTTGTGTTGATACGACAACAATATTGCTATTTCTTTGATAAATTGGAAGGAAAATATTGAAAAACATTACAATATCAAGCTTTTATTACTCAATAATTAGTTACAACACTTGGTGTCAGAATCGAGAGATACATGGTATGTGGGTGTTATCTAAATGACCCTGCTCAAACTTGAGTCTCGTGAGTGCTGATAATGATTTTTGTCTAATGCCATGCATATGAACTCTACAACGTGCATTGCATTTCACAATATAGTCGTACTGATAAAGTGTTTCAAAACATACTGAATAATGAATGTGGTGAAGCCAGAAGGTTAAGATCTGAAACAAATTATTTGCATATCAACTCAGTTAAAAGTTAGGAATTTCAACTTGTTACTGTAGTGTACTAGTATGGTACCAACCTTACACCAAAAAAGTGTAAAACTTTCAGACTAAAAATCCCATACACATGTACAATTTGAGCTTGACCCAGAAAAAAAGGAATGAGTTTTTGAATAAAATGCGGTCTAATGGATATCTGTTTAGCCTTTAACTTGAAAAAACACTGAAACTGACCAGATGCAAATTAGATCTAAGAAATTAACTTGAAAGTGTAAAAACACAAGCACAAAAGACTCTGAATTGCCGACTGAGATAGAAGTCAGCTTAACTGGCCAGAGCTACACAGACCTATAAAATTGTGCTTGATACATAACTGGGTACGGGAAGACTCCGGTTCAAATCTTTCTTTTGGTATATGACGTGTATTCAGCTGATAAAATATTTCTTATTCTTTTAACACTTGACTATGATAGACGACCTGCATCCTGACACTTTCAATATATAAGAATTTTTTACAAGCTGTTTCAAATATCAGACACAGGATTCACCATCCTACATTTTCACCTATAGTCATTTCACCTCTGAATAGAATAAACTGATATTTGATTAAGCACATGTGACATGATTGTGCTATTGTTTTACTTGAGTAATATGATTGATAAGTAGACTGACATCGGACAGTGAGATAAATAGTTTTATAGAAAAACAGAAACATGAAAATCGTACAAGAAAAGAAAAATTTGGTGAATTAAATGTATCAAGTACATAAATTTAACATATTAGGAAAATAAAATATTTTTATACTGTTACTATTAAATGTCATAAAATGAATTAAGCAATGGAAGCTTAACATTCTTATTAAAGACGTAATCAAATATATATCTAATATTTCTATTTAAATATGCAATTCAGATATCCCCTATTCAGTCATGGGGGTAGGTCAGTGAAGCAAGTGGACAATTTCAGTGCCATTATTTACCAACAACTAAACACAATTATGTGATATTTGTGTCACCAACGAAAAAAAGTCAAGATACATAACTCTGCTCAGTAACAATTACAAATTACCTCCCTTTACACCTTTAAAGTTTGAAGCAGTGCAGAAATATAATCATCCATTAGCAATACAGTAGGCCTACCAAATAGCGAAGGATGCCCTATAACTTCTCAAATAATTAAAATTTACAATGTGAAATGGTGGGTACATGTATATACAAATCTGAAAATGTAGGTAATTGATGTACAATCAGTAAACAACGGGTCCTATATCGATCTACTGGCTACCATTGGCTATAATACAATGTCTACAATCGTGTCTCAGAAAGGGTTAATTTTGACCTTGGAGTCCTGATTTGAACAATATTCGTAGAGGTCAACTACACAATACTACATTCCAAATATCTAAGCCTGGACTATCTGGTTTTAGAAAAGAAGATTTTTGAAGAAGTTTCCCTATGTGAAATCAAGCGACCCCCGGGCAGGGTCAACGTTGATCCAGGGATCTTGGTCTAACAACCTCAGTAGAGACATTGCTAAATGCTAAATATCTAAGCTCTAGGCCTTGTGGTTTCAAAAAAGAAGATTTTTTAAGATTTCATATAGAAATGGCTGTTAAATCATGTGAGCCCCCGGGCGGGGTCAATTTTGACCCAGGGGTCATGATTTGAACAATCTTGGAAGAGGTGTATGCCTTGTGGTTTCAGAGAAGAAATTTTGTAACATTTTCTCTACATAAGCCTATGTACAATCAAGTGACCCCTTGGGCAATTTTGACTCTGAGGCAATGATTTGAGCAATTGAGGTAGTGATCCACATGGTCATGCTATATGCTAAATATCTAAGCTCTAGGCCTCGCGATTGCATAGAAGAAGTTTTTCTTATTTTAGCCTATGTAAAATCAAGAGATCCCTGTGGTGGGTCAATTTTAACACTACGAGGCAATGCTTCATGCAAAATTTCTTAGCTTTAATAATTTTTTCCTATGTAGGCCTATATAAAATCGAGTGACCCCGGGCGGGGTCAGTTTTGACCAGGGGTCATAATTTGAGATATACTGGTAGAGATCCACTAGGCAATGCTACCTGCTACATGCTTAATATCTAAGCTTTCAGAGAAGAAGATTTCAAAAAGTTCCCTATTTGTTGCCAAAGCAACCAGAGTCCTGCATGGAATTGATTGTTTTTAATAATTCTGATAGAGCTTCATAAAAGGAACATCCCTGCCATGTTCCATCAACGCTGGCTCAGTGGTTTTAGAGATGTCGTTTGAAGCAAAATGTTGACAGACAGTTGGCGATCGGAAAAGCTCACATTGGCACTAATTGGGCAATTTGAACACAACACATAGTTTCACACATACAGCTAATCTGATTACTTGATCAATCTTTTGAATGAGCATACCGGCTGCTATTCAGCAACATGTCTGGTTCTTGTCTTGCTCATACAATTACATACATTGTAGTTAAAGGCCCTATTATCACTTGCATTTTATCTAATAGATGTTCAAATGAAAATTTTATCTCTTTTTATCTCTATAGTCTACTAACATTTGCATTTATATACAGTAATAAAAGGTCAATAATCAATGTAGTATATACGTTCGAATCGCAAATGACTCTAATGAGGTATGATGGAAATTTGTACCTATTTCTTTGTAGGGTCATTATTTCCGGCATTCTGAGGATCTGATACACAATCTTACGGTGCACCTGCAAAAAGACATTTGTCTAGTCAACTTCTAAACATGTAAGAGAAATTACGTATAGAAATACCACATAATGCAGTATGGGATGCAAAGTGTAGTAATTATATACATACTTAGGACGGAACATCTGAGCAAAGTTTCATAAAAATCCTTCGAGGGTTTTAAGGAGATATAATCTCATAACCTTTGACCACTAACTGTCCGTGACCTTTTGCAGACACAGTTGAAAAACATTTGTCACAAGTGTTATCAAAAGCTTTTAAAAGGTTAGTGAGATACAGTCTCATGATATTCGACCTTTAGTGACCAAGACTCATTGCAATGATAGCACGTTTGAAAATCCTTAAAGGAGGTTAAGAAGATACAGTCTCATTAACTTATACCCCTGTGACCTTGACCTTGAACCAACACGGCTGTTATGTGGGTTCTTCACTTTGTTTCACTGGCATGGGCATTTGACTCAAGTTTCATGACTTCAAGGGATATGGAGCGGCCACAACTGACAGATAAATGCAGTGATTCATAATAATGTCGAAACCAATAAATTTGGAGTGATTCAAAGAAGATGTAAGTGAAACAGTAATTCTATGGGAGCTGTGCTTGATAGCTGGGATTAATTTTACTTATTTTGCTTTTATACCTGTAAAATCTTTAACAGAAGTTCATACTACTTTAAACTTTCTATATAGTTATGCTTACTGCTGTGTCTTTGAGGCAGATCTGGACTGTCCTTTGATGTCTGCTTCTGTCCTGGATTGTCTACCCTACCTATTGCAACATGAGAAAATCACACAAAGCTCATACAGCTTCAGGTTTAGAGCATATGTTATAATGTACACAGAAAACATGTTACAGGCTTATTGCATAGGATACTGTATCTGACTGATATTATGTAAATAAATTGCTCAACACAACCAATTTGATACAACAGTATTAAACAGAAAGTGCCAAGGTTAGGTGAACTAGATCAAGGAATACCATAGACAGTATACTAATTGAAAAACCAAGGCCTAAAGTAGTCAAATGCTGATTTTTTTATATTATATACCTAAAATATTCTGTCGAAAATAAAGCCTTTATTCTACCATAAAAAAAACAGCTCGACAGAAAAAAATCCGTATTGTATGTACGTGCAATCCGCATTTTACCATTATATTAAGAGTGCGTTCAATTGGCCCCAAATACACATTATTTAAATAACCTGGCTTTTGATTAGGTCGTTACAACTTGTATATACGACGCCGTCAATAAAAAACGTCGCACACAACGCAAATTTCGCGCTAAAAAGAGTTTCTTCTTCAATTTTATGCTTAAAATGCCATTCTAATTCAGTTTATTCGTAGAGAAAAATGTATATAATAAATGGGTAATTAGTATAGTTATGTGATCCATAAGCCGGATTGACTCTCGTCGCCTACGGATCATACTCGTGCTACGCACAATTATGATCCGACGCTCGACTCGAGCAAATCCGGCATTCTGGATCACATTTCTATACTAATAACCCTATTATATTATATAAATATTCCTGATCATCACATCTACTGTTTTATAAATGTTTGGCTATTTTCTTCATTTTATTATCTGAAATATGATTCAGTTAGCTTGTCAATAACAATAATTAAAATTCATTACAATAATCGTTAAATTATGACTTAAATTTTATGCAAAAAGAGAATGTAATTTCCCTACCATTATTATTCGTTGAAGATGACATTGATTTTGAATCATTGAATGGTGAGACTGAGGATGATAGGTCGCTGGATGTTGGGGCTGCGGAACTGCTGTAATATAAAAAAGCAAGTATGTCACTATACAAATGTATGCATTTACATCTGATACTTAAGTCTCTGAAATGTATTTTTAACTTAATAGTGAGAGATACTGAAATTTAAGAAACATTACATTTGCTATAGGAATTCATTGGAAGCTAGTTTTTTTCCAATAAATCTTTATACAGAGAAAGGACCCCCACGGCGTGGCCAATTTTGAAACCGGGGACATGAGTTGAAGAAGACAATTGTCCACTAGACAATGCTTCATACTAAATATTCAAACTCTAGGCCTTGTGGTTTTGGAGTCTGCATGGAAAAACAAGTGACCCCAGGTGGGCCAATATTGACCCTAGGGGCAAATTTTGAACAAACTTGGTAGCGGTCCACTAGGCATTGCAACGTACAAAATATCTAAGCGCTAGACCTTGTGGGTTTGCAGAAGATTTTTAAAGTCTTTCCTATACCAAGTGACCCGAAGGCAGGGTCGGTTTTGACACCGGGGGCATGATCCAAACAAACTTGGTATAGGTCTACTAGCCAATGCTACATGCCAAATATCTAAGCTCTAGGCCTTGTGGTTTCAGAGAAGAAGATTTTTAAAGTTTTTCCTTTATAAACCTATGCAAAACTAAGTGACCACTCCCGCGGGGTCAATTTTGACCCGAGGGTCATAATTTGAACAATCTTGATAGAGGTCTACTAGACAATGCTACATGCCAAATATCTAAGCTCTAGGCCTTGTGGTTTCAGAGAAGAAGATTTTAAAAGTTTTTCCTATATAAGCCTTTGCAAAACTAAGTGACCCCCAGGTGGGGTCAATTTTGATCCAGGGGTCATAATTTGAGAAATCTTGGTAGAGGTCCACTAGACAATGCTACATGCCAAATATCTCAGCTCTAGGCCTTGTGGTTTCAGAGAAGAAGATTTTAAAAGTCTTCCCTATTTGTTGCCATAGCAACCAGAGTTCTGCATGGAATGGAATTCTTTGAACAAGTTTGGTAGAGCTTCATACAAGAATATAATGTTCTTAAATAAAGTTTGTTTATAAAATAATATGACGAAAACGTCAGTGGTATGTATGTATATATATAAATTGAATAATACATATACACAAATATGTGAAAACGAACTAATTGTCAAAGTAATGAACTATTTTTCCAAATAAATTACCTTCCACTGTGTAGTAGTCCTTCACGAACGCTAGCAATATCTGAAATTAAAAATGTTAACTGTGAAATATAAATTAACAGTGCTAAATAATTGCCTGAGTAAAACATCATACTACAAAGTTGAGACAACTGACATTTTTACCCAGAACTTTCTAAACATTGCAAGGACACTCCCTACTTTTAATTATGAACTTCAGAGGCTCTCAACAGTCTAAGCTCGAGCTAACTGAAAGGAGTTCAGTAAACAGCCTTGGTGTTTGCAGTCGTTTGCGAGGTATGGGTCATAGTTGGGAGAGGAATAGGGATCTACCTCTCAAAGTAAGTCATATTGTTTCCTTTGTGTAAAATAGTTTTAAAATACAACAGTAGTAGCTTGTGATAACATGCTTGACCAATCATGATTACTGAGAAAGTAAGTTATCGTGATACAATTCCAACCTAAAGCTGTTATAATAATACCCAGTTTTGTAATTTCAGGAAGTCTTCCAGTATGAATACGTTTGTAAAAATGGCCATAAGCTTTATCTTCATTCACAGTTTTGAAAAAAAATCAGTTGAAATGCTTTCAAAATGTATAAGATCCTTTCATAAACGTTACAACAATATTCTGACATTTTGTACAATCCAGAGTTAAAAGCTACAAAAAGTGTGTTGAACATGACAAAACATATAATCACGGAGCTGGCCCGGCTTTCATTAACGTTCTCAACTTGAGTTATTTCTCTGCTCAAAATTCTCTCTCAAAACGGTAAGATTTTCCTTAGCTGAGATGTGTCTCAAATTGGCTTTCACAAACCCTTTTCTCAAGTCTTAAGAATTTCCTCAGCTGAGAATTCATTTTATCTATTTTTGTCATTGATGTGAGCTGTCACAAGTGGCATTTCCGCTAATACGTCACGAGTCGCGTGAATTTTCCCGTACAGCTGTCACTCGTCTGCTACAGTCTGGAATGGCAGAGCCTATGATGAAAAAAGTTAGACGGGCTCCATGGCCAGAAAAATGCAAACTTCTGGCCATGGAAAAATAAATAGAAAATCTACATGTTCTGATGATCGCCATTTTGTTTTCTCGGACTAAGACGGGTTTGAGACACTACAGACGGTGTCTCAGAGAATATGAGAAAATTCTCTGCCTTTGAGATGAGAATATTCTCAGAATTTGTTAGTGAAAGTCAAAGTGAGAAACATCTCAGGGTAAGTTTTAGGTCTTGAGAATATTCTCAGATTTGAGTTGAGATTTTATCTTGAGAACGTCAGTGAATCACATTCACTGATGGGTTACACTAAATGTGGAATTGTAATGAAGTGCCCTTAGTGGTACCAAACAAAGCTACATACAAAACTGAAACCAAAACTTTTAAAGAAGAAGCGGGGAGGCAACTACATTTTGAAATCAGTAAGCGCTACCTTAGCTGCAATCGAGACCCCTTTTCCTCATACGAGGGATGATCAAGAATTAACCGGACTGTTTCTATTATTATGACATAGCTTGTAGTAGCAAGATAAAAGTCCCACTACTCGATTTTCAATCTCTATTTGTACAAAAAATTCAAGATACACACAAAAGCAACGAACATGTAAAACAAGGCAGGGAGCTTCAACAAACTCAGAATGACATTGACTGACGTTACGCTCAGTATATGTACATTCGTTTAATCTACTAACACCTGTTGTTGAATTTCTTCATGTAAAGCTGTTCTTGTTATGTACGATATACTGTCGCATGAATTATACCCAGTTTGAGCGCAAATCTCCCGCATGGTGACCAGTCTGTCACCTTTGCCAACACACATTGACGGCGCGTTCGACAAACACTTAACGCATAAGCCTTATCGCACTTATTTAAAAGAACTGTGCCTTCTCTTAAATCACCGATTCCAAATACTTGTGACAGGGACAGGGTCTATTCTGTAGATGTCTGTTTTTATCATCTCTCACATTCTAGTAGTTGAGTACCCAAGTTAAAAGTAGAATTTAGGAATTTTCTATAACTATGACAACGCCATTTTTGGCCATACTTTACAACTTGTTTTATAGTGTTTTGTTCTAACGGAAACGAGTTTGACGTCGATATGTTGTAAAATAACGTATGTGACATCATACAATGACCGTGAAAGGCGGTACCAAAGTAGAACATCAGACACACAAAAGATTTACATGCAGCTTTACACGTACATTGCGGATTAGTCAGTTACGTTCTCCGGTCTGCTATAAGACTGTTACTACGGAAACGCTAAAATTGCTTTCCATGTTTCTGGGAAAAATATAAATTTTAAAAAACTTCTATGACAAATTAAAGTTTATTTGTGTGAAAAATCAATTTAAACTTTGGAATAGTTAAAAAAATTATTGTAACACTTCGGTTAATTCTGGATGACCCGTCGTAGTTAATATATGTATGAAGTTTAAACTCAGTACCATAAATTGTGGTTTAAATGATACAAAACTGTTTAAAATGTAAGAGTTATTAGCCTTGGTTCTGAGGTCATTCAATGTTTCCAATGCATGAAAAAAGCCTTTAATCATTCCCTTAAGAAATGGCAGATAAAAAATCACTTCCATACAACACATTCACCAAACTTGAGATTTAGTGGCCACAATATAGTTTGTTTTAAATTGATATAAACCACCAAAAAGAACATCCTGATTTTCGGACAGAGTTAAAAGAGATGAATTGTACTAACGAATGTTATCAAAATTGCGATTGGAGAATATGGATGTATACACCAGTAGTATTCCAATTGAATAAAGTGTAAATCTTTCTTGACTATCCTTAGGCTAGTTAACATTGACAATTCATCCGCTTCTATGGTTAATTATCATTATAATTTTTTTGTAAGAGAAACAATTCAGGAAAAGTCATTTCTTACTTAATTTCTAAGCATTCACTGTGTTTTAAGCACGTGGCATCACCATAATGCAATATAGCCTACATATTGTTTTAGTTATAAATTAAACCCTATCTCAGGGGGTGACAAAACAAGTTTATTTCAAGTTATCATTCGAGAAAATGTAAGGTAAATACAGTTTGAAACAAATGATACCACAGCTATCTCTAAAAGTAATATATGTTTTACCTTTGAAAATTGCAATACTGAATTATGGTCAACAAAGGTGCTTAAATCGAAAAACGTGTTGCGAAAACAGAAATAGTTATTCGCGATAAGAGAAAGAAACATGCCTAACAATGAATTTCAATGTTTGACTAGGATTTATTCGAAAATTATTGTAACTTTGATAAAATTCCATTTTCCAGGAGTCTTAATCTGCGATAAATGTCGTTTGTGATGGTTACTTTATATATCACTTTCAAGGTATCCGAGGACAAGACAGACACGTGGACAGGAATTGCTACAAGATTAGTAAAAAATCAACTTAAATTCCGAATTGAGTTCAAAATAAACTAAAAGTACATGAATACTCACTCGCTGCATTGCCACCTGGACCAGTCGAACTTACTGCACCCTGTAAATAGTGTTTATATAAGTAATTTAATTCTATAAAGATAACTAGAGTAGTGGTAATAACAACACATGTGTTTTTCAAAATGACTAGCACACACGTCAGTCTTTGTTCTTGTCACTCAATGCATTTTATAGCTAGAACATCTCTAGACAGGTTTTTGATTAATGTTCTGGACAAGCACAATGAAGGATGAGAATATAAAACAGGTACGGTAAAAGTGTTGTTCTTGGAAAATTCACATCCTCTTTATTTCCGCTATCATAACGTTAAATTTCAACATATTCACTGAATACTTTCACACGAAGCTAGCTTTATGGTCCTTAGCCACGTTTTTTTCATTTAATTGAGTCTATCGACTGTTTTCGAGATGTGTTCCGGACAGAAGACTTATTGACAGATGGTGGTTCTATGCTTCACATCCCATTCCTCTCCCTTTTGGGAGTATGAAAATATGCATGCAGTTTCTGCATGATACATAAACATCATTGAATATTTTGATCTCGGAAAGAAGGAATATTGCAACTGCATAATTTCTTTACAAAAAAAACTATATACAGTGCTAGAAGATAGTTTTTGAACGAAAACATATGTGTCGCAAATTTGACTTCAATGCGTTTGCAGTTTTGTATGATAATGTATCTACAATTGATTAATGTTCTAAAACTATCCAGTGTTGGGATCAGGGATCGAACCTATTACCTCTGGATTCGTATTACAGCGCATTACGAGTAAATGCAATTCGTTTTGTAAATTTAGGATCCTATTAAATATCCTTCAACCAGTGCATAATTATTTTGTGAACACTGAATGAATAATTTTGATTATTAAATCGATATTACGAAACAACACTCGTACTTCGTATATTTTGCATACACTTATTTTCTAAGTAAACAAATATTTTAATGACTTATTTAAAGCTGCTCGCTCTCAGATTTTGGTAAAAAAAAAGTTCTTCAAACTGTATGTAAATAACGTATTTTAGAACATATAGTAATATAAAAAGGCTCCAGTACAATTTCCTGCCACGCATATCTCTAAATTAAAAAAAATACGTTACCAAATTCAAAAGCTTTGCAAACGCTTTTGAAATTTCAATATAAACATATAGTGTAGCGGTGCCGTGCAACCGACATATTCAATCGATTTCTGCAAATTCCTACCTAGATTTTTGCTTGTAATTTGATTCTAGCCTTTAGTTTTATATTTATGTATAATTATGTCAATTTTTAAAAAAATATCTTTTTCAACGGTAACTGAGAGCGAGCAGCTTTAACATATATTTATCTCTATTGAGCAATTATTTACAGCTTACTATAATTACATTTAAAACATATACGAGATAGAGCATAAATAAATAAAACATAATTACAATATTGCAACAATTTACACGCCAACACCCATTACATTGAGTTAACGGTATGATAAAGTAGCAGATACAAAAATGTAGCAAAAACTGAGTAACGAGGGGTGAGACCAACACGATTCCGTACAAATTATTACAGGTATGCGCATGAAGTTTTCATGAACTTGTAGGTTGTTTCATAGCCGTGTTCAACGCAAAAATCCACAAGTTCCAATGTATAATATACCTCAATATACATTTACGAAAACATTGAAATGGATAAAAACTCTGACCAAATATTAAAATATTTTCGTACCTTTTATTTTAAACACAAGTCCTAAAAATAAAGCACCGCCTATAATAATTGATAATGCTCACATATTAAATATTCCTTGAAATGCTTTCAGCACTTTTATTGCAAGTGTCAACACTAATAAAAAGATAACAATACGTATAACAGTCGATAATGTTAACATATAGACTATTTCTGAATCAGCGCTTTTATTATAAATGCAAGCAGTAAAAAGATTGCACTGCATGTAGATTTAGATTTTGTAGTGTTAAGATATTAGCTATTTCATTGATTATTTTCTACTGTTATGTTTTTTTCGTATCACATATATACATTTCCCCCTTTTATCTTAAGCGCAAGCATTAATATAGAAAGCACCACCTATAATTATTGATAATGCTAACATATTCTTCTTCTTTAAATGCTTTCAGCATTTTTATTTTAGGCATCAGTATCAGTAAATGCAGCATTGGGAACAATAGTCGATAACGTTAGCACATACACTATTTATTTCGAAACTTTCAGCAGTGTCATTATAAAAACAAACCTTAATAAAAACTACAGAGTTACTGGATATGAATATAAAGTTAACAATGTTAATGTATTTGGCTATTTAATCGAACGCTTTCCACAATAACAAATTATTATGTTTTTGTAGCCAATATACACTTCAAATTAGTTCACTTCCTAATTTGCCTTGCTCAGCCGAAAAGTTTTATGATTTATCATCTAAAGAGCTATTAAGAGATAATAAACAAGAAAGAACAACTGTAGAATAGTTAACTTAATTTCTATCACATAATTTTATACTTCAGTAATATAAATTCATATACACAGATTTTTAGAGACTGATAATATTATATTGAAATCGTCTGTCATGTATCCATCTTTAGCTTTTACAGACCGCCAACAGAAATGTCTCTTAAATAATCGATCAGGAACGCAGCAGTGCCCCCCCCTGATCTAAGATATTCACTGCGAATTCCAACTTTTTTCTTATCTAGTCCAACAGCGGAAATCATATCAAGACTAAATTCTCTAACCCCTGTGTAAGACAAATGATTCACACCTTTAAGTTCGTAAGAATCTGTATTTTTACAATATGTATCTGAACCAAAATGCATCTGTAAAAATAATCCAAAATTCCAGTCTAAGTGACATATCTTTCTTATACATTTACAGGACCTGTTTTAGCAACAATACAATTATTACTTTCATGGAATATGTCTGTTATGCTTAATATTATATGTAAAGGAACATGATTATGAAATAAATGAAGATCTGATAGCTTCAGGTAACATAACTCTGACAATCTTAGAAAAAACACACAGCAACATTTCATTAGGTTAGCACAATTACTACCGAACGTTTCAGTGATTGTATATAACATTACAGGTGTCGAAGGTTCTATTTTACACACAGAATGTCCCAAGATCCAGTGTTGTGTTTCCCAAACTGATCTTACTTTCTTGTATCTCAAATATTGTAACTATATCCAGCTCATTCATGATTAGATTTGACTAAATAAAACACTTCATTTACACAAACAGGAGAATAAGAACTCTGAATAACTGATATCAGATACAAAGCAACATTAAAATCACTCGTCGGAAAAGAAAAAAAAAGATTCTATAATGTGAAGCACGGTGAGTTGTTTAATTAAATAAATGCAGAATAGTCCTGCTCAAACAATATTAGACTAGTAACCCTGGCGTTAGGGTAGAAAAAATTGCAAAATAATTTATTTAATAACTTATATGTCAGCAAGCCGTTGCTTTATACTATATTCAAAGTTGCATAGTGTAAGTCTTATTAATACTGAAAAATAAACGTCCAAATATGTGCAAATATCCTAAATTTTCACAATGGCGTTTATTTCCCACCAGCTGGATTTGATTCAAGAAGGTAGAGCATTGCTTACTACCCACATATTTAGTAAGCATAAAGTGTTTTTTATGTAGAATAGAAACATAATTGCGTGAATAATGAAATTTTCTGGAATGTTGTAGAGAATATATGCATAACAGAAATACAGTCAGGTTGGATGACGGCTGCAAAGACAAATCAGCAAGTGCTGGATAAGGTCCAGAACCAGGCCTTAAGAATCATTGTTGGAGAAATGTGTACAACTCCAGATAAGGCAATGCAGGAAACCACTGACTCGTTAAAAGAAGGGATACGAAGGCGCTTTAGTAAGCCAGCATGTACCAGTCAACAGCCAGGTAGGCAGCAGTCCATTAAAGAAAATTGTGTAACGCCTGGGAGGTATCTATATTCCAATGAGTTTCTTGTGAAGAGTTGGTTATACAATGCTAGGATCAGGATTGAAAGAGTAACGTGAAACAGTTTATGCACCTTATGCAGTTACTAACATGCTTTCTGGCAAGTCTGTAGCAAGAGCCACCAGAGCCAATGTCTTAGTAGATACAGTTTTACATACTATACTACTTTCAAAGACGTTTGTTTCTAAAGCCTCGGAATTGCCAGTTTACGAATGTGCTACATGTACTAGTGACCAGAGTAATAACAAAGAGCTGAGGGCAGTTTATTGTGATTATTCTGATGCTGACAGTAAAGAAACTTTCGAAAGCGCTTGTACATGGAAACATAACTTACCGATGACCTAATACTTAACCTTCCAAAGGAAGATATTTCAGGGACAGAGGTATCTAGAATACAGTTGGGATATTCTTCGATAAGCTGGAAGATGGAAGTGTGAGCATAAGGGAGATTTTTGAATCTGATACTCTTTCTAAAGCTGATCAAGAACTTTCAAATACAAGGTAGAAAATCTTTAACAACAGAACTGCTGCATTATGACTCCAGTATATGGGCATGATCTATATTATCCAGCGATTCATGAGGGCTGAGCGGACTGGTGGCTGGAATCAGCATTTTAATTCTTTCGTATTTTGCCGCCTCTGGTCACAGTTTATGTTTGAAAACAGCTTACTTGTATCCTCAGAACATATTAATATTACAGACAGACCATCCAAATGTGTATGAAGCTTTCAAATGCTAACAGCATGTAGTGAGAAAAAGCCTGCGTTTTTGGGCTTGCTTATTGACTGACTGAGGCGCAGTGTTAAGACAAATTTTGGACTTACTCGGATGTCGGATATCCAAAGGATACAGTAGCTTCTTTCAATGCCAGCCTGTTCAGAGATTAACATCTATGCAATCGATCGGTTACTAGAACAAGTTTTGAGACTAGAGAACAACATAAAGAATTGGGCAAATCAAGCAGGAGTAGAGACGCAAAAGATGCCGTGATGTTCCTGTCGTGACAGATCGGGATCCATTTAATGATGATAAGTGTTCACTAAGAAAAACATACACAGGCGTCAAAGCCGATATCTCCGTAAATGTTGATAAGCTGATGACTGTATATATACATTCATAAACTATGCTCACACTAGTTTCATAATTATACTATTTTCTTAACCGAACTATGAATCCTCATTGACACTGGCTACAGTGAACAAGATGAGAAGTGGCCGCACTTATAACATGTCGTGGTGATTCCATCCACATAATTCATGTTGCATATGACGAAGGTTAAAGCCTATCAAAAGTTCAGTAATACTTGTTTTGGACAAAGCGAAGTAATTATAAATTATTGACTTTGACCGGACTGTTTGTTTTTATGGACGGCCGATTAATTGATAATAAACAAACAATCAATTAACAATAGAAGTTTTTCTGCTGACGTGTCAAAATAATGATGCGCCCTAGCGGAGGTGAGAAAAAATCTGATAATCAGTGACCTCGAGTTGCCCTAGGTAATCTAGTAAGAATTCTACCTGGTGGGACCACAGGTATTCCTAGAGTTATCCCGGGTTCTCGAGTTATTGATGCTCGAGTTATCCATGGTGATTTCTAGTTAAACATATAGGAAAATGACCGGGACCGACAGGAGTCCTCGAGTTATCCGGGTTTCTCGAGTTATCGATGCTCGAGTTAACGAAGTTTTACTGTATATCTAATACGATCCTTTGAAAATCTTATTTGGTGCTACTGCCCTCAAAAATGTGAACGCAGTTCTGATTATCTGTACACCATCTTGTAGTGACATCTGTTATGAATTAAAACAAACTTTTAAAAGCAAGATAAGCGGAAGTCGACTCGCATCAAGTAGAACTAGAGTCTCATTCAGTCTCGGACCAATTTCTATGACAAATAGTATCCCTTTTACCTTCAATATATGCCGCGAAAGTAAGTGGCTATCGTCAGAGTAAACGGTTACTGATTCAATGTTTATTACCTTACTTACATATCCAAAATTTCTTGAATAGCACTCTCGGACTCGGATTTATCCAAAAAGGTATGCAAGTATTTGTAAGCAACGGACAAAATATTCATATGTAAAGTATTGTTTCCATATTGTTTCCAAGCAAATTTGTTCATGACACTCAAATAAAGAGTAAGACGATTTTTTGCATGAGTTATTAACATAAACAAAGGATTAACCCCAACAAATGAATAAATGGAACTTCTAAAACACAGTCAGATTTAGCTAAATCACTTACAGCTTCAGAAACGAATTCAGATTGCTGCAGAGCATACTTATTGTTTTTCAGATAAAAGCTGCATGTACTGGCATTTCGGAAACCGGATTTTTATGTAACCATTTTGCAACACCTCTATAACATAATCTAAGCCTTCAAAGTATATCTCCAAAACTCAATATGAGCGTCAGAATCTGTCCTTAACAGAACGAATTTTATCTTGAGAAACAGCGTTTTGATAATAAAATATTCAGTTTGCTCTGAAATAATTTCTAACAAATATG
Organism: Saxidomus purpurata; assembly: GCA_022818135.1. Lineage (NCBI taxonomy): Eukaryota > Metazoa > Mollusca > Bivalvia > Venerida > Veneridae > Saxidomus > Saxidomus purpurata. The sequence continues at coordinate 43,436,109 of JAFMSR010000001.1, read as the reverse complement.
TCACATTTAACAGGTCTCAGTCATAATACAAATACTCATTTTTTACAGCAAGATGGATTTTGGTTTAGATACGGGTTGTTACTGCTTGGCGGCGACTGCTTACTGCTGGTCGACAATGACTGACTGATCTTAGAACGGGAAAATACGTCCGGGATAATATCCGACTGTCTGTGGTCTGCAGAAGCTAGAAAATGCCCCAAGGAGGTTCATCAATAATGCCAGCCTCTTGTGTCGAATCCGTGAAAGTAGCTGTAGACAATGTAAAAGTCGTATGTTTAGAGCACGAGTGGAACTTTTTCTTTGCCATTGTCCGTTTTTTCAGCACGTTGAATTAACTTGTCACCGTCGCTATCACTTGCTACCTCGTCCGTATTCAGCTACTGTATCCCAACCACCAGGACTTTTGTTAGCTAATCATATCAGTTTATTTCGACGATTTAAACTTTATTGTGTCTAATGATATACGCTGTTCATCGTTCTTTATCAAACAGAATCCAACTGTTCAATAAATTTCCGTTTCCTTTTGCTAGTCACTTAAAACTCCTTCTTTGGGAGATTTCTCTTAATATTTTGAACTGTTTATCATTAGAAACTAACAAATCATCCCGCAATTTCAACTTCGTATCGAGATATTCTTGAAAAGCAACCATGGAACCCGATGCACTTTCTTGACCACGTGACACGTATGGTTGTTCCTCACTACCGCTTTTATATATTAATGCATACAATAAATGTACGTCTGAACTGAAGCACTGCAATTACCTAGTCTTGTTCCCTGTCGTACTGGCATGCTGCAATACGCCAGTCAAAGCTCAATAATGGCGGCGCCCAATGGAAGCTCAAAAGTATACCTGTGAGTTTTTAAGTGATTCTACCTGAGAAGAAGTTTAGCCTATACCAGAGTGTTAAAACGGCCATGAGAAGGATGAGATGAAACCAAACCTATACTGTTTATATAGTGAAAATGATAAAAGTATTGATCACTCAAAACTAATGTGTTTATTAACTAACTAAAAAGGAGTAAACATTCAAATCTATCTCGTATTCCTGTCATGTCCAGCAGTCAGCTTCGATTCCGCAATCTCTAAAGCCGACTAGTTTAACCCGTCAGTCAAAATTGCGAAGCAGTCTTATGTTTATGTCGAAACTTGTAGATAGGCGGTAATTTTGCATAAATATCGATCATATTTACGAGACACTCGATTCTGCGCGTATATATACGATAAAGCTGCGAGGAAGCCTACGATATCGTAGCTACGGGAATGTTGATAAGATAGGTAAAATGATACGTAGTTTGAAAGATACTTACCTGGGAGCTACGATAAAAGCTCGCTAGTGCATTGATAAGATGGACCCATGAATGACAAGGCTAGAAAGTTTGAGGATCATGGATCGAACCGTTTGTTCAATGATCATGAATAGTGTTATAGCAAAATCAGAACAAAGAAGTACTCTCACCAGTTCTTTGTGTGAAATCTCCTGTGTTGGCTGCAAAAGCAACATGCATACATTTGTTATTGTCAAAAAAACTTTTTCTCTATATTTAACATAAAAGGTCTAATATTGGCTGCGTGATCTTAAATCTTAAGATAATTATACTTTTGAACAAGAATGTGTAGAAACATGATCTTACATAACAAAGATTGTTAATTAAAATTTTCTTTGAAACTAACCATCAATTCAAACTGAATAAGTTAAAAACAGTACAAACTTTAATTGAACTAATAAAATGATAGGGACACTTTAAAGAAATGGGGTAGGCCAGGAGCTCAAACATGATTCTAATTCGAAAGAAATAACCATCCCTCACCAATTTTACTTAAACGTTTTGTTTCTCTTTAATTTGCCTTTGCTGTCCTACCGTTCATTGTAATTTTGTTACACTTCACGATTCATTTTTGTTCAGAAATACTTTTTCGATTTCACAGCTTTCACTGAGTGAAACATGTATTTCATATACTGATACGTATGTGTTCTAAGTTTGTATCTGTGCAAATGTGTAAAAAAACAAATCATACTTTTTGCAACAAAACCAAAGAGCAGAAATAATCAGCACTCAACATACGTCTGCAAGATAAACAACGAGGTTTAATACAACATTATTACCATCGGTATTTTTAACCATAACAAACCAGTTGGCTGCTTTATAATGCATCAATGGGGTATGCCTAATGAGTGATATATTGTATGTACGCGACATTAAACTACAGCAAGATGAAGGAAATGACTTTTGTAGACTACTATCGTGTTTGTTTAATATTAATTTCACCTTGTTTCTCTCTGCAACCTTATAACTGTACAGTTAGGTACTTTTGTAAAAAATGCCCTGAAAAATAGACGTCTGTTAGAGGAAGATGTGCAACATATGAGAAGTACATATAATTCAAGGGCAATACTTCCGATCTGATCCAGGTGAATTTATGTGTCCTCTTGAGACTTGAAAGTCAATATCTGAGCAAGTTTTGAAAAGTTTGCATGGTAAATAGATATTCTGTGAAAAACGACAGCCAAAGCAATAAAGTTTGTTTCAATAATGTGTATCAGCTACATATCAAACCTACCTTAAGTTAGCTCTTATATATACATGTTTCGTCAAAAGTGTTAAAATTAGCTTGTGGAAAGACTGGATACACATACATGCACTAGTACGAAATGCGATCTAGATATTTATTGCAGCTGAGCATTTAGCTATCAATTATGGCATTTTGTCACCAAGCGGGGTCTATGGTCATCGTCGGCAGCAAGGCTCGGACTAATGACCTCCAAACAGTGGGAAGTTGATTAATTTCAGTTTTGCGACACTAACCACCTAACTGACTGTTTCTTTCAAATGTGATTGCAATTGATCAAAGAAAACACTCAGCATACGAAAACTTTAATATATACGTTACGGTTGTTAGAAATGAACTGTGATAATTTCATAATCGAAAAAGATTAATTTTAGCATTAAATCGTATTTTAGTACGGACACCAAAACGTCAAAAAGTTAGTAAATATGGCTGCCGGGCAAATATCGGTCATTTTTACAAACTTTTTAAAAAATCGAAATGGTTTGATTAAACCAAGAAAGGCATTTTCCTTGGATATCTATTAAAATGTGAAACCTAAATATAGTCAATGAGAAGATAATCGTTACAATGTTAAGCCATGTAAATGGCTCCGCCATTTTCACACTTAGGATCATTCTCTTTGTTAAAAACACTGTATTTGCATGGTTGTTTTTTAACAAAATCTCGTGAGGAATAGGCTGATGTAATCACCCAGTCAAGGTTATTAACTCTTATCTGTTATTTTATGAAGTATTCTCTTGATTAAAAACTTATACGTGTAAATAAGCGAAGAAATATATCAGCCTTTGTCTGTTTACTAACATAAAATGACGTCGAAGCGATAGTTCAAATATCGCGTAAAAGGTGAACGGCGGAGAACTCGGATTTTTTCACGCCGTTTCTTTTGCCGGTAAGTAAACTTAATCTAATAAATCCTGGTAATCTAATAAATTCTGATAATAGTTAAGCTCTTGGAGAAGCAACTTGGACGATTTACTATGTGCAAAAAAGAAATTCGCCACTATAAAAAATCATACTGTAATACTTGTTGATTAAAAAAACTGTCATCTGTAGAAGTATTTAATGTCTAAAAATGAGAATGATGTACAGGAAAGTTGTCACACAGTATACACATATACGAAGGATGACCTAGAAGTAACCGGACTGTTTCTATTACAAAGCCCTAGGTTGCAGTAGCAAGATAAAAGCCACATAGATCGATGTTTGGGAGAGAGTTTTAAATAAGCTTGAAGCTTTCTACTCGATCCTAAAAGTCTATTATAAATGTGACATATTGTATATGCAATGTATTGAATAAGATATTGTTTAAACCAAATAGGTCGATGTTCATTCTGTATGTGACTATCCTTTGAAATTTCATTCCATGTGTAAAAAAATATTCAAGATACATACAAAAGAATCGGGCATGTAACCGTAAGGCGGGGATCGTCTATGAACTCGGATGACGTTTTCTGGTGTTGTGTTCGGTAAACTACTTTCTTTTTATTTATTAACACGCAAAGAATCCACCTGGTGCTGACGATTTATTTAAAACGGTTCTGGTTATGTTCAATAAACCATAAAATGTCCATAACTGTACCTAGTTTGACCGCAAATCTCCAAATATCCCGCATGTCACTATCAAAATCCTTGATTGCTAAAACAAACAGGTTTGCCCTATCGCATCTACTAAAAGAAACTGTGGCTTATCTAAATCACTGATTCTACTCGAATACTTATGACAGGGGCTGGTTCTTTTCTGAAGGTGTAGTTTTTATCATCTCTAACGTTTTAGTAGTTGAGTACTCAAGTTAATACATTATAGTATTTTAAGAGCGCATTTTCTATGATTTTGACAACTCTATTTTGGGAATTTCTTTGCAACTTGGTGTATGTGGTTTGTTCTAGTAGAAACGAGAATGACGGTGATATTTTGTAAAATGGTGTATCTGACATCAGGTAATGACGTTGATGTGCCGCACCAAAATGTTCAAATCAGAAACACAAGTTACTGAGAAAATTATCATTTAGTGAAAACTTGTATGACAAATAAAAGTTTGTATGTACGAAAAATCAAATTAAACTATTGAGTAATTAAATAAATATAGCAACAGTCCGGCATATTCTGAATAACCACTCGTACATTAACAATTACGTTAAAAAAGCTAGAGCGAACGTGTATGAATTAAGAAGAATGCTTATGGATGATTTCGGAAATTTGAATATATATCGTCTGGTGGATAACAGAAGAGTTTATCTCAAGAATGTCAAATTAGTTACCTTTTACAAAACTAATGGAAAATCTTATGTCTCAGTTTATATAACGCTTAGTGTATTGTAATATTGAAAAGAAATTGAATCTGTATTCAAGGGATCTAAGGGACATAATCCAAAAATCACACTGAAATGCTTGTTGATTAGAAAACAAACAGTTATCTGTAGAAGTATTAAATGGCTAGAAATTAGAATGCTGTACAGGTAAAGTTGTCACACAGTAATTGGACTCTATATTATGGCGGGCAAAATGCACATTCATTCTTTAATCTATAGGTTTAACTGTTAAACCCATAGTTTAAAAACTCTTAAATCCATAGTTGCAGGTGCCGTTTGCACAATAATGTCTTAAACCGTGGTTTGAAGTCTTAAACCACAGTTTAGAGTCTTAAACCACAGTTTAAAGTCTGTTAAACCCATAGTTTAATAGACAACCAATCAAATTAGCTGAAACCACGGTTTAAAGTATCACGTGACCTATTAAACCCCTAGTTTAAGCGAAGAACAAACTACAGTTTAAAGTATCACGTGACCTTTCCAAACGACGCGAGGAATTTGTGTGTGACCATTCACAATATCGTCTGCACAATTTCAGCACTATTCCCCGAAACGTGAAATAACTAAAAGTCTTCTGGGGGCGTTGGTTATATGGATTATCCGGTACCAACGATAAAACTTCAAAAAAACACAGACTCAGCGTATAAACACAATATTCAGTTCAAAATTATTATTGGAAGCAAATGTACATGTATTTAATATAAATCTGCTATTTTTATTCAAACAGTTTTGATCGGAACGATGAACATGTAAACATGTACAATGATTCTGAACTTATTTCAAACGAAACCAAAAACCGTTAAGATTATAGAATAGTTATAAATTAAATCCTATGATTATAAGCTAATGTTATAGGCCAATGATAGGCAGTCGTCTTCTTTCAAGAGGAATAGAGACCAGAGATGACAGCCGGCGAATCACCTTTCCCGAATAAAAATATACCCGGATGTGCACAGCCGAAAATTGAAGAGAATGAATACGGTCAGCACTAATTAGGTTATGGTACTGAATAGCTCTGAATACAGCTAAAAGTAGCAAAAACAGTGAAGTTGGCAGTAGCAGTAGTTAGCAGTTAGACCATATGCTTCTTGTGCTTGAGGTCTCGGATTCGATTCCCCGTGTTGATCTTGTGACGTGTTATCAAAGGAGGCAACCTATTACAATTCTGCCGTTTAGTAGCAAAGATAAAGATAAGTTTCCCGCTTCTTGGAAAAGATTATATAGTATGTTTCGTCAAAAAAGACCGTCGTATGCCGTCTGATCCTCTAAATTACATCCGAAGATAATAGATAATGACCAAAGAGTTGTTTATAATGTATATACTAAATAACATTTAAATTGCAAGATTCAAATTAAAGCAAATACCGATCCAACATGTACTTTGTTCGCCTATTATATTTGTACATCAGGTATTGCGTCACGTGACACTTTGAACCGTGGTTTCAGCTAAATTGAATGGTTGTCTCTTAAACTATGGGTTTAACAGACTTTAAACTGCGGTTTAAGACTTTAAACCACGGTTTAAGACATCAATGTGCAAACGACACTTGAAACTCCTAGGTTTAGGAGGTGTTTAACTATAGGTGTAAGATTAACTGAATTAGTGTGCAAAACCCTATATTAAAGTCTTAAACCACAGTTCAAAGTCTTATATGTATAATCATCATTTTTACGAGTCACGTGACATTTTAAACCGTGGTTTCAGCTTACTGGATTGGTCGTCCCTTTAACTATGGGTTTAACAGACTTTAAACTACGGTGTAAGACTTTAAACCACTGTTTAAGAATTAATGTGCAAACGCAACCTGAAGCGATGGGTTTAAGAGGTGTTAAACTATGGGTTCAACAGTTAAACATATAGTTTAAAGGATTAATGTGCATTTCGCTTGCCATACTATATACACATACACATTAACAATTATGTAAAAAAGTTAGAGCAAAACATGTAGGATGCATTCGAGACTGAATTGAGAATAATGCTTGCAAAGGAGAAATCAATGTCCTAAGTAACTATTTACATTTTATAGTGTATTTTATAGGTTGATTTCGGAAAAGTGAATATATGTCGCCTGGTGGATAACAGAAGAGTTTACACTTAAAACAGCATTTAAGTAGAAGCTTGCCAGACTTTTGAGGTTATAAGAATGTTTTTTAAGAAAACGTTGACTAGTAAATTTGACCATAAAACTACTGTTTTTCATAGAATCTTTCTAGGAGTGTCTATAAAGTATTTACTGGTTTTCAAGTCAATGTTTAATGATATTTGCTTTACCTATAAATGAAAATTAATTACTTTTTTCTTCCCTGTGAACAACAGAGGACACTAAAAACAAACAAATCTAAGCAGTGGATGTTTTCAGCAATACCTGCATTTTCTTAAGTTGTTGTTCTAGTTTCCCGATCTCATCTTTATTCTGCATGTCTTTTTCCTGCAATAGAAATTAGCAGGTTTTACAGGAAATATATACTATTACAATGTACTGACAAAAACCATGATTAATTAGTATATGGTTCGGTACATAGATTTGACTTTGTCCTTCTCTGTGTGCATGCGTGTGTTTGTAAGTACCTGCCTTGGTGTGTATGCTTGTGTGATTTATCATGTTTTTTTGCCTTGTCCTACTGTATGTGCGTGTTTGCGTGCCCGCGTGCCCGCTTGCCCGCTTGCCCGCGTGCCTGTGTGTGCTAGTGTGATATTTTGGTCGCCCGTAACACGAGAGAAGTCATGACACCATACAGAAATGTTAAAAGTGATATCATTTTTAAGCTGCATTATTAAGATAACAAGAGCTGTCCCTCACAAGTGACGAATGCCCCCGAAAGAGGTGTCTTACAGTCTGTGTCCTCTCCATGTGCTCAAAAAATGTGCTATGTAATTTTAAATCCTCCCATGCATGACAGAGTTACTATGCATACAGTACTTTATTACTTTAAAACACTTATTTTTAGAGATAGTTGGTGACCTGTAGCTGTAAGTGAAATCAATGAAGTGTGACCTTGACCTTTGAGGTTGGGACATGGGTCTTGCTGTGCTACACATTTGTGCCAAGTTATTTTAAAATTCTTCAATGCATGACAAAGTAACAGTCCGGAAATGAATGTGTGCATATTTAAGGATTCCATTACCTTCAAACTGTAAGTGTGACCTTGGCCTTTGAGGTAGGGACGTTGGTCTTGCACGCGACACGTTGTTTTGATGTGCTGAACACTTGTGCCAAGTTATTTTTAAATCAATCAATGCATGACAAAGTTATAGTCCGGACACAAATGTATGCATATATATACATAATTCCGTTACCTAAAAACTCTAAATGTGACCTTGACTTTTAAGGTAGCGTCGTGGGTCTTGCACGCGACACGTCGTCTTGATGTGCTTGACATTTGTTTATAGTTAAAAGGATAATGTGCATTTCGCTTGCCATACTATATACACATATACATTAACAATTATGTAAAAAAGTTAGAGCAAAACGTGTAGGATGCATTCTAGACTGAATTGAGAATAATGCTTGCAAAGGAGGAATCAATGTCCTAAGTAACTATTTACATTTTATAGTGTATTTCATAGGTTGATTTCGGAAAAGTGAATATATATCGTCTGGTGGATAACAGAAGAGTTTACACTTAAAACAGCATTTGAGTAGAAGCTTGCCAGACTTTTGAGGTTATAAGAATGTTTTTTAAGAAAACGTTGACTAGTAAATTTGACCATAAAACTACTGTTTTTCATAGAATCTTTCTAGGAGTGTCTATAAAGTATTTACTGGTTTTCAAGTCAATGTTTAATGATATTTGCTTTACCTATAAATGAAAATTAATTACTTTTTTCTTCCCTGTGAACAACAGAGGACACTAAAAACAAACAAATCTAAGCAGTGGATGTTTTCAGCAATACCTGCATTTTCTTAAGTTGTTGTTCTAGTTTCCCGATCTCATCTTTATTCTGCATGTCTTTTTCCTGCAATAGAAATTAGCAGGTTTTACAGGAAATATATACTATTACAATGTACTGACAAAAACCATGATTAATTAGTATATGGTTCGGTACATAGATTTGACTTTGTCCTTCTCTGTGTGCATGCGTGTGTTTGTAAGTACCTGCCTTGGTGTGTATGCTTGTGTGATTTATCATGTTTTTTTTGCCTTGTCCTACTGTATGTGCGTGTTTGCGTGCCCGCGTGCCCGCTTGCCCGCTTGCCCGCGTGCCTGTGTGTGCTAGTGTGATATTTTGGTCGCCCGTAACACGAGAGAAGTCATGACACCATACAGAAATGTTAAAAGTGATATCATTTTTAAGCTGCATTATTAAGATAACAAGAGCTGTCCCTCACAAGTGACGAATGCCCCCGAAAGAGGTGTCTTACAGTCTGTGTCCTCTCCATGTGCTCAAAAAATGTGCTATGTAATTTTAAATCCTCCCATGCATGACAGAGTTACTATGCATACAGTACTTTATTACTTTAAAACACTTATTTTTAGAGATAGTTGGTGACCTGTAGCTGTAAGTGAAATCAATGAAGTGTGACCTTGACCTTTGAGGTTGGGACATGGGTCTTGCTGTGCTACACATTTGTGCCAAGTTATTTTAAAATTCTTCAATGCATGACAAAGTAACAGTCCGGAAATGAATGTGTGCATATTTAAGGATTCCATTACCTTCAAACTGTAAGTGTGACCTTGGCCTTTGAGGTAGGGACGTTGGTCTTGCACGCGACACGTTGTTTTGATGTGCTGAACACTTGTGCCAAGTTATTTTTAAATCAATCAATGCATGACAAAGTTATAGTCCGGACACAAATGTATGCATATATATACATAATTCCGTTACCTAAAAACTCTAAATGTGACCTTGACTTTTAAGGTAGCGTCGTGGGTCTTGCACGCGACACGTCGTCTTGATGTGCTTGACATTTGTTTATAGTTAAAAGGATAATGTGCATTTCGCTTGCCATACTATATACACATATACATTAACAATTATGTAAAAAAGTTAGAGCAAAACGTGTAGGATGCATTCTAGACTGAATTGAGAATAATGCTTGCAAAGGAGGAATCAATGTCCTAAGTAACTATTTACATTTTATAGTGTATTTCATAGGTTGATTTCGGAAAAGTGAATATATATCGTCTGGTGGATAACAGAAGAGTTTACACTTAAAACAGCATTTGAGTAGAAGCTTGCCAGACTTTTGAGGTTATAAGAATGTTTTTTAAGAAAACGTTGACTAGTAAATTTGACCATAAAACTACTGTTTTTCATAGAATCTTTCTAGGAGTGTCTATAAAGTATTTACTGGTTTTCAAGTCAATGTTTAATGATATTTGCTTTACCTATAAATGAAAATTAATTACTTTTTTCTTCCCTGTGAACAACAGAGGACACTAAAAACAAACAAATCTAAGCAGTGGATGTTTTCAGCAATACCTGCATTTTCTTAAGTTGTTGTTCTAGTTTCCCGATCTCATCTTTATTCTGCATGTCTTTTTCCTGCAATAGAAATTAGCAGGTTTTACAGGAAATATATACTATTACAATGTACTGACAAAAACCATGATTAATTAGTATATGGTTCGGTACATAGATTTGACTTTGTCCTTCTCTGTGTGCATGCGTGTGTTTGTAAGTACCTGCCTTGGTGTGTATGCTTGTGTGATTTATCATGTTTTTTTGCCTTGTCCTACTGTATGTGCGTGTTTGCGTGCCCGCGTGCCCGCTTGCCCGCGTGCCTGTGTGTGCTAGTGTGATATTTTGGTCGCCCGTAACACGAGAGAAGTCATGACACCATACAGAAATGTTAAAAGTGATATCATTTTTAAGCTGCATTATTAAGATAACAAGAGCTGTCCCTCACAAGTGACGAATGCCCCCGAAAGAGGTGTCTTACAGTCTGTGTCCTCTCCATGTGCTCAAAAAATGTGCTATGTAATTTTAAATCCTCCCATGCATGACAGAGTTACTATGCATACAGTACTTTATTACTTTAAAACACTTATTTTTAGAGATAGTTGGTGACCTGTAGCTGTAAGTGAAATCAATGAAGTGTGACCTTGACCTTTGAGGTTGGGACATGGGTCTTGCTGTGCTACACATTTGTGCCAAGTTAATTTAAAATTCTTCAATGCATGACAAAGTAACAGTCCGGAAATGAATGTGTGCATATTTAAGGATTCCATTACCTTCAAACTCTAAGTGTGACCTTGGCCTTTGAGGTAGGGACGTTGGTCTTGCACGCGACACGTTGTTTTGATGTGCTGAACACTTGTGCCAAGTTATTTTTAAATCAATCAATGCATGACAAAGTTATAGTCCGGACACAAATGTATGCATATATACATAATTCCGTTACCTAAAAACTCTAAATGTGACCTTGACTTTTAAGGTAGCGTCGTGGGTCTTGCACGCGACACGTCGTCTTGATGTGCTTGACATTTGTTTATAGTTAAAAGGATTAATGTGCATTTCGCTTGCCATACTATATACACATATACATTAACAATTATGTAAAAAAGTTAGAGCAAAACGTGTAGGATGCATTCTAGACTGAATTGAGAATAATGCTTGCAAAGGAGGAATCAATGTCCTAAGTAACTATTTACATTTTATAGTGTATTTCATAGGTTGATTTCGGAAAAGTGAATATATATCGTCTGGTGGATAACAGAAGAGTTTACACTTAAAACAGCATTTAAGTAGAAGCTTGCCAGACTTAGGAGGATAAGAATGTTTTTTAAGAAAACGTTGACTAGTAAATTTGACCATAAAACTACTGTTTTTCATAGAATCTTTCTAGGAGTGTCTATAAAGTATTTACTGGTTTTCAAGTCAATGTTTAATGATATTTGCTTTACCTATAAATGAAAACTATTTACAATTTTCTTCCCTGTGGACAACAGAGGACACTAAAAATAAACAAATCTAAGCAGTGGATGTTTTCAGCAATACCTGCATTTTCTTAAGTTGTTGTTCTAGTGTCCCGATCTCATCTTTATTTTGCATGTCTTTTTCCTGCAATAGAAATTAGCAGGTTTTACAGGAAATATATACTATTTCAATGTTCTGACAAAAACCATGATTAATTAGTATATGGTTCGGTACATAGATTTGACTTTGTCCTTCTGTGTGTGCATGCGTGTGTGTGTGAGTGCCTGCCTTGGTGTATATGCTTGTGTGATTTATCATGTTTTTTTGCCTTGTCCTACTGTATGTGCGTGTGTTTGCGTGCCCGCGTGCCTGTGTGTGCTAGTGTGATATTTTGGTCGCCCGTAACACGAGAGAAGTCATGACACCATACAGAAATGTTAAAAGTGATATCATTTTTAAGCTGCATTATTAAGATAACAAGAGCTGTCCCTCACAAGTGACGAATGCCCCCGAAAGAGGTCTCTTACAGTCTGTGGCCTCTCCATGTGCTCAAAAAATGTGCTATGTAATTTAAAATCCTTCCATGCATAACAGAGTTACCATGCATACAGTGCTCTATTACTTTAAAACACTAATTTTTAGAGATAGTTGGTGACCTGTAGCTGTAAGTGAAATCAATGAAGTGTGACCTTGACCTTTGAGGTTGGGACATGGGTCTTGCTGTGCTACACATTTGTGCCAAGTTAATTTAAAATTCTTCAATGCATGACAAAGTTACAGTCCGGAAATTAATGTGTGCATATATAAAGGATTCCATTACCTTCAAACCCTAAGTGTGACCTTGACCTTTGAGGTAGGGAGGTTGGTCTTGCACGCCACACGTTGTCATGATGTGCTGAACATTTGTGCCAAGTTTTTTTTAAATCAATCAATGCATGACAAAGTTATAGTCCGGACACAAATGTATGCATATATATACATAATTCCGTTACCTAAAAACTCTAAATGTGACCTTGACTTTTAAGGTAGCGTCGTGGGTCTTGCACGCGACACGTCGTCTTGATGTGCTAGACATTTGTGCCAATTTATTTTAAAACATTAATGCATGACAAAGTTACAGTTTTGACACGAATGTGTGCATATATGCACATATAGAGGAATCCATTACCTTCAAACTCTAAGTGTGACCTTGATATTAAGGTAGGGACGTGGTTATGCACGCGACACGTCGTCTTGATGTGCTTTACATTTGCGCCAAGTTATTTTAAAATCTTTCAATGCATGACAAAGTTACAGTCCGGACACGAATGTGTAAGTGGGGACGCACAGACGGACGGACGGACAGACGGACGGTGCGATATTAATATGCCACCCTTCGGGGGCATAATAAAACCTTTTACACTTTAATATGTATATTACAAAACTATCTGGTTAAAGAGAGACGTGATTACATTTAACCCCGTATATACAAGTACATGTATACTGCACCTTTTCACGCGCTTGAGATGACTTTTACTCAAAATAGTCAGATTATTTGCAATTTACAAAACCACTGGAACATCATGTGTTTGAAATAATATTTTTGGAAAGCTATAACGCAAACTCTTTAATACTAATACCTTTTCCTCATCCCATACGATCTGCTTTCAAACCATGAACCTGCACTCATTGCGGACCGCAGAACAGTATTCAGCTGTGCGCGTTTCTTATACAACAACGCACGATATTTACGCCTTCAGACTGGGACTTTTCTGTAACGCTTTATATTTAAATAAAGATGCGAATAATATTACTGATAATGCACAATATTAACGCTTTGTGATTCAATAATATTGCCTAATGTAAAGATATCAAAACGTTTTAGTGCGAAATTATTGACACTATTCTAGTCATGTTACGTTTTTCCCTTGCAGTGTTCTATTACTTCAACTGTTATTTTCACTGTGAACTGATTTACAGTAAACTAGTTTTCAAAGTTTCTAAGTGATAGCTTTGATAGTTTTCATATAAGTGACATAAACGCAAAACTTAACCAACGCAGACGACGACGCAGACGATGATGATCAAGTGACGACAATTACTCGTGCCTTGGTGTTTGTGCTTGGGTGATATCGTTTGGTTGCGCGTAACTCCAGAAGAGTTCGACCCAGAGTCATGACGCCTTACAATAATGTTGAAAGTGATATGAAGCCTGTGTTTTTGAAATGATCAAACCTTTTCCACTTTTATTGGTATTACAAAATGTTCAGGTTAAGGAGAGACCCAGATAACACTGAATCCCGTATAGTCAAATATATTGTAAATGCAACATTCCAGCTTGAAAATACCTGCATTACCTCAAATTGTTTCAGTATCTGGATCTCATTTTTTCTCTCATGCAATAGAAACGGAAATTTTTTTAAGGACATATATACATGTAGTAGTAAAACATGTCTTTACTGCCCCTCCCTCTTCCTTTTACATCAAGATCTAGACAATAGCTTAATGAATGCTATAGAGCTTTCAAATACGGAAAATATTTTTTCCAGCAAAACCAAAGTGTTTTGCCTTGTCCTACTGTTTGTGCGTGTGTTTGCGTGCCCGGGTGCTTGTGTGTGCTAGTGTGATATTTTGGTCGCCCATAACAAGAAGAGGAGTCGACACAGAGTCATTACACCATACAGAATTGTTAAAAGTTATATCATTTTACGTGCATTATTAAGATAATAAAACCTTTTCATTTTATGTATACTTCCTAAACAAGTTTGTTGCAATATGTTCAGTGTTGCAAAAATGTTGTGTGTATGAAACTTTCTAATTAAGAAGTGCATAAATCCAGTCAAAATGTATGACAGGGTTAAGTAACTTGTAAAACTATTCCTCAATACTATTGTACATTTTATAGTGAACAGGTATTCCAAGTTTCAAAGTTATAGCTTTGATAGTTTACATGTAAGTGACCTAAACTAAAAATATCAGTCTACATGTAGCTGAAAATGACAAAATCCAAGGATACTAAAATATCACCCCAATACTCTATGTCTAGAGTTGATGCTGTTGTTCAGGACTAAATGTAATACTGAGAAGAACCATAATTAATTAGTATATGCTTCGGTAGATAGATTTGTCTTTATCCTTCTGTTTGTGCGTGCGTGTGTGTGTGTGTGTGTGCGAACCTGGCTTAATGTGTGTGCTTGTGTGATATATTTTGGTCGCGCGTAACTCCAAAAGAGTTCGACCCAGAGTCATGACGCCTTACAGTAATGTTAAACGTGATATGAAGCCTGTATTTTTGAAATGATCAAACCTTTTCCACTTTTGTGAATGTTACAACATTTTCAGGTGTAGAGACCTAGATTATACTATATCCCGTATAATCAAATATATTGTAAATGCAACATTCCAGCTTGAAAATACCTGCATTACCTCAAATTGTTTCAGTATCTGGATCTCTTTTTCTCTCACCTGAAATAGAAATGGAGAAATGTTTTAGGAAATTTATACATGTAGTAGTAAAACATGTCTTTACGGCCCCCCCTCTTCCTTTGACATCAAGAGAATGAACAATAGCTTAAAGAATGCAATAGCTTTCAAATACGGAATATATTTTTCTAAGCAAAACCAAAGTGTTTTGCCTTGTCCTACTGTTTGTGCATGTGTTTGCGTGCCCGGGTGCCTGTGTGTGCTAGTGTGATATTTTGGTCGCCCGTAACACGAAGAGAATTCGAACCAGAGTCATGACACCATACCGAAATGTTAAAAGTGATATCATTGTTTACCTGCATTTATAAGATAATAAAACCATTTACACTTTTATGTATACTACAAAACTATCTGGTTAAAGAGAGATGTGATTACAATTAATCCCGTGGTCGCCCGTAACACGAAGACAATTCTACCTAACTTCATGACACCAAACAGAAATGTTAAAAGTGATATCATTTTTCACCTGCATCATTATGATAATAAAACCTTTTACACTTTTATGTATATTACTAAAATACCTGGTTAAAGAGAGACGTGATTACAATTAATCCCGTATATTCAAGTCTACTGTTAATGTAACTTTTCATGCGCTTGAGATGACTTTTACTCAAAATTGTCCGATTATTTGCAATTTACAATTTTCCTCATCCCATACGATCTTCTTTCAAACCATGAACGTCGTTTACAGGGAAATATTTATAAAAATATCTACCTTTTCCAGTCATAATAATATGAACAAGTAAGTTAAACTTGGTATTTTTAGTTAGTTTCCTTTTTCCTTTCACTTGTTTCGATGCTACAGCAACATTTTTCAAGGTATTTATCCCATTTTCATTTCGTCGTCAAACTGACTATTAGCGTATAAAACATTGACGTTATTATGTTCAATGCAGGTTACATGCAGGACTGTTTTTTCTTATAATTGATATTCTTTGCTTTCTTTAGAATATTGTGCTGATTTTTCTGAAGATATTTTACAGAAACTCGCATTTTTGATCAGACATCATTCTATAATCATGATGCATGTACGGAAGTCTTGATTAACGTGCATTTATCCGTAAAAGTTGACGACTCGTAGTTACAATAAACAATCGCCAGAATCATGTAACGTTATTCTCTTGCGAAGTTACTTCAACTGTATTAAACTCATCGTGAATTGTTTCAAAAATATGTAATTGAAATTGATGTTATAAATTCTTAATTTTTTGTCTAAATAGTGCAATAATTTACAATAAGCTGTATAAGATATTGAAACAATTGTAATTCTCTTTTAAATACTAAAACGAATTTACAAACATATTTTGATATCGTTTTCAAATGCTGAAATAACGTCAGTATGCTGGCATGCTTCTGTCGTTAGTTAAATTCTTTCGTCCGCGTTAAGTATCTAGATAACCACTTGGTATTTGTGATTTATATCCGGTTATCTTGTTACATATTCGCGAGCACTGCCCATGTAAGATAAATATCTTCATGTTAACACCAATAAGCGTCTGTTAGTGCCCAAAACTACCACTACTTTACGGAAACTCATATACGCCACAATTTGCTAGTTGCAACTTGCTAATTATACTTTCACTGTTTGATATTATTCTGACATGAAGCAATGTTTCAAGATTTGTGACAATTATTTCTGGCCAAAACGCTTTAATATGCCATTACATGAGGCGATATTATTTAATCATAAGGCGTTAATATTTTGCATATTCAGTAAGTATATTCGTATGTTTATTTGAATTTTTAACGTTACAGAAAAGCATCCAAATTCAGGGATTAATATCTTGCATTAACTGGTAAAAACGCGCATTTCACGATACTGCAATACTGTTAAGACATTGACGTCAGAATGAGAAATCATTGTGCGATGTCAGAACAGTATTCTGCTGTGCGCGCTTCTTATACAACAACGCACAATATTAACGCCTGAAAGCTGGGACTTTTCTGTAACTCTTGATTTTTAATAAAGATGCGAATAATATAACTGATTATGCACAATATTAACGCTTTGTCAAACTAAAACGAATTTACTAACTAATTAAACATGTTTTAAATATTGTTTTCAAATGCTGAAATAACGTTAGTATCCTGGCATACTTCTGTCGTAAGTTAATTATCTTTCACTCGCGAAAATTAACTAGTTAACCACTTAGTATTTGCAAATTCTATCCGGTTATCTCGTTACATATTCGCGAACACTGCGTATGTAAGATACATATCTTTAAGTTTACCCAAATGAGCGTCTGTTAGTGCCCGGAACTACCATTTTTTTACGATAACGCATATACACCACAATTTGCTAGTTAGAACTTGCTACTTATTCATATCATAGTGCGATATTATTCTGACATGAAGCAATAACTTCTGGCGAAAACGTTTAAATATATCATTACATTGGGCACTATTATTAAATCATAAGGCGTTAATATTGTGCATATTCAGTAATTTTATTCGCTGAGCGTTATAGAAAATCATCAATATTCAGGCGTTAATATCGTGCATTAACTAGTCAAAAACGCGCATTTCCGAATTCTGTTGGGGCATTGAGCAGTACTGTTAAGACATTGACGTCAGAATGAGAAAACATTGCGCGATGTAAGAACAGCATCCTGAAGTGCGCGTTTTTTTTAATACAACAACGAACGATATTTACGCTTGAATATTGGTACATTTCTGTAACGCTTGATATTTAACTAAAGATGCAAATAAAATAACTGAAAATGCACAATATATATGCTTTGCGAGTCAATAAGATTGTCTAAAGTAAAGATATTAAAGCGTTTTAGCGCGATATTATTGTCAAGAGTCTAGGAAAGATTGCTTCATGACGCTAATTTAATGATGTAACTAACCAGAAACAATGTTACAATGGTAGTGTCAATTGTAACTAAAGATATTGAATATATTACCGTTTCTTCATTTTTAGTTACAGTGACCTTTACCCTGACCTCAGAAGCCCCAAAACACAACCCCATTAAAGATCTTCTCAAGTAATTACTACAAACAAAAGTTGGTAACATTATGTTAATAGTATAACTAACTAAATATATTGAATATTTTATGGTTGTCCTATTTTTAGTAACAGTGACCCTGTCACCAGGAGCCCCAAAACACAATCCAATTAAAGATATTCATGAATAAACATAGTAGTAAAATATGTCTTTACTGACCTTGATTACAATGAAATCCGTATATTCAAATATATTGTAAATGCAACATTCAAGCTTGAAAATAACTGCATTACCTCAAGTTGTTGTGTCAGTTCTTCGATCTCGTCATTCTGCAAAAAAAGAAAGATTTTTTAGGAAATATATAACAGTAAAACATGTCTTTACTGCCCCTCCCTCTTCATTTGACATCAAGATAAAAACCAAGATTGAATAGTATATGGCTCGGTACATAGATTTAACTTTATCCTTCTGGATTGTTTTTAGGAAATATATAGTAGTAAAACATGTCTTTACTGCCCCTCCCTCTTCATTTGACATCAAGATAAAAACCAAGATTGAAAAGTATATGGCTCGGTACATAGATTTAACTTTGTCCTTCTGGATGTGCGTGTGTGTGCGCGTGTGCGTGTATGGGTGTGTGTTTGTGTGTGTGTGTGTTGGTGCGTGTGTGTGTGTGAACCACAGGAGCCCCAAAACACAATCCGATTAAGGATATTCATAAATACTTCCTAAACAAGTTTGTTGCATTATGTTCAGTGTTGCAAAAATGTTGTGTGTATGAAACTTTCTAATTAAGAAGTGCATTAATCCAGTTAAAATGTATGACAGGGTTATGTAACTTGTAAAACTATTCCTCAATACTATTGTACATTTTATAGTGAACAGGTATTCCAAGTTTCAAAGTTATAGCTTTGATAGTTTACATGTAAGTGACCTAAACGCAAAACTTAAAATATCAGTCTACATGTAGCTGAAAATGACAAAATCCAAGAATACTAAAATATCACCCCAATACTCTATGTCTAGAGTTGATGCTGTTGTTCAGGACTAAATGTAATACTGAGAAGAACCATAATTAATTAGTATATGCTTCGGTAGATAGATTTGTCTTTATCCTTCTGTTTGTGCGTGCGTGTGTGTGTGCGAACCTGCCTTAATGTGTGTGCTTGTGTGATATATTTTGGTCGCGCGTAACTCCAAAAGAGTTCGACCCAGAGTCATGACGCCTTACAGTAATGTTAAACGTGATATGAAGCCTGTATTTTTGAAATGATCAAACCTTTTCCACTTTTGTGAATGTTACAACATTTTCAGGTTTAGGAGAGACCTAGATTATACTATATCCCGTATAATCAAATATATTGTAAATGCAACATTCCAACTTGAAAATACCTGCATTACCTCAAATTGTTTCAGTATCTGGATCTCTTTTTCTCTCACATGGAATAGAAATGGAGAAATGTTTTAGGAAATTTATACATGTAGTAGTAAAATATGTCTTTATGGCCCCTCCCTCTTCGTTTGACATCAAGAGAATGAACACTAGCTTAGAGAATGCTATAGAGCTTTCAAATACGGAATATATTTTTCCCAGCAAAACCAAAGTGTTTTGCCTTGTCCTACTGTTTGTGTGCGTGTGTTTGCGTGCCCGGGTGCCTGTGTGTGCTAGTGTGCTATTTTGGTCGCCCGTAACACGAAGAGAATTCGAACCAGAGTCATGACACCATACATAAATGTTAAAAGTGATATCATTTTTAAGCTGCATTATTAAGACAATAAAACTTTTACAGTTTCTTTTATGTGTATTACAAAACTATCTGGTTAAAGAGAGACGTAATTACAATTAACCCCATGATCGGCCGTTCGAACCAGAGTCATGACACCATACCGAAATGTTAAAAGTGATATCATTTTTTACCTGCATTTTTAAGATAATAAAACCATGTACACTTTTATGTATACTACAGAACTATCTGGTTAAAGAGAGACGTGATTACAATTATTCCCGTGGTCGCCACACGAAGACAATTCTACCTAACTTCATGACACCAAACAGAAATGTTAAAAGTGATAACATTTTTCACCTGCATCATTATGATAATAAAACCTTTTACACATTTATGTATATTACTAAACTACCTGGTTAAAGAGAGACGTGATTACAATTAATCCCGTATATTCAAGTATGCTGTAAATGTAACTTCTCACGCGTTTGAGATGACTTTTACTCAAAATAGTCAGATTAGTTGCAATTTACAAAACCACTGGAACATCATGTGTTTGAAATCATATTTTTGAAAAGCTTTAACGCAAACTCTTTAATACTAATACCTTTTCCTCATCCCATACGATCTGTTTTCAAACCATGCTCATGTATTCTAGTACGGACCTATTAATTACATGGATTGGCAACTTTCAAAAATCGATAAAACGATAACGTTTGAGATATTTTACAGAAACTTCTTTTGCTACGCTAGCACCTTCGTTGTTTACAGGGAAAAATATTTATAAAAATATCTATCTTTTCCAGTCATATCAATATATCAAATTACTTGGTATTTTTAGTTATTTTCCTTTTTCCATTCATTTATTTCGATGCTATAGCAACATTTTTCAAGGTTTTTATCCTGTTTTCATTTCATCCTCAAACTGACTATTAGCGTATAAAAAAATAAGGTTAATATCTTCAATGCCCTAAGATAAATGCAAGACTGTTTTTCTTATAATTGATATTCTTTGCTTTCTTTAGAATTTTGTGCTGATTTCTTTTAAGACACTTTCCATGAATTCGTTGTTTTGATAAGACATCATTCTATAATGTTATCTGAAGTCTTGATCAACGTGCATTTAGCATTAAAAGTTGACGACTCGTAGTTACAAAAAAAAATCGCCAGAGTCAGGTTACGTTTTTCTCTTGCAACGTTCTAATACTTCAACTGCTTTTTTTTAAACTCATCGTGAAATTTTTCAAAAAATGTAATTGAAATTTATGTTATAATTTCTTAATTCTTTATCTAAATAATGCAATAATTTACAGTAAACTGTATAAAATATTAATACAATACATATTTTAATATTATTTTCAAATGCTGAAATTTCGTCAGTATGCTGGCATACTTCTGTCGTAAGTAAATTACCTTTCGTTCGCGTTAATTATCTAGTCAACCACTTAGTATTTGCGAATTCTATCCGGTTATCTCGTTACATATTCTCGAATACTGTCCATGTAAGATAAAAATATTAACACAAATGAGCGCAACTACCACTACTTTACGGAAACGCATATACACCACCATTTGCTAGTTGCAACTTGCTAATTATACTGCCACAGTGCGATATTATTCTGTCATGAAGCAATGTTTCAAGACTTGTGACAAAAATTTCAGGCCAAAACGCTTTAATATAGCATTACATTTGGCGATACTATTAAATCATAAGGCGTTAATATTGTGCATATTCAGTAATTTTATTCGTATGTTTATTTGAATCTTTAACGTTACAGAAAAGCATCAAAATTCAAGCATTAAAAGCGTGCATTAACTGGTAAAAATGCGTATTTCACGATACTGTAGTACTTTTAAGACAATGACGTCAGAATGAGAAATCAATACGCGATGTCAGGACAGCATCTTGTCGTGCGCGTTTCTTATACAACAACGCACGATATTTACGCATGAAGACTGGGACTTTTCTGTAACGCTTGCTATTTAAATAAAGATGCGAATAATATTACTGAATATGCACAATATTAACGCTTTGTGATTCATGTAAGTCATGTTACGTTTTTTCCTTGCAGCGTTCTATTACTTCAACTGTTTTTTTTAACTCACTGTGACATTTTTCAAAGATATGTTTTTGAAATTTATGTGTTATAAATACTTAATTCTTTGTCTAAATAATAAAATATTTTACAGTAAACTGTATAAGATATTGATACAATTGTTAATACAGAAAACACCGTAGTGGTGTCTACGGAAGCGTATAATGGTCGCCAGTTGCTAGATATGTATGTAGATTTGATGCGAAAATATCGCATCATGTTTGAAATCTTACGGGAAAATGCAAGATAGTAATAGAAATATTGCATGATAATTGTAGCATTCGTTCCTTAAGAATCAGCAAGTAAAATCATTTTGAACGGTATAGTTTTTGCATGAAAGATTTATCTTGCTTGTGTAAGATAATTTATTACTGAAGATGAAATAATATTTAGCTCCGACATCGGTGAAACTAGACTAGATAGCTGGTGTAAATATTCTCTTCTCTTTTGAGCTCACCCTAGCCTGCTTGCCTGTCTGTCTGTCTGTCCACACTTACCGTCTGAACATTCTATAAGAACAATCGTCATGAAAATTGGTCAGAATATTTTTCTTGATGATCTCTCGACCAAAAGTTGAAACCAGGTCACGCGGGGTCAAATCATAGACCATGTCAAATAATAAAAAATATTCCAAATATTGTAGAAACCACATTTGTACCCAACCAAACCGTAAAATTGGTTGGAATGTTTGTCTTGATAAAATTTAGGACAAGAAAGAAACTATATTACATGTGATCAAAACCTAGGACACCAGGTAAAAAAATAGAAAAACCTCGTGATAACTCCAGAAGCCAAATTTGCACCCAATCACCCTGGATGTCTTGATAAATGCTATGTCAAGTTTGAAATTTGGTCACATCATAAAATCTAGATCACAAGGTGAACTCATAGAACTTCAACATTCTAGAATTTACATTTTGAATCAAATCATCTTGAAAATTAATCAGAATATTTGTTTTGATGAACTCTATGTTTAGTTTTAAACTGGGATTCGTTGGGTCAAAAAGTAAGACACCAGGTAAAATAATAGAAACACCTACGAACTCTAGATGCCACATTTGACACACCGGCATCAGTCATATTGAAAGAAAGTTTGTCTTGGTGAACTTTAGTCAAGACCGAAACTGCGTAACATCTGGTCAAAAGTTAGGTCACTTTGTACATTGATTTTAAACCTACGTTTGGAATGTGTTTACCATTTCGCAAAGAGATTTTAAAAAATGTCAGCGGTTGGCATTGATCATGAATTTAGAACTACATTTTGTCTTTGGAACAGGATAGCGATATAGGACCATCTTGGCCCTCTTGTAATTCATTATAGCCGAAGGCTGTAGAGTAAATGATTGTTTTCGGTTTCAGCTTTGCGCGAGAAATATACGTCAGATAAGAACTTGATTTGCCAAATAATATGTGTCGCGTTTGTACGGAAGCCCTGGAGGGACATTTTTAGTTACTTCTTATTACTTATTTGTTATTACTTATAATTCATGAAGAAATGTCTAGTTTTATTTTCAAGGAGATCATTTGTTAACAGCAGAAAAGATAATAAAGGGGCAAGTCCAATAAAAAATGTTCAGACTCATCAAACACACAGTCATACACGTAGGCGCACACACGCACGCACACACAATTACATTCACCGCCCACTATAACAAGATAGACATTCGACATAGACAAATGAATGTAACAAAATCCTATTTCAAATGTTAGAAGTGCAGCATGACTTTAATAATAAAAAGCAATTAGTTATTTTTTATGAATTATTGCATTCCAAAGCCAGTTACAGTTAAAATATGTTTAGCTATTTTTGTATGTAAAATGAGCACCATAGTGCATGTATAAACTAAAACAAATGCACATGTTCTTAACAGATAAGAAATAAGAAATAACAATTAAGAAATAACAATTAAGAAGTAACAAGTAAGAAATAACAAATAAGAAATAACAAGTAAGAAATAACAAGTAAGAAATAACAAATAAGAAATAACAAGTAAGAAATAACAAGTAAGAAATAATGATACTCATACATGAATGATAAACTAATAACTGTTAAACAAATAAGTAATATTTTAAGAAATAACTCCCATATGGGCCTATAATACTACGTACATGTACTATTACGCATACATACATGAACATTTGTTTTAGTTACATGCATTATAATGTAAATTTACAAATATCTAAACATAAACTAAGTTCAATTTGAAATAGCTTAAGAATGCAAAACTCACAACTGATAACTAATAACAAATAAGTAATAACTAATAATAAATAACAAATAAGTCACAAGTGCTAACAAAAAAGTCCCTCCAGGGCTTCCGTATATTAGGGAAAAAGTTTGTTTAGTAATAGTTTTAGCAAGATATTATATTGTGATTGCTTTTTGACGTCTAACGTGTTACGAAAACAAACCGCTTTGTTTTAATCAATTGTTTTATTTTATCATGGCATAACGCACAATTGCAAAATTACGGAAGCGTATAATGGTCGCCAGTTGCTAGATATTTATGTAGATTTGATGCGAAAATATCGCATCATGATTGAAATCTTACGGGAAAATGCAAGATAGTAATAGAAATATTGCATGATAATTGTAGCATTCGTTCCTTAAGAATCAGCAAGTAAAATCATTTTGAACGGTAAAGTTATTGCATGAAAGATTTATCTTGCTTGTGTAAGATAATTTATTACTAAAACTGAGTTAATATTTAGCTCCGACATCGGTGCAACTAGAGTAGAGAGCTGGTGTAAATGTTCTGTTTTGAGCTCACCCTAGCCTGCTTGCCTGTCTGTCTGTCTGTCTGTCCACACTTACCGTCTGAACATTCTATAAGAACAATCGTCATGAAAATTGGTCAGAATACTTTTCTTGATGATCTCTCGACCAAAAGTTGAAACCAGGTCACGCGGGGTCAAATCATAGACCATGTCAAATAATAAAAAATATTCCAAATATTGTAGAAACCACATTTGTACCCAACCAAACCGTAAAATTGGTTAGAATGTTTGTCTTGATAAAATATAGGACAAGAAAGAAACTATATTACGTGTGATCAAAACCTAGGACACCAGGTAAAAAAATAGAAAAACCTCGCGATAACTACAGAAGCCAAATTTGCACCCAATCACCCTGGATGTCTTGATAAATGCTATGTCAAGTTTGAAATTTGGTCACATCATAAAATCTAGATCACAAGGTGAACTCATAGAACATCAACATTCTAGAATTTACATTTTGAATCAAATCATCTTGAAAATTAATCAGAATGTTTGTTTTGATGAACTCTGTGTTTAGTTTTAAACTGGGATTCGTGGGGTCAAAAAGTAGGACACCAGGTAAAATAATAGAAACACCTACGAACCCTAGATGCCACATTTGACACACTGGCATCAGTCATATTGAAAGAAAGTTTGTCTTGGTGAACTTTAGTCAAGACCGAAACTGCGTAACATCTGGTCAAAAGTTAGGTCACTTTGTACATTGATTTTAAACCTACGTTTGGAATGTGTTTACCGTTTCGCAAAGAGATTTTAAAAATTGTCAGCGGTTGGCATTGATCATGACTTATATAAGACGATCTTGGCCCTCTTGTAATTCATTATAGCCGAGGGCTGTAGAGTAAATGATTGTTTTCGGTTTCAGCTTTGCGCGAGAAATATACGTCAGATAAGAACTTGATTTGCCAAATAATATGTGTCGTTTAGTAATAGTTTTAGCAAGATATTATATTGTGATTGCTTTTTGACGTCTAACGTGTTACGAAAACAAACAGCTCTGTTTTTAATCAATTGTTTTATTTTATCATGACAAAACGCACAATTGCAAAATATTATCAAGCAAAGTCAACATATTACCACACACATGTCTAGTTGATATAAACAGTAACTGTCGACCATTATACGCTTCCGTACAAAATATTATCAAGCAAAGTCAACATATTACCACACACATGTCTAGTTGACATAAACAGTAAGTATCGACCATTATACGCTTCCGTAGGTGTCTATGGTTGAAAAAGAAAACTCCCACTTCACGTATTCTCTTTGCTTTCTTTAATTCTCTTTTAAATACTAAAACGAATTTACTAACTAATTAAACATGTTCTAAATATTGTTTTAAAATGCTGAAATAACGTTAGTATCCTGGCATACTTCTGTCGTAAGTTAATTATCTTGCGCTCGCGTTAATTATCTAGTTATAGATATCCACTTAATATTTACGGATTCTATCCGGTTATCTCGTTACATATTCACGAAAACTGCGTATGTAAGATAAATATCTTTAAGCGTCTGTTAGTGCCCGGAACTACCATCATTTTACGATAACGCATATGCGCCACCATTTGCTAGTTACAACTTGCTACTTATTCATATCATAGTGAGATATTATTCTAATATAAAGCAATAATTTCAGGCGAAAACGCTTTAATATATCATTACATTGGGCAATATTATTAAATCATAAAGCGTTAGTATTGTGCATATTAAGTAATTTTATTCGCTGAGCGTTATAGAAAAGCATCAAACTTCAGGCGTTAATATCGTGCATTAACTAGTAAAAAACGCGCATTTCGGGATACTGTTTAGGCATTGAGCAGTACTGTTAAGACATCGACGTCAGAATGAGAAATCATTGCGCGACGTAACAACAGCATCCTGAAGTGCGCGTTTTTTTAATACAAAAACGAACGATATTTACGCCTGAATACTGGTTCTGTTCTGTAACGCTTGATATTTAACTAAAGATGCAAATAAAATTACTGAATATGCACAATATATCCGCTTTATGATTCAATAATATTGCCTAATGTAAGATATTAAAGCGTTTTAGTGCGAAATTATTGACACTATTCTAGAAAAGATTGCTTCATGACCCAAATTTAATGACGTTACCAACCAGAAACAATGTTACAATAGTAGTGTTAATTGTAACTAAAGATATTGAATATATTACCGTTTTTCTTTTTTTAGTTACAGTGACCTTGACCTTGAGCCCCAAAAATAACCCCATTAAAGATCTTCTTAAATAATTACTACAAACAAAAGTTGGTAACATTATGTCAATAGTAACTACATATATAATTGAATATATTATGGTTTTCCTATTTTTTATAACAGTGACCTTGACCCCAGGGGCCCAAAAACAATCCAATCAATGATATTCATAAATAAATACACTAAGATTTGTTGCATTATGTTCACTGTTACAAAAATATTGTGTGTGTGAAACTTTCTAAATTAAGAAGGGGCAATAATCCAGTCAAAATACATGACAGGATTATTTCACTTGTAAAACTCTTCCTTAATTCTATTGTACATTTGATAGTGAACAGGTATTCCAAGTTTCAAAGTGATAGCTTTGATAGTTTGCACGTAAGTGACCTAAACTCAAAACTTAAAATATCAGACTAGCTAAAAATGACAAAATCCAAAGATACTAAAATGTCCTCCCCACGATTGTATGACTCAAACACCCATTTTATATGCTGAAGTACATTAGCAATTTATTGTTTGTGAAATATTTGAAATCAATCTAACAAAAAAAGAAAAGTTATGTCCAATTCTCAAAATCGACCAAAATCCATCAAAATGTATGTATTTCACCCCCAAAAACAGGTCACACTCAGCATCTTTAGCATACAGGCGCAGGTTGTAGAGAGACAGATGCAGATACAAGGGAATCCGAGTACCAGACCCTAGCTCTTTTACGAATTGACCCCTTGGTTCTTTTACATGCCCTGTGTTTAGCAATGAATTACTTAATGGTTATCTAGTTACAGTTCGCGAACTGTTTGACAGAAAGGTAATTATCTTACGTTCACGAATTGTTAACTAAGTCATCTACTTATGTCTTCGCGTATTGATTTACAGCAAAATAATTATCTAATGTTCGCAAACTGTTAACTAGTTACCTAGATAACTTTCGCGAAGTGTTAACTAGTTGTCTAGTTACTGTTCGCGAATTATTTTACCATTGAAACGTATATACGCCAACATTTGATAGTTGTCATTTATCGATAATATTCTGTCATGAAGCAATCTTTTCTAGACTCATGAAAATAATTTCTTTCCATAACGCTTTAATATCTTTACATTGGGCAATATTATTATATATTATTATATTGGGCGTTTTATCGAGAAATTATTGTCACTGGTCTAGAAAAAATTGCTTCATGACAGAATAATACCTCACAATAACAGAATAACAAGCAAATGGTGGCGTATATGCGTTTCCGTAGTATTAATAAAATTAATAAATTTTGATTAAGTAACACAGGCTGTCTGGCTAGATGAATTTTTTAAAGCGAAGGCAGAATTCGAAATCAAACTCTTGTCATAAATGTACTAGTTCAACTTTTAAGACCAATATAATGTATATATTTGCAAATGTGTAATAAAGTGTTCTAATGTGACATATTAAATTGTATTTTCGGTTTTGTTTGTCTGTATTTTACTTATTTGAGGTCCCAGAGTGCCCAAACCAATTCTGATCAGTTAATTCCGAGTAATCCGGATTTTAATTTTCAGATTTGATTCCAATTTTGAAACCAGGAAACAAACAGAAGACACAAAGCCTTAATGCCATAAGGATGCCTCACAGAAACTTTGATGAAAAAACAACAAGGGGTATTGGAGATGAAGAGTTGACAAGATTTCTTCTTATTTCAGACCCCTTTGAAAATAACCTTTGATAATACATGTATGACCCCAAATTGAAATATGCACAACTGGATTTCATACTGACGCTTCACTGAAATTTTGATGAAAATCGAACTAGGAGTTGAGAAAATGTCGAGCGGAGAACATTTTCAAGTGTCAGGCCCCTGTGACATTGCCCTTTGATTTTATGATCCCAGGTTGTAATATGTATAACCAGAATTCGTACTGTTGCTTCTCTGAAAGTTGGATGAAAACCTCAAACGAGGTTTTGGAGATGAAGAGTGGATTCAGAACCCTGTGACATTGACCTTTAACTATAGTATCCCAAATTGTAATATGCCCGACCATACTTCATACTGATGCTTCCTGAAAGTTTGATAAAAATCCAACGAAGGTTTTAGAAATTAATAGTGGACAAAATATTTTAACATTTCAGGCCCCTGTTACCTTGACCTTTGACTATATGGCACTAAATTATAATATGGACAACTATACTTCATAATGATGCTTCTCTGAAAGTTTGATGAAAATCCAATAAAGGTTTTGGAGATGAAGAGCGGATAAAGTTTTTTCACATTTCAGGCCCCGGCCACATTGATCATTGACTACTTTACCCTAAATTGCAATATGCACAACTAGACTTCATATTGATGCTTCTCTGTAAGTTCGATGAAAATCCAACATGGAGTTTTTGAGATGAAGAGCGGACAAGATTTTCAAGTGTCAAGTCCCTGTGACCTTGACCTTTGACAACTGGACAAATGAAAAGCCAACAAGGGGTTTTGGAGGTGAAGAGCGGAAAAGGAAAAGTGGACAGAAGGACAAACAGACAGACGACATGGGGAAAACTATAGGTCTCCCCATGAAGGGAGGAGACATAACTAAAGGTTAGCATACATGATGATTCACAAAATTGGAAAAAGTTAAGAATTTCCGCTTTGCAAACGCATGAATTAAAAGATTAATGTTTTGACATGTGTTATTCAATTTTTTAAAAACAATTTTCAGTAAATAACTCATACCATGCATAGGTAAATAAAAACATTTGGAGGTGGTCTTTAAAATGGTAATTGCAATACTTCAAAAGTGGGCAATCTACTTTCAAATAGAGTAACGTGTTGAGTTATGTGACAACGATTACTCATATAAGTTACTCTTGATTAAACATGAGAAAATAGTAAAATATTTCTCTGTTACAATTTATTATTTATTATTTAAAGACATCTTTTTACTTAATTTATGAAATAACAGAGATGTTGAAAACAAAATCATTAAATTTTTGATAAAATATCGTGTATACTACTTGCTTTTACTAAAAAGGAAAGTTTAGAAACAAGAAACGCGGAAATGCCGCGAAACCAGGTTTTTAATATATAACCAGCGGGATTTTTTCAGTTGTAAAGGGAAAAAAATCATCACAAGTGCCATGCAAATTAAATTTCGATATAAGCTACTTACATACCAAGTTCCATGTCAATACTTCATTCTCACCTCGAGTTATTGGCCGAAAACCGTTTATCTATTTTTAGTAACAGCGACGTAGCTTATATAAACCTCAATTGCGATCCCAAACTCCATATTAGCTACCTACATACCAATTTTCATGGCAATACCTTATGCCCAACACGCTTTTTTCTATTTTTAGAAACAGTGATCTTGACCTTGACCCAAGAAGCCGGCAAATCAATCCCAAGGTACATCTCTATATAAGCTACCTAGATAACAAGTTTCATGTTAATACAATGTATCTCATTCCTATCTAAAGTTATTTACCGAAAACTGCCTGATTGACGCTGTCAACCCGCCGCCCTATTACGTACCCCAATCTAATAACCAGTATTTTTAACTTCGTTGAAAACCTGGTTAATAAAATCAAATGAATGTTTAAGTCTTATCTCAAATACACACAGGCTTCGCAATGGATAGGTCAGACTTAAAACATTAAGGACATTTTGAATTCTGTTTTCTATCTTTTTCAACAAAATGTTAACTTTTTATCAAGCTTTCTCGGCTTACTTAAAATGTCCCTAAAGGGGAGTCCTTTTATGACAAATACAATATGTTAATGGTATATAAACGATACTAAATCGCATGTACTCTCAGCCAAATATTTTAAGCAATATATTCTAATAAGTACTTGTTCAGTCCGGATTCTTCAGCACGTAATTGCATCGCCCTTTTTAAAAAATGTTACCTGAAAAATGTCTATAAATGAATATACTGAATTTACAGAAATAAAAATGCAAACACGATTATACAGACAAAAAAGCCTTACCCTCGGTGGTCTATTTGTTCCATTCGCATAGCTAGTGTCTTGTAAACAGATATCAGTCCCATCCCGTGAAGTCTGAAAAAGAACAATACTTTTGTTGTAACCCCAAAATAAAAAGGGTTCACAAAATATTAGAAGATTTTCTTTTATTTTATGTTTTTCAGTGAATTATAGAGTTTTCTCGGTGAAATAAAAGTGATAATCCACAGTTTTGAAACAGTGGATTACCATTTTTATTTTTCACTGTTTTGCAATCTTTAACCCGGATTTACGTCAAAAAGCATACCGAGCGTAATTAATGCTGGAAACCATGCGACGATGACGTCGTTTAAATGACGTCATTTGCGCTATGTTTCTGGTGACGTTTCCCGCGATTTTCGATATTTTGTAGAAACAAACTCAATAAAAGTAGAATTTTAACCATAAAATAAACAGAAAAATTGTTGGTATCGGTGTAATATCACGTTAATTTCACTCGTGAACACCAAAAGTTGTTATTTTCACTCGTGGCTGCGCCACTCGTGAAAATATCACTTTTGGTGCTCACTCGGTGAAATTATAACATGATCTTACACCGAAACCAACAATTATCCTCTATGTCATTATATTTAAAGATTTAATTTCATAGGAATGAATATAACTAACACTAAATCATGCACCACTGAACTTCTGAAGTCATAGAACTACACTTCGATTAGTTTAATAATTTAAAGCAGGAGGATGTCTTGAATTGAAGTTTTAAAAAAAAAAAACTCCCATGAGTCGGCCCTAGTGAGTAGATTATTCTACTAAAATAATCTAATCTTTATTTTTATCGAGAGTTTGTAAACTGTTCGTCCAACAAAATGAACTGCATAGGGCCCTGGTTTGGTCATTATTAACAAATACAAAGTTCGGCCGAGTATTCTTGCAACGTAGAATATACACATTTCGTGCTTGCAAATCAGTCGGAAATCGATGCATAGACACCTTTTTTACGTCTACTATCTTTCCACCGTAGTTTTTACATACACAGCAATATCGTTGATGTGAAGGCATAGCTATATTTTCCGGCTTATTATTGTACAACGTCCTATTTGTTCAATGAACCGTAGTGTTCTAGTATTAAGTAAACTTCCGGAATATCGGACTCTCAGAAAATCGGACGATTTTCGAAGTCCCGTAATTTCTTCTATTAAATTCATTGTATAAAACTCTCAAAATTCCGGACGGCTTTTTGCTTTTCGCTACATGTCATGTTCAAGTGTCAAAAATTTTACTGTGTATTCTGAGATTCGGCCATACGGAAGGATATTATCAAATCAACATAGGTGTCATTCCATTTATCGGTCGCGCATTTATTATTCTTAAGGCGTGAAAAATAGGATCAATGTTGCTTGAATAATTGCATAATTACCCAACACATTTAAATACGGTCTTAGCTTTTGATCTTTTGTTGTAGATATATATTTTGCGATAAAGCAAAATATCGGCATCTCAACAGGTTTTAAAAACTACAACAAGTTTCCAGTTTTAAGTTTATTGGCAAAATCAGCAAAATAATTTGCCTTTGGCCATTTACTACTAATGAATATGGAATATGGCAAAGACAATGAAACATAGCAATATAATAAACATGTAAAGAATTCAACAATAGCACAAACTTATGAAAATTTCCAGAGTATTTTTACGTAATTCAAAAGCTTCTTTAATAAACCTTGTTACGTTATACAAGATTTTTTTAATTTTTAGACGACATTACATTATTAAACATGTTAACTGTAGGCCATGATACATGACTCAGATATTTATTCCGGATGTGCGAGTATTTCGCACAGCATAATAGGAAATGATATTCAGTTTCAGTGACATTTGCATTACACATTTTACATAACACAACAATAGATCATTTTTAGTTACTATGCATCCACTTAGCGCCGATTTACTTGCCAAGGATTGTATTTACTTATTTAAGATCGTTATTCCGCATACCATTGGGCGTATCCAAGTGACCAATATA
Organism: Saxidomus purpurata; assembly: GCA_022818135.1. NCBI lineage: Eukaryota > Metazoa > Mollusca > Bivalvia > Venerida > Veneridae > Saxidomus > Saxidomus purpurata. The sequence continues at coordinate 43,403,203 of JAFMSR010000001.1, read as the reverse complement.
TGAAGTTTGAGTAATGATGATGTAAGATTTTGTTTTTAAATCATATTTAGGCTGCTTTCACTTATGTACTGAACCTCCTTCTGATCGTAGAAGTTCAATTCTGAGCAAATTTTAACCTGTTGATAAGTTTCATGAAAACCGGAACTCTCAGAAAACCGGAAGTAGTAGATGCGTTTTTTGCACAATTTCACTGTTGAGCTTCTAAAACAAAGAGACTTAAAGTTCATCAAGAGAATACTGTGAAAACCGAAAAAGTCGAAAGCTTTCTGAAGATCAAGTAATAACATTCCAATAACGTGACCTTTATCTATCCAACATCGTATGTAGTCTAATAGATAGTAAAGAATTGGAACATCGCTGAAGTTACCAATATCGGTCATTTTCTTATACAGAAGACAGGGATCGGCAGATTGTTACGAAAACGTATATACGCCAACACTTGCTAGTTGCTACTTGCTACTATGTCATTGTGCGATATTATTTTGACATGAAGCAATGTTTTCAAGACATAAGACAATAAATTCTGGCGAAAACGCTATATTTTCATTACATTTGTCGATATTATTAAAGCATAAGGTGTTAATATAGTGCATACTCAGTTATTTTATTCGCATGTTTATTTGAATATCAAGCGCTACAGAAAAAACACCAAGCTTCAGGCGTTTAAATCGTGCATTTGCAAGGAAAAACGCGCATTTCTTTTAATATATTGACATCAGAATAAGAGATCATTGCGCGATATCAAAACAGTATCCCCGAAGTTCGCGATTTTATACAAAAACGAAAGATATATACGCCTGAAGACTTGTACTTTTCTGTAACGATCGATATTTAAATAAGCATGCAAATAATATTATAATGTTATTAATCAAGTTATTTCATATTGTTATTTGTCCGAGGGTGGTCGTATTGGCCAAAGGCCGAAGGCCGAGGGCCAATACGACTGCCCGAGGACAAATAACAAGGCCAATATGAAATCACTTGATTAATGATAATTTTATTATTCAACTTTACAATATTGGCTAAAAACAAGAATATAAATGTTCTTGTAACAATAACAATTTTATTTGTATTTAACTTAGTAAAATAAGATATCAGCAGGAGTCTGAAAACAAAATGGCGTCGTTTAAAAATCTAACGGAAGTGACTTCTCCGTATTGGCCCTCTCTTTTAAACCAATCAGAATGCTTGAATTCCATATTGGCCCTGTTTTCTCGTATTGGCCCTGCTTTTCTCATATTGGCTCAGTTATGCTTTGTATTAGCTCTACCTGTTTCATATCATGTGCGCAATTGGTCTATTACAGTGTGTATATTGTAAAGTTGAATAATAATGCTGGATATGCACAATATTTACGCTTTATGATTCAATAATATTGAATCAATAAAGATATTATAACGTTTTAGCGAGCAATTATTGTCACGAAACGGGATAGAATACTATCAAAACTAGCAGTCTAGTCTGGATTAAGCCATTTTAAATATTTACAAGAATACCATTGATGCAAAGCATCAAAGGGCGCCGAAAATAGTTTCTATTTCAACATTTATTAGTTATACGGTTTTTGCATATCGCAATGTAGCCTGACAAAAACGTATAACGATTTTGTGATACTTCAACACCCCTGTTTTATACCCCCTTCGCAACACGGTTTTTTCTTACGAGTCCTTACGGATCGCCAACTCGTAGTCAATCGCAAGCATCCGTACATAACTCGTTGGTATCCGTTAATAACTCGTCACAACTCGCAAACACTCGTGAAGATCCGTGAAAGTAGAGGCAATTTTTTTGACATGTCAAAATTTTCTTGCGATTGTCAACGGATAACATTTCCGTACATAACTCGTAAATAACTTGTAACAATCCGTCAGTATCGTAAACCGGTCGCAACAACATGTAACCCTCCGTAAACTACTCGCAAGAATCCGTAATTGTCGCGTAAACAATTTGCTTTACGATTTGTTACGGTTAGTTTACGTTTGTTTACGGACTATAACCAGTGCTTAAGTGATGTTTACGCTTTCATTCACGTTGTGTTACAATGGCTTTACGGATTGTTAAGAATTAATACGAGCACTATACGTATAGTTACGACAACTTTACGAATACATACGTATACTTTAGGATTTAGGTAAGGTTTATCTATTTGCTGTTGGACATCTTCCTCTTCCCTCTGAGCTAGTGCAAGGAGCAGTTGCAGAAATAGTTGATATGACTGCAATCTGTTTCTCTCATATGCCATGTTGTCTCGCTGGATGTCAGTTGTCGAATGATACATAGAGAATTGCATACTTTTTTGCAAAAAAAAAACATGGACTCGTAAATACTTGTAACTAACTCGCAACTATTCGTAACAACACGTTAACAGGTCGTAATTTACACGTAAAAGCTTTATTTAGATGAATCGTAACATTCCGTAACATACTCGTAGCAATCCATAAAAAGCTTGTATTGCTCGTATTTATCCGTGGTAACTCGGAAGCAATCGTAGATTTTTGCCGTAAATGCATCGTAATAACTCATAAAAGTGACCAAATCGTAATCGTCCGTGTACGTTTACGAATTTGTGCCATACGTAAGGATTCGTAAGACAAATCCGTGTGTGTGAAGGTAGCATTACTTTTATTCTCATGTTTAATCTGTAAAATTAATCAAAATTAATGCTTCTCAATTTTTATACGTTCTCAAATAATGTACATGTGTGGCGTTAAATAGCTAAAATTAGCTTTTTGATAAGCAATCATTATTAGTTTGATTTGAATGAAAAATTTTATGAATATTTGCAGAAAACATTTAAAATCATGGTGGTTTTAAAGCTGAAAAAAAAACGGAAGAAAAATTATTTTAAAAATTTGGGTCTGACCGGGATTTGAACTCCACTCGTAAAATTAGGCGGTCATCAGCTTACCCACTACACCACGGAGACTGACTTTAAAGCACGTGGTAAAAAATAAGCTGATATTATAATTTTGCAAAACCGATAAGGGAGAAGTTGTTTTACGTTTTCGTATTTTTTCTAAAAGATAAGAAATGGAACATTACAATTAAACAATTACGTTTTAATGAAGGAAATGTGTATAGTCTATTTCGTATTATTTTAGCATACAGTTAAAACCATTTTTCTTCGCATTCTAATAACCGCTCCTACCATGTACTTCCGGAAAAACTATTCCATAATAGGCCGCCGCCGTCAGCGGCGGCGCCAATAATCGTTACATTTCAAAGATGCAAAAAATAAGTAACTATTAAGCCTCATGCCTGAAGAGATGTAAGCTATCAACAAAATAACTGTCAAACTTCTTGACACCTTATTTTGAAAATTTTCAAATAATTTGGCAGCAACAGTGCTATACATGAAAATAAGTAACTTTTATGTTTCGGCAACTTTAAACTTATCAAAACATATTTAGTTGTTTCAGGCCAGTGTCGATGCGAAATTACTCTAAAACTACGGAAACGCATATACGCCACCATTTGCTAGTTGCCAGTTGCTTATTATTGTGGCTTTGTGCGATATTGTTTTGTTATGAAACAATCTTTTCTAGCCTCGTGACAATAATGTCTCGCTAAAATGCTTTTATATCATTACATTGGGTATTATAATAGAATCTAAAGCGTTAAGATTGTGTATATATGCATAGTTATTTAAATATCGAGCGTTGCAGAAAGGCTTTAATATCGTTCGTTGTTGTATAAAAACGCGCACTCCAGTATGCTGTTCTGAAATCGCGCAATGATTTCTCAATCTGACGTCAGTCTCAACAGTATTGCGCAAAGGCTTAACTATATCCCGAAATATGCTTTTTTTACTAGTAAATGCACGGTATTAACGCCTGATGTTTGATGTTTTTCTGTAACGCTCGATATTCAAATAAAACTGCGCATAAAATTGCTGAATTTGCTGAAGATTAACGCCTTGTGATTTAATATTGCTAAATGTAACAAGAAAAACTGTGATACTACCTATCTCAGCGGGCCTAGAAACAAAGCTTTCATGTAAAAATTTTAAAATGGGAGATGCTTTACAGACTTTATAACAGAGACAGAATAAATATATATTCTAGGTTCGTGTAAAGCAAATACTTGACTATCTGGTTTGTGCATTTACAATTTAATAATCTTTCTCATTTCCAGTGTATTATTTATGATTTACAAGGGACAAAATCATATTCATGAAAAGCTTTATATAGTCTTTATGCTCTTTCCGTTTTTTTTATTAGATTGTATATACGAGTATATGTACGAGCCCTATTTTCATTCAGCGTTAATTAAAACAAAAGTAACGCAGCAATATTATAAAATGTTCTACGCTATGCTCCATTGAGGTGATTCTCAGAATATACAATACTATTCCTGCCTCTATCCTCACAAAATTGTTTGCAGTCAAAATGTTTGTAAACAAAACAACGCACATTTTTACGATTACTGAAAGTATCGTTACCGACCAATTAGTTAACTTTGCCTACCTGTCAATTTATTGCTGTAGACCAGTCTAATAACACGAAATGTAAACCAGTCTGATAAAAAATAGAAAGTGCATCCCGACCAGTTAGTAAACTTTGGCTACCTTTCAGTTTATTGCTCTAACATGACATGTTTAAATAGACTATCAGTGACTGTACAATGATACTTCAATTCAAAAACAAATGAAGTGTGATTGTAAATTTTAAACTATAAAAATCGAGTCATAGTAACGTAATGGACCCACTTTACCCGATACCGGAAGATACCGGCATGTTTGACCGATATCGGTTTTTATACTGGCCGAACAATAAAAACTTTTCACTACTTATTATGTTAGTTTAACCCATTTTATATCGTAACTTCCTAGGTGATTTTCATAACATTTTGTTCAAAGAACTATACACTACTTCACCTACATGTTACATTTTCCAACCACGTATTAAATATGACAAGAAAACCATTGATGCAAAGCATCAAAGGTCGCCGGTAACAAGTTGCTATAAGTCTGACGGACAGATAGATTGAATTCTTCCATTCTTCTCTCAACTGTTCTCTTACTAACATCAAGCAACTCTGAAATGTCTCTAACCTTAAGTCCCGAATCAATAAGACACTGTAGAGTTTCAACAGGAATATAATATTTTCTTCCTTGTCTTGACAATATTTCTATTTCTGAAATGCTGTGCTCAGAATGTAAATTATCCAGTATCTTAAGTGCTTCATTAACAAATCCTATACAACTATCAATACAAACAAATCTTGATAACTGTAATAAAAAAGTTAGAACATCTTGTAGTTCTGTGGTAATGTTTAGAGTGCGTCCATTCTCTATACTCTGAACAACATACTGTATCTTCTGCCTGCAGAGGTCTTTTATACATGACAGCTGTTCTTCAGAGCTGAAAATATAAATGGATGCTTGTATACAAACAAAACATCTTATGTGAAGTCAAACTATTATTTTTGCTATATGCTGCAGGAGTGTGAAGCTAATTTATTTACAGACTGTAAGTAGTGATGTCAAATGCAACCATTTCTTAAAATTATGCCTGTTGAATTACAGGAAATGTTGGAAATGTAACCACAGTGGTCAATAAGGTACAATTTATTTTCAAATGTGACTACTGCTAGATGTTGATACTGCAGTACTAGCTGTCGGATAAGTTATTCATGCATACCAGATCGGGATATCTGCAGTTTTACCAGTGCTGGAAAATCTCATCTTACACCCCCTGGTATAAGATGACTTGATGATGTCAGAAAGAACTACTTTTATGAATGAATGTGTAAATTTATACATTACTACAAGAAAATAGACCGTAAATATAAGTCATTACTTTTATTTTATTTCTGCTACTATTAATCGAATATGGTATGCAAGAAAAAGAATCTATCACTGGCTGCACTTACAGATGAGAATATCCGGCTCTCGGGTAACTACACTTATATGGAAGGGAATCACCGCCATAAGTCTATGGGTCTAGATGACATTCTTATTTATGAACACTACATGCTCATTTGTCTTCTTTCTTACATCTTACATGCATGTGACATCTCATGTGTCATTCTTACGAGTGTATGTTGTATGATGCTAATTTCATGTTTCTTTCTTCCACATGCATGTTTCTTCTTCCACTTGCATGCATCTTTATTGCACATGCTTGTTATATATTCGCTATTTTCTATTGTGATTGTGCTGAATACTTAGTAATGATGCATTTGTACTTTCGATTAGTCCGTTATGCGTCATCGCATGTGTCGTTCTTCCAAGTGCTTGCTGTATGCTGCTAAAAGCATATTACTTTCTTCCAAATACATGTTTCATTTGTACTACTGACTATTCTATTCTTGGAAGTCTCCGACATGAAAAAGTAGCAGATATACGTGGTATAAAATAACAAACTCGTCATTTTAGTAATTAAATTCTTATTCCAGGGAGATAACCGCGTACGAACGAAAAATATCCCATAGCTGAAATCCGAAAAGAGCTCTTTTCGCAAAAAGAGAATATCACATACGAAAAGAGGACTTTTTTTGATTTAATTATGTGTTAATTGATGAAACAGTCAATCCATTAAGTTGTAGGTTAGTATAACCTAAGGTGACGACACTCTTTAAACGCATGACCTTGAAGTGGAAGTTTTTATGTTTTCCTACTACCTCAATTGTCATTCAACCGGGAGCGAAAGCAGTTTTAGCTGAAACCAAAAGAAGATCTTCCCAGGAATACCCAACTCCCAGCTGGCTGGTTATTCGAAGCTATCTGGGTATTCGTTTTTCGATTTTCGAACACCCAACTCCCAGCTGGCAGGGTATTCGAATCTAGCTGGGTATTCGCTTTACTTTTTGCGAATACCCAACTACCAGCTGGCTGGGTATTCGAATCTAGTTGGATATTGGCTTTACTCTTTGCGAATACCCAACTCCCAGTTAGCTGGTTATTCGAAGCTTACAGTGATGCCCTTAATTTATGCAAAAACGCAACTAATGGCTAGCTAGCTTGTATTGAATACCCAATAACCAATCCCATCTTCTAGCTAACTTCACTGACCTGCATGATAACGCGGTATTTGAGTGACTGTTACGCGAAATATTTTGTCTGTCCGTCCGTATTATTCAGTTCCTGCAACAAACAGAAAATACAAACATTGATTGTATGTCGTCGCTAAGTATTAGGTGGTAATTTTAAAATTATATAATTTTAAACTGTATAAAATGAGAAGGGTGATTTTGTAGAATGAAATTTCAGCTGTGGTCAGGCGCAATGAACAAATTAAACAACTTGATATACATCTGTGTTTTTATAGAAAAAAATGACAATGTGGACTTCAGTATTCTGCCTTTGTGACTAGTGCAGATCATGATCTATTTGCCATTTCGCAATGCCCTTTGTTACTAGCATTACAAAAAAAGTTGTGCGCCGAGAGTTGCTGTTTGTGAAGAACATTCGCGTGGATGCTTTTGAGCAGTGTCCAGTGTCAGATGCAATACTAAGAGAGTACTTCAGCACCAAGAAAGTCGCACTGTACAGTACGGGTGATGGGAATTGTTTATTTAATGCCGTGTCTACTTGTGTCGCTGACAAAGGGGAAAATTCAACGCCAGTCAAACAATTACGTCAGCCACACAATGTGACCTTTTTACATAGATTAAAAAAACTATTTTGCTAAAGCAGGCATGATTCAGGTAATATTTCAAAATAGTTGGTTTATAAAATATTTTCATCAGCCTCTGTTTCTAAGTATGGAAAAAACAATGATCGAACAGGTTTCCTGAATCACACACCTGTTTTATTTGCTAGTATTTGTTACATACAATTATTTCTATAATGTTGACATTTGGTGAAGTAACGGCTTTTCTTCTGTTCTTAAAAAAGACACAAAAATACAAGATTTTTTATTCAATTTATGCCATCTGTGATTATAGTAACTTTATATTTCCTCGCATATCATTTTAAATTTTGGTCGGAAAGGGAGGATTTTGGACTTCGCCGGGTGTTCAGCACACCGACTCAATAAATCTATGTAATCAACTGATCAAATTTTCTTTTAGTTAGGGGACAAGAGCGGGCCATGATCAGAGCGCCTCCCAGTGTTGTGGCCTAGATGCAGATGGATAGTACTATACCAGTATTGAAAATATTTATATCTTTAGCAACAAAGTGTTTAAAATTGGCTGACTGGCTGACAGACGGACGGACGGTGACTGGCTGACTGACTTTCGTCATTTTTCCTTATACAACATAATTCTATTTCAAATGGGTCAAAACATCTGTTACAATTCGAAAATTGTGATACACATGTTAATATGTGTTTATTTATCCATTTTATTCACCAATAACAGAATAATAATCTCTTTTCGTATGTGAAATTCTCTTTTTGCGAAAAGAGCTCTTTTCGAATTCTAGACCAAGCCTTATTAAAGCGCCATCTGGTATCATAATATGACCTACCGTATTCGTGTTAATGCCATTCTTGTTAGTGCATACTTGGTTCGTCTTAATTCTTGACCACAAATGCTTTCTACCATAGTTTCACTTAATATTATCACGAAAGCCCTTATTTATCAACAAAATAGGCATAAACAAAAAAAATGTAGCATTTTAATAAAAGACTAAAAAGACACATGGGAAGATAATTACATGCAATGTATCGGTAAATAAGACAAATGAGGATGCAACATTCATGAATATAATTTTGAGGGTAAAGAAGTAAGATGAATGAAATCATAATGTCAACATAGAAGTAATCAACACAAGCATACACTACTAAATAACAAGTATATAACATGCATGTGGAAGAAAGAAACATGAAATTAGCATCATACAACATGCACTCGTAAGAATGACACATGAGATGTCACATGCATGTAAGATGTAAGAAAGAAGACAAATGAGCATGTAATGTTCATAAATAAGTATGTCATCTAGACCCATAGACTTATGGCGGTGATTCCCTTCCATACACTTACACTATATATAATACATATACTATATGTAAAACATATACATTATCATTGGTCAAAAATAAATAATATTATAGTACAGGTGTATTGTGACCCATTAAACAGGCCTGTTAAACTGTTAAATTAACCAGACCCTAGTGGTGGGGTGCAGTCCATCTGTTTACTATTTAATTTATAAAACTTGACCTGTGAATTACAAAAAAAGGGTATTTCGTGTCAATATTAAATAAGGTACCATTTAATTCTTTCCAGTGCATTGACACGTGAGTGAAGTATCCGAACAAACGATAATCCGAAATTACTGCTAAATCTAACAAAACATACTGAAATCGGTATTTATTTTGGCTATGGAAATATTAACTTATGCATACCTACTTCGTTTCTGAAAGAGTGTTCATGTTCATCGTTGTTGTTATTTTCCTGCGACGTTGTTACACCTCCACGCCAACCTTTAAAAAGTCGATTTGGTCTGGTCTAGGCGGATCTTTTCTCTTGGTATAAGATATTGTAAACACCGGTCTGGGGAGCGTCATTATTTTTTACATTTTAAACAGTTATTTTAATTAAAAGGGCCAATTTTAGCGCGAACTTCAACTTCCTTCGCGATTTTTAAAATAGTTTTTTTTTGTTTCAAACAATCAATGTAAGATGTCAGAACAAAATTGTTCATACATTTTAATAACTTCTCCTACCGGCTGAAGAATCCTAAAGCGTATCAAATATAGACGCCGGTTTCCACCGGCGACTAATAATAAAGCGTTTTCGCTAGACATTATTGTCAGTTAACCGACCAGGGTCTTTGCCAGTGATAGACTAGCTTCTGATTTGCATAATCAACTGATACAGTTAATAACTGTTGATAAAAATATGCTTATAGTAATAGTCCAGTACGTATAGTACATCTAATTTGAATAAGACTAAAACTGAATGAAATTAGAGTTTACTTACTTGATATTTATGACGTTTCTTCCTGCAAATGCATTAAAATTCTTAGTAGTAAAAACCTGGCGTAGTATTCTGGAAGAATGACTAGGTGACTTCTTTAATGTTTGATGGTCAGTACAAAATGTATAAGTGATATAATTATATAAAACGTAAAAAATTGTGTATAATTACGTCATCATTATACAATTGAAGATTTCATAAATGTTCAACATGATGCGACATATCCTAACCTTTCTTAATTGTCTCCTTAGAAAAAGATTTAGAATCTTAAGAAATGACTTAGTTTACTACTGGCATATTCCTCTGTCTCATATTCAGCAAAAAATTGAAATTGTTGTAAATTGAATCCTTAATTATCATTTCAATGTTATTGAAATATACTCCCCGAAGGCTAAGCACACAGTTGTCGACTCGTCTGCTTAGTTACGTTATCAAATACATATTTGGCTAAGGAGATCATGGATCAAATTCAACGTCAATATAATGCGTTCGGTATTTAAGTGATGCTGTTTCATTGCTATTTAAAAATTAATTGAAAAATGAGTAAGTAACACTATTTTAACGTAATATACATAGAATATGTTTTTGATTTTTAATGGCCATTCCTTTGTATGATATGAAAAAGTATTTTATTTGGATGTTGCCTATTTCTATTTGAAATGTAAATCAAAATATAGAATGGTTGCATCTTTACATAAAGTCCGTTGTTTATATCATTATACTTGTTCTTTCTTTGTATGACTTGTAACATGCTTATTTTGGGGCAGTAGTTTATACTATGATTCAGTTCTTCCTTCTGATATGAAGCATAAGCGTTTTGACGTAGTTTGTCTTTATATGAAATACAATTAAAATGTATAGAACTCAGTAAATGTTTCGTTTGATTACTCTACACTTACTTTTATAAAATGTAAATACCATAATATATCTGCGATTTCTCTTTGTGTAAAGTTCTATTCCAATCTATAGAACTGTAATGTGGTTATAAAGAGTCAATCTTTTATTCTATATAAATAACAAAATCATCTACGAATACGGTTTCGAATGAACAGCACACATACTCTGCTTTTGCAAATCAAAACTTAACAAGTTTCAATACATTGACAGGAAAATCGTAATTGTAAACAAGAAAATAAAAAATAATAAGGGATATAATAATTCAATCATAGGGCCAGATTAATTTTAGATTCTCGAACGCTGCACCTCTATAGGTTATTGAACTTGTATGGTGAAATATTACTTGGAACGAGTTGATTTGGCGGGAACAACGAGCTTGCGAGTTGTTCCCGCCAAATCAACGAGTTTCAAGTAATATTTCACCATACAAGTTCAATAACCTTTTTATTATATACTTTCATATTGAATATGAACAAAAATGACATTCTGTTAGCCAAAAACAATAAATGAATCTTGAAATTTCTCAGACAACTAGCGTACTATTTCACCATGTACATTTTCTTTACTGCGTATTAATAGACTCGAGTCAATATTGTTGTTTATACGTGACGTCATTTATTAGGAGAAACGTTGACGCCGATTGTACGGTAAGAAATTTCAGTTGCCGTCCGCCATCTTGTTTTGAAAAACGCAAGACTTTTCCTACGGATGCAGGTTTGTACTTTGAAATGTGAATACATCAACTTGATGTACGTTCCTAAAAATGTTTTTTTCTTTCTTATGACTACATGTAAAACATCATTCCTTTTGTTTATCAATACTTGGCTGAACTACGTACCAGTAACTTTCGTAACCAGAACTGGTGTTGCGTGCCCTAAAAAATTCGAACCTTTTTAAAAATGAAACTCTTTTACGTCTACTTGGAAACGATTGAAGTTTCTTTTTTATTTGAAGACCGTAGTTTATTTAATTGTAAAAAACGGTCACACTTCGACATATAAACCTCAGTAAAACGAAGTTTGCAAACAAATAAAATAGTCCGTACAGCTGATCGCTAGGACCGCCCCCCTTGCCAACGTTCAGTATCATTCCTTGCCAACGTGCAGTATCGTAGAATACTGAACGAACTCTCTAAGGCAAAGTGAACGGGGTAATATGAAAGTATATAATAATTTTTAATATCCACCTCTTTCATTGTACTTAATATCAGGTAAATATGTTGACAATGAACGGTTTTTGATACAGGTGGATCAGTTAAAAGAGACAATGTAGAGTTTAAATTATAGACACTGCACTTACTTGAACTATCTTAAACCCACTGTGCCAGATATCAAGTAAATCTATTTCATAAATTTTGAATTATGATTCGGACAAGCATAATTTCATAAGATAAAGGGAGATAATTGAAAGTGTTAAGTTATAGTTATGGTTCGCAGGTCACTGTACTCCTTCTCAGGGACCTGCATCTCTGTGTGAAATGGCCTCTATCAATGGGATACATATCAAGTCAACCTCTTATACACTTTGCTAGTGTGATGTGAGAGTTATGGTTCTCGGTCACTGTACATCTCTTCCTATTTTTCTTTTATTGTGTGAAGTATTAACTCATTCCCTTCATGCGTTTTTAATTATGTTCCGGATGAGAATATCCGGACGGACAGATGGACAGTTTTGATCTTTCTTTGATCTTTTGTTAATCACACAATCAATACATATTTAAATCTCACAATATATACCTAATTATCCCCCTAATGACGGACTGAACTCAGGGTTTAACTCAAACCTTTACCTACGGACAGACTGATTCACAGTGTACAACCTCCGGCGTTGACAGGAGTTCCGGCGTTGACAGCAGCTCCTCATTCAATTGCGCGTTTTTACGCAAGGTAGGTATTTGTGAATGTTGTTGCCTTTTCTGTTGTCTTTGTGAGTAACGGCCAGTATATATTGTTTCAGCATAGATCAAGGAATCAGCATATGAAATTTTGTCTAAACAGGCACCGCAAATGAGTAGAAAATCCTCGGTAAATACGAAAGTTTTGCCAAAAATCGAGTGTTTTCGCATTCGGCATTAATTATACGTGTTAATATTCAGACATGAAAGAATTGGAATAATCGGGGACAAACTTCAACCAATTCTCTATAAGTCTGCCAAGTGTCACCTTGAAATATGCCGTTTTAAAAGAGATACAGGCGTTTAAAGTTGACAAGGCACAGGAATATGGCTAACGGAAGTAGCAGTTCCTTTTCGTAACGATCTTAGGTGAAAGCAGCTCCCGTCAATTTTATGTTAACGGAAACAGCAGTGTCGAAAAATGTGAAAACCACTGAAAATTGCGTGTTTCAGCCGTTTTGCATCGCTTGTTTGATTCTTTTTCTGCCCCAAATGGCATTACAAGTAATACACGTGAACGGCGGGTTAATAGCACTTTTGACATAATGTTATCAGACGTCTGTACAACATCACAGATGCACACAATGTATATAATTTATAGTTAGTGATGACTCCAGTCGGGAAAGTTACATCTACACAACTATTGTGGAAAAGAAAAAAATAATATGTCAACACACAAGTGTACATAATCGCATTCTCTTCGTCGCCACTGAAACCAATGCATGTACATTGAAATGTTAGTACATATGTAGGGTGGCAAAAAAATAAGTAATATATGTGATCGCCTCCATGGTCGAGTCGGTAAGGTCGCTGACTTGTAATCACAATGATCACAAGTTCGAGCCCCGCTACTTATCACGACTCTGAGAAAGTTTGAAGTTCCATACGCAAGTTAAAGGTCTTATACTGGTCCTTACCAGGAACAATGGTGTGGTCAACTGTCCGCCTGTACATCACTGAAATAGTGGTGAAGAACGGACGTCTGACTGAAACCAAACCTAAAACATTAACATAATTATCGCGAAAGTCGTTTCTTATAGTGCTGAGTACTAGTATATTTCTTTCTGACGTACAATGCTCAAACATGTCGTTTGTTCATTTTAATGATTCGCTACAAGACTTTTTAGTGTAACTTTCATGTACTCATATTTACCTATTAAGTTTTTTTTTTTTTAAAGCACTGGCAAACTTTGTTTACTTTCAAATCTTTACCAAATATAGAACACCTGGTTTCGATCAGTGTATTACATCGCACTAAATACAATCTCCTCATAGCAACAATGTTGTTACTCATATTAAAAAAGAAGGAAATATGACCGTGTTGCACTAAAGGAAATAGGGTCATATAGGACCGTGTATATCGTTTTCATACACAAATTGTATCTTTATCAAAGGTAAAACAATACACAGGACATGTTTCGGAAAACTGGTTTTTTTTGCAAGAGGTCTGTAACCAAGTTATCATCATGAAAGATTTTACATTTCGGGGATCTATGGAAGCTGCTTCAAAACAAGAAACAAAACGCATTTACTTAAAAATTCTAAAAGCGGTATTTAACACCGCAAAGCGACGTTTTGAAAGAAAATATCAAATTTATGAAGTATATGATTGTGCGATGGTGGAGTGGGTATCATTCTGGATAAACAATTAAGAGATCCCCGGCTAGAATCCCGGCCTGCGCCATGGACATTTACAAATTTTCAGTGTTTTTCACCCATCTATATATGAACTGGTTAGAAACCAGTACCGTCCGGCACGTTAGAGAGCAAAGGGATGTATTCGTAAAGAGCTAGGGTCTGGTACACGTACACGGATTCACTTTCGTCTGCATCAGTCTCTTCAACTTCCCCTTGCCCGGAATCTTTGCAGTTCCACCCGAGTCAGCGTAGACTATAAACAATATAAATCACAACATTTATAATACTTTAATAACAGCTGACACATTGTTATACAATAAAGAAAAAGAGCATGCATAAAACATGATTCAATAAAAAATATATTTGCCTAGGTATCATACAGAAAGTTGTACTAAGTATATACATGTACTTTCAGGCTGCCAAAACAATGGACAACGACGCTGATTTTGACAATGACGTTCAAAGAAGTAGTGATGAGGTGGATGATGACGGTAGCTTTCAATCTCCTAGAGCCTTTAGATGGGTCATTTCTGAATGTGTCTATAGAAGAGGAAGTTCGGACAACCCCGACTAATGCATTCGAATGTGGCATTTGTTCAAGGACATATAACACTAATAAATCATTGAAACGCCATGTTAAATCTCATGATGAGAAGTACCGATATAATTGCACGAAATGTACAGCTTTCTTTGAAAGTGACGAATTGCTGATGGACCATAACCTTAAAGCACATACAAAAACATCTATGCGTCGATTGCGGGAAACAGTTCGATAGAAAGTTCAACCTTGACAGTCATGTGAGGATTGTACACAAGACGGAAACACCGAGCACTGCTCACGTTTGTCCTTTCAATAAATGTGGCAAAACATTTACCAGCAAACCTAAGTACCAGGATCATTTAAACATACATTCGGGGCTTCAACCACATGTCTGTACCAAATGTAAAAAAAACTTTCCATAACAGATACAGAAAAAGTCAACATGAAAGTGTTTGCCTTGGAAATTCTTCTATTGTCTGCGATGAATGTAATTCATGCTTTTCCGACAGGGAGTGCCTAAGAAAACACAAAAATGCTCAACACAGGCGACTGGTCCACATATGCTGCATTTGTGGGAAAAGGTACCGTTACCAGTGCTCATTGTTGAGGCATAGACAATTGAAGCACAAGGATGAGTGAACTGTTTCAACACAATATGCTTTGTTTTTACTTTATCGTTCTGCCATTATAGGGCAGTACTGTTCAGGGATTTCTGATAACAAAAGTATGTAAGACTGTGTGTTACATTCTTCGTGATTATTCTGTGATTGTTATTTCTTGTCATACAGTGTCCCTAGAAATTGAATGTTATTGTAAGGCTTTATTTCTAATTATTGACCGATACACGTCAATGTTTGTTGTAGTTTTAACGGTTAATATGGTTGCCACAAAATAATGTAAAACAAAAATACATTAAACTCCGTTATAGCGACTCTGGATATAGCGAAACTCCGGATATAACGAAAAACATCTGCCCGATATTTTTTCTTTCTTTATTTCATATGAAAATGTTATATGGATATAAAAAAAATTAGGATATAAGGAACAAATCAAATGGTCCCGAGGAGTTCTTCATAAACGGAGTTTACTGTAGTGTCAGATTTAAAACGCTACATAGAGCAAGAGTACCGGTGTATTTATGTTACTCTGTTAATGCTTGGAATCGTACAATTCCTGTTTATTTGTAGCATCTTCATGCTTAATATTTTCCCTCTTTATTGATATATTTGTTGCGAAATTAAGGAATTGAAATCAAAGGATTTTATATTAAATAATGAAATTGATAATTTTCAGTATTGGCAATGACACTATATCAGTCGATAAACAGACGAGAATAGGAATTTCAATTTGCACGTCAAAGTACTTCCGCTTCCGTTGGGGACACGCTGTTTTATTAATCATTTATGTCGATGAATCTTAAAATAAAAACATTTTTGTAAATAAACTCACGATAGTTGGTTTTGCACAAAAAGTAGTTTGTAACTTGCGTAGTTGTCTCTTTTAGTTTTAAGTTCACGCTTCCAATAAGGTTGTTTCTTAATGATTTTACATTACCACGTCCAAGTACAAATGTACTTCCGTTTTCGTTGGGGAAATGTTGTTCTTTTAATCATTGTGCACAATAGTAGTTTCTAATCTGTGTCATTGAATGTTGATTCTAAGCTAATCTCAGCAGAACGTCGTTATAGTACGCTTTTACGACCATCGGATGTCCGTCTGTTCTTGTACCTTGTAAGTTTCTAATTACACTCCCGCATCAAATTTCTTAATATATCGTTATCACTTCGACATGACTTTTATGTCTGTACGGTTTAGACGGTGTTCGATATTGGAATCGAGCGAAAAGAATGGCTAATACTTAATGTCCCTGAATAAAAAATTATTGTTATACAACATGTTAACATAATTCGCAATGGTTCTTTAAGCAATTATGTAGTTCACACGCACTGTTATATAAAATTGTACAAATGTCATCCAATGTTGCAACGTATATAATGACACGTACACTAAGTACGCCCTATTACTGAAGTACGAAGTATGGGTATAACGCAATTTTATTTATGAACTACTTCTGATTCAGCAAAACTGCGATACGTATGTCACGTAAAGTTGTATATACATGTTAGACGCGCTATTATTAGCGTCACGTTATCGTGACGCGTTCTATTGTATTATGTTTTGTATGACGTCTATGACGTCATTGTACTTCCGGCGTAACAGTAAACAGTCAACGTAAAACTTTTACCATCGTTCTGAAATATTTCTTGTCTACACGACATTTTGGTGCCGTGACGAAACACAATCAACGATATCTATGGCATCTAAACTACGCTCTATCCAGAAAGGCCACAAAGGTGCAGTTACACGACTTCTGTCAAAATTCGAGACAATTCAACGGGAGGCAGTCGATTACGAAGAGTTGCAGACGATCGAAAATTCACTGCGACAGAAACAGCAGACGATCACCGAGATCCATGAAAAAATTCTAGACTCGATCCCGGAAGATGAAGATGAACAAATTGAAACAGAGATTCTAGATCATGACGAATATATCTATACGTTACAGACCAAGATAGAGTCACTGTACCTTTGCTCGCCCAGGCACATGCTCGCCCAAAGTTATGTGTTAGAGATATTACCAAAGAAAACATAACTGATCATGAATATTATGTTGTTGTTTCTTGATGCCTCATATATTCTACTTCCTGTCCCCATTTTGAAGAGTTTCTCGTTTGGGACGAAAGTCGTCAGCAGACAAAAGTAAAAGGGCAAGTGAAACCGGAAGTGAAAGTTTGCAAGAAAAAAACATGTAGAAACCAAATAAATTCAAAAGAACATCAATATATACAGTTAATGAGTGAACAGTTAATCATAGTTCTTCCTTTTTGTAAACTTTGTTCCAGTATTTTCCGCAATATAATGGATTTATAGCTCATAATTGTCACTGGTCTCTACTGTCAAAATTATTTTCCAAATGCTGGTTCCGGGCCCAGCATAACAAACGGATACTTTTCTCTCCTTTTCTGATTGTATTCAAACATTTTAGGTATTTTTGTTTTACAATCACAATAATTTAATAATTCAGAAAGAATATTTGAATAATGCAGCTTCAAAATGTATTTTATGGCCGTTTTTTAAATGAAAATCAGATTACTATTAATGATATTTAGCCTAGGTTACACTCCACTAAATTTCTCCCAATATTGAAAATGTTTATAATTATGAAATATTGATATATTGGTCCAGCAGTATGATGTATTTTATTTTGCAACAGATGTTTTGTTTTCGAAAAATGCAGGTGGGTGAGCATGGGTCTGGTCATATGACATTTTACCACTGTCAATATAGTGGTGTGAAACCTGTAATAAAATGCCCGGATGTAAGTGTTTTCTTTTAAATTGGGTCATTTTACACAAGTTAGTGTCCAGCTACAAAACAAGCGGAAACAACTTCGTATCATATGTTGTTTCATAAAAATACCATAACATCAATGCTTTTTTTGAGCGAGCATGGGTCCAGTGAGTCTACAGAAAATATCAAGTTTTAAAACGGTAACACTTTCAAATCTTAACGTAAACTCTCCGGCTTTTTGTGTCTCTATTTCCGGTGAATTATCCCAGACCAGCCATGATAACTTAGAGAATGCGTCGCAACATATCCCCACCCACTCACACAGCTCTGTATACCACAGGCTACCTAAGCTAGATTTGCAGAAGTTTGATGGGTACATCCTTGATTGGCAGTCATTCTGGGATTCTTACGAATCAGCTATTCACACGAACCCTTCACTGAGCGGTGTACAAAAATTCAACTACCTTAAATCGTCATTGAGAGCAGAAGCTATGCAAACAATAGCGGGATTTGCTTTAACTAATACGAACTATGACAAAGCAGTGTCATTATTACATGAAAGGTATGAACAGAAAGATAAAATTATACAAACGTATATGAAAGCATTGCTTGATGTTCCAGCTCAGGTGTACACTGTAACCAGTCTGAGGAAATTTTATGATACTACGGTAACTTATATCAGGGGATAAGATTCGCTTAGTCAGAGCGAGAGTATACATACGGATCACTTCTCACACCCGTCATTCTTCAAAAGCTACCACCAGAGGTTAGAACAAATATTACACGTGCGCACGGAACATTGTCTTGGTGTTTAAATGACTTGATTCAGTGTTTATTGAATGAAGTGAATATTCTAGATGCTGGCAATACACTGAAAACCCCTCAAGATTTTTTTGCTACAGCAACGTTTCTGACAAAATCAGACACTCGCAAACCGGATCGTAAATCTGCACCTAGATCAAACGGAAATTATACAAAGGTAAAAACGTGTGTATATTGTAAAGGAATGCACTTAAGTACAGACTGTGTAAAAGTTAAAGATCGTGAACAGAGACTATGCATTGTAAAGGAAAAGCAGCTTTGTTTCAACTGCCTAGGAAATCACAAAGTAACCGACTGTAAATCAAGATTCAAATGCAAGGTATGCTCGCGTAAGCATCATACTAGTTTGTGTGAAGGAGAATCTACGGTCAAACCTACAGAATCTCTGATACTCACAACGCGAAGAAAAGCCACACATCAGTTCTCCATTCAGCACACACCTTTGTATCTGGACCTGTTTTACTGAAGACAGCGGTTTCCATGGTAACAGCATCGTCAACAACCACAAGTACAAACATCTTATTTGATGAAGGTTCTCAGAGTTCTTTTGTTACTGAACGTCTAGCACAGAAACTTCAGCTTCAGCCAACCGGAAGTGAAACCCTATGTATTTCGGGTTTTGAAGATAGAGAAAGACGCGTGCGACACTTGGATACAGCCACAATATATTTACAAACATCAAAGTACAACATCCCGATCAAAGTTCTCAATGTGCCTGAAATATCCGTACCACTGAAAACTTACCAGAAACACGTAGGTCACCAAACATACCTGAAAGGGCTCAAACTTGCACATCCCATGCCAGCAGACGAAGATTTTGAAATAGAAATATTAGTTGGCGCTGATCACTATTGGGACGTGTTCAAGATAAAGTAATTAGAGGAAACGGACCTACAGCTCTACAATCTAGAATCGGATATCTTCTGTCAGGACCGCTGAACACGAAAAATCAGAAACAATCATCACCACTTCCGGTGTCTATGATGAACGTTATGACTATGCACGTGCAGGAGGAAGTGAATTTAGAACAATTCTGGGAAAAAGAATCATCAGGCCTAGAACAAAACAAGAATGCAGACTATGATGAATATACCAAACGATATGAGGTTCCTGACCCCCCGCCGGTGCCTAGCAACAGAAATATACATGACGCCAACTTTCCGAGAAATCGCTGGTCCATATGTGTCATAGAAGATGTAATTGTCGGTAAAGACGGTCTAATCAGAGCAGCCAGAGTCAGATGCAGACGTCGAATTACAATGCGACCAATTGCCAAACTGTATCCACTGGAGGTTAAATAAACTTGCCCACGTGACTTCATGCACGTGATAATGACTATTCGTGATGTTTTAACTGAGTAATATAATGATTTTACACAATTCTTATTTAATGACTCTACAGTGAATTCATAAGAAACTTCGGGACTTGAACAGTGATAATATTGAACCAGAGACAAAAGTATACCATGAAACTAGTTCAGGAATATGCGTTTTCGGTTTCACTATAATATACTAGTTCGTGTAACTTAATCAATTCTTTAGTGCAAGACTTTCTATTTACATCAAAGAGATTTTGGTAAGAACATTCATAGATTTTAGCAAAGCTTTTCAGAAATTTGCATTTTTCAGTATTGCAACTTACTTTCGCGCCCCCGGAGTGTCACGTAAAGTTGTATATACATGTTAGACGCGCCATTATTAGCGTCACGTTATCGTGACGCGCTCTATTTGTATTATGTTTTGTATGACGTCTATGACGTCACTTGTACTTCCGGCGTAACAGTAAACAGTCAACGTAAAACGTTTACCATCGTTCTGATTTATTTCTTGTCTACACGACAACGTATGCCCTTATCTTTTCTCTGTGGACCGCGTCTTTGGTCGAGTGGTTAAGGTCCATGATGCCTGTTACTTATTTATAGTCGCGGCGCACACTTGATTGGCCTCTTACAGTGACCCTATGAATAATGGTTTTGTTTGATTTAGTACGAGTTTAACGTGCGAGTTTAACGTGCGCTTTTAGATTTATTTTTGTCCTATTAAAGCCGGCAGTTTGTATATCCATACTTTCTGGTTACGACAAATTTTCCTCCATTTTTATTACTGTGCGAATTGAACCGAATGTTGTAGAGTTGTATGCCCACGTTTCACCACAACAACCCGGGACTCAGTAAAGATACTCGGGTTAGCGGAATAGAGCCGTCACATACCTTTAGTTTATAAAATTATTTTATTTCATTGGAAGCGCAATTGGTATTTTAATCTTTGCAGCATAGTAATCTGTTAATGGTATTTATAAGTAGCAGTAGTAGTGATGAGATGTTAAGTACCATATTTTTATATCTTTTTAATAATACGAAGACTTTATGAGCAATAAAGTTGAAATTTTAATAATTACATTCTGCATACTGTTTTCATTTATTCCGAAGTGTAGTTATAATACTTATAGTAAAATCAAAGCTGAATTAACTGTTCAATTGAACGATGTAGAACCACTATCAGTCAAACCAATTGGAGGAATTACAATAATATGCAAAAGATCGTTTTATGATAAAGTGTTCCTCAGAACTGTAATGTTATTTACAATAACATTTTTCCGATTTCTGTTTCAAGAGTACTTAAATGTTTATTTGAAATCACTGAAGCCTTTCCTGTAGTGTGCTAAGATTTTGGATTCATCACATCTGTGATATTGGCGAACACCCCTTTGTCCATGAGCCGGTTGGCTTGGAGATGCAACAATGTCACATTTTCGCTTTTTCTTGGTGCGATTTCTTCGATCAGTGTCAAATAAGTAATCACTACAATACACAGTATAACAATATAAACGTAACTGTCCTATACCGCTGATATGTTAGGCCTGACAAAGGTCGAGATGATTCTGGTTTTTATTTAGATATAACTGTATTTACGAGTATTTTAATTACAACACGAAAATGGCCAGTCTCTGAAGTCATATGACAGTAGTAAACATTTCAGATTTCATAAAACATGTGTTTACATTCAAACCACATGAAACTGAACCAAAGCACATAGGTTATTTAACTGTTGGATACAAGTAGACGATATACATATGTCTTATTTTATAAAATACTTTGTAATAACCGGAACCCTGGTTTCTAACATATATTAAATATGCATCTGTATATATGAAAGTTACGCCTTTTGAAGTCAAGATATACCAGGTATATCTAAAAAAAATGTAATCGACTGGTTTAGTAGAAGAGGCATCAATTTCTTTTTTGCCAACATATTTACTTACTTTACAGGACCTATCAGCAGGCTATTTCCATCTTGGCCAGACGTTTCCATGGCATAGTCTGGATAAACAGGTGCTCTAGAAGTTTTTATGAAGAAGGACGAATATAACATAATTACATACTTATAGATTAATTTCTTAGATAATTCACTAACTTACAGCTAATGGTCAAATACTTAATGTTACAATTTTCAATCCTATTCGAAGAACTATACAGAAATACAATAACAGCTTGTGAAATGACCAACCTGTCCAGATCCATACGAATGTTATCAAGATATGCTGCTGTTGCCATTATATCTGGTATATCGTCAGGTTTAGGTGTTCCTTGTCCACACGGATCAAAATCTCTCATAATACTAAATAATTGCTCAACCTCTTGTGATCCAAGCGCTCGTGGGTTGTAAGATTTATTCGGCAAACATTGGTATATTTGAAGCTTCCGTTCAATGTGAGTTATTAAAGATTCATATGTCACTATGGGTATCCCTTTGATATACTGACACTTTGGAGGAAACGCACCAAAATTTATGCCATGAAGCAACCATTCTCTCAGTTTCAACCGTCGAGCGCAACGTTCTGATGCTGAAATTCCCGGACCACCTCAGCTTCAAACCATCTTCTGATCAGATTTACAAATTCAGCTTCATTGTAATAACCAAATTTTATCATAAATTTTTCCACATCCTCTCCAAATACCCGTTTTGCAAACGGAACACTTTGTTTATCAATACACTCTTTAATGACTGCAACATTTAATTGTGTCGATTCACTTTCGGCAGCCTCTTCCCATGCTGCTTTCCGCAGTCCTGAAATCCCAGATGTACATATTTTAGTTCTTTAACACGTCAATATATGACAACTGTCGTCTATGTGGAATCGTACAGAACCGTTTTCGTTTTCAGAAGGTACTGAAAACCAGTGATTATGATCAGAATCTGAAATCATTTCACCTTTCAAAGGACATGTGGTGTACCATTCTGCATAGTAACGTTCCCATTTGTCCTGCGATGACACTATTACGAGCGTTTCCTTCGGTATTTTGTTCAAGAGGCTGGATACAATCTTTGATAGTTTCTGTGGACTTTTTTTTCTTTTATGTCTGACACTTTCAGCTTCGACGTTGTGGTGGTTATCATTTGTAGAACCCGATTTCAATGCGTCGTATAGACGTGCTTTATTCCATGAATTGAAATATTTGATTTGCCTAAAGATACGTGTATTTAGTTCGTTAATGCAAAGTACAAGTTTTTTCTTCTGTAAATAACGACAAGCTTGGTCTTTGTTTTCTATAATATGCGCAAATTCATGGACTGATTTTGTGCGCCATAGCTGGTTCCTGGTAGTATCTTGCTGTTGCAATTTCTTAAGCATGTATTGATTAAGAAGAAGTTTATCTGACTGCAAATCCTGCCAAGCAGTTTCATCTTGACTCCTATTTATCTGTAACAATATTTGATCATATTCGGTTGCAACAACAATGTCTGAACCCATTTTTGTCTCGTGAATTCCATCGTTGTGTTCAGAGAAGCTGTAATGATCAGATTGGAGCCCATTATATGACGGACAGTTGTCTCCATACAGAAAATTAAACGCTGAACTCATAAATTCACTACAATGTCCGGAGTTTTCTAAAGTATTCTGTCCGGTTACTTTATCTATTTTGCTATTACATTCCAAATTAAAACAGCTTACATGTTGAGTAAATGCTTCATTTACATCGTGTGATTGCAGGTCAGTAGTGTCACCATGTACTTGCTGTGTACGTTCAAATTCTGTATCATCAAAAAGGTTTTGTATGTAACCTCCAAATGTTGTGTCGATAGTTTGTTGTCTTGGGTTTGTATCTTGTATAGCATTCATTTCCTGACAGAACGACTCATCGTTTGTAAGTTCGACTCCCCTTCCAAAGGTGTCCACCAAATTCAGCGTTTCTGCGATAGAATAGGAATCAACTATCTCGCAAACATTTTCATGATCTTCGATGACGTCCACCTGAGGTCACAAGCACTAAAAACTTTCAAAGCAAGATCGCGCGAATGTCCATTTACTACAATAACACCATCATCTCTTTTCGTGATGGAGACATCGTCAAGAGAATTTACCTTACAAGTGTTTCTAATTTCTTTCAACATGTCTTGTTTTGTCCGTTTCTGTTCTGTCCTCCAGAGATCTCGTTGCACGTGGTACATTGTCAATGGTTTATTGTCTTCCGCCCTTATCCCGTATTTATGCCATTGATCGCCTGAAGACGTCGCAATAACTTCCAATCCTTTCTCCTCGCACTTTCTGATTACATGTTGTAACATATCACGGAACGTATCTGTTGTCATACTCGATCCTTTTAAGGCGTAAGCTAGTGGATGTGCATTATTCATCTCTGCATGATATTTACGGTCCAAGTCATTCGCAATGTACACTAATATCTCTGTTGGTGAGGTTCGACATAATCTGTATTACATCATTGTGCCACTGTTGTAACTCATGCGCATGTTTCAGAACAGATTCACATGTGACATATATGATGAGTACGTCCGTCGTATGGTACGTCTTCTGGTACTGAAACAACTGAACATGACGGAGACTCACCGATGAATTCAGTGTTGTTCTTATGGAAATCCTTAATCATTAATTCAAGTTCTTTCTTCTTAGGAGAAAATTTTGAAGGGCGTTTGGGACAATCTGATCCGAAGATTTCATTTAGTTCCTCCCACATGGTTTCCCATAACTTACTGTCGAAATGTACTCTAAATACAGTAGTGGACTCATGCGACCAACACGTAAATAATAACTGTTCACACCTATAGACATGTATTTCACATAATAGCTGAGATATATAATATTTTGGAATTTCATAAACGACAGGTGTACTATATGTTCGATTGACTTTGCACTTGTTCTCAAACATCATCTTAGGCTGCCCTTCACCGGACTCTTTTAGACTGTCGTCTGGACTCACAACCATGAACGATTCATGTACACCATCAGATACTTTAGCACATCCTTCTTCATAGTAGTGCAGTTTTGGAAAGAGTGCTGGAAGAACTTTGGCTACGACGGTGGCTATTCCGTCTATTTCATGTCTGCAACCGTATTCCATGTTTTTAATTTGTTCCTCAGAAAAATGACTGTGATCAATTCCTGACACAACTCTGTCAAAATGAGCTTGTTGCTTTTTTTAGTTTATCTAGACCTAATGCAACATTACATGTACTACCTGTAACTTTGGCATGTTTTCGGATTTCGTGCCACTCTGGACTTCTGCTTCACTAACTTTGAATCATCGGTGTTGACATTTGACATAAGTTGATGATATTTGCAGTGGCCTTGTATATCTAACGTACCGCTGTAAGAGTAGGAATGTTGCATTCCATTGAAAATGGCTAATATTTGACATAACTTGTTTATCAAGTTTAGTGCTTCCTCAATTGACTTTTCGACATCGTATTTCGATATTTTCAAACTGCTGATTATAGGTACGTATTTAGACTTTGTCCAGTGCTTAGCGGTTTTATCTCCCAGGTCCATGAATTTTTCAATTCCTAATTTCAGTCGCACTATTATTAAGCGAAGATCTCGTATTCGAGTACTTATAAGTACGATGATGTTTTTCATCCGAAATGCGATTTCATCAATAGCTGTATAAGGGATAACGTTTTTGCCAGTTTCATCAAATTTTAACAAGGCTTAACAATTCACAAATCACCAAACTCTCTGAATCAAAGCGTTCCCTACGATCTTGCAATGATGGTTCCGGTACAAAAAACCAACAATCAATATCACCCATCAGTTTGCCTTTCTCTCTCGCTATTTTCTTTGCGTCTGCACACATTTTTATAATCTTTGACTCTATCTTATCTGACATAGTTGATATAGTTTCAGAAAGAACACCTGGCATTATTGGCGTCAGTTTGTTTCCGCTCAACGTTTGTTGAGAAGGGACAGCAAAGTTTATCCTGGAAGAAGATGACGAACAGCCCCTTTCTTCCTTACCTTCAACTACTTGTCCATTATTCCGAGCAACGGACATAAATCTCAGAAATTTTCCTTTAAACAACCTATATCCTACCTCCCAGAACAGTTTGGTCTGAGGGGGGATATAACGCATGGTTGATGTACTGTCATAGAAAAAGCTGAAAACCTATATTTTCTCAAGGGAATTCCTTCTGAAGTATCAGATTACACCATTTTTTGTAAGTTTGAAGGTGGCCGGTTTCTTTCAGGTTTTCTAAAACCGCTGGAATACATTCCACTATTGTTGATATATCATCACAGGCATCACCAGTCTGAGCTTTCTCATCATTTATTACAGAACCGATGTACATTTCAGACAGTAAGTCCACAACGTTTTCTTGCTTCTGATTTTCGTCATCACTATCATTAATATATAAAGACTTCACCGTCACATGGTTTTATGTTTTCATACACTTTAGTCCTGTAACCGACACAGCCACTGTTCTCGTTCAGTTCTAGCTCTCTGTACTTTAGATATAATGTTTGGTGTTTGCTCACTAAATGTTCAATAACGTATCTGTATTCAACAAACTTGGTGTCACAATAGTAACACTTAAACGTATACATCTTTCATGAGAAACCTGAATTTGTTTAAAATTAATAACCGAAACTATATTTGGGAGCGTTACTCTTAATACTATCGCTTCAGTTCCAGTTAAATTCATGGTTGTTAACGTTACCAATCAAATTAGGCAATTGCATTATTACTATTATTATTATCATTTTTTTGATTATTATTATTATTGTTATAATAATAATTATAATAATAATAATAATCATCATCATCATCATCACCATTATCATCTTCATCATTATAAAAAACCTTTTTCGAGATACGCACGGCACAAATAAGAAACTGCTAACTTTCAATAAGTCAAGGGACATAACTAAAGATGCCTTTGAGATAAACCATGTTTTACAGACGCACGGACGAGAGAAATGGTGCCGATTTGTCATTTCCGCGAGACAGAACTTGACCTATGCTTTTGTCATATACCATATCTTCATTGAGGCAGTGTGATGAGTACAATAAGATGGCCGTGATCGTTTTATATCGCAATCATTTGTCTTAAAATTAACAGATAATGCCAATGTAAATATTATTGAGGTACACACAATTTATAAATATATTTGATGACACATAGCCCTGGATCAAACAAGGCTTCTGTAAAACACTTGAAAAATTTGACAACGTCCGTTGATGAAAGTAATATCATGATTTCACTAGAATCAAGATTCTGCAACATAACAAACGTACTGAATTTCAGCATAATTCAAGGGCACATAATCCTATACGTATTACTCCGGTTTATATCTTAACTAAACAGCGAAGCATCTTAGGAATAAACATAATCTGTGAAGAAAAGGCAAGGGTGAGTGCCAAAACTATACAAATATAAATTCTAAAAACGGCAAGGGCTGATTAAAAGTATCAATCATATCCGACAAAACACATCTAGCGCTAACATATTAAGCTATTGAGTTTGGTTTAAGTTAAAGTCCCAGGATCATATTGAATTTCTCTTATTTTATCAAGGACGATCAATATATGACAGAAATGACCTTTCTTTGTACCAAAAACATACCAAAAATTGCTTTTTAAATCGATAAGTATTTCTTAGAAACATACCGCAGATTTTTTCTTTTTCTTTAAGAAACCACTTTAATGCGAAAACGCATATGTCAACATTGTTTTATAATAAATAGAACGCGATTCTATCATTTTCCTATCAACAAATATAGGTTACTATATAAGAAAATTAATAAGTTATCATGGGACTTTAAGTTCGTTTGATTTCTTTCTGAGTCAAGTTTGAAATCTACGCCATTTTGTACACCCATAGCTCGTTAATAATTATGGTTGACCTTCTCCGGGTAAAACGAGTAACACCTTTCATAAATTTAGCCCACCTTGCGTTTTCAGTAAATAATATTTTGTAAGAGCCATCATATTATTTCCGAACAGGACTTTGTGCAGTATTAAATGTAATATAGATCTACATGGCGTCGTCATTGGTGGGATTTCTGCTTTGCAGATTCAATACTTGTGTAAGATTCCTGATGTAAATTCATGCAAGAAATGAGAAGTACCTCTTCAACGATATAGCAAGTCGATTAATTGTGCGACAAAACACACCTAGTGATAAGATATTATTTTTCTTTTCCACAATAGTTGTGAAGATGTAACTTTCCCGACTGGAGTCATCACTAACTATAAATTATATACATTGTGTGCATCTGTGATGTTGTACAGACGTCTGATAACAGTATGTCAAAAGTGATATTAACCCGCCGTTCACGTGTATTACTTGTAATGCCATTTGGGGCAGAAAAAGAATCAAACAAGCGATGCAAAACGGCTGAAACACGCAATTTTCAGTGGTTTTCACATTTTTCGACACTGCTGTTTCCGTAAACATAAAATTGACGGGAGCTGCTTTCACCTATGATCGTTACGAAAAAGAACTGCTTATCCCGTTAGCCATATTCGTGTGCCTTGTCAACTTTAAACGCCTGTATCTCTTTTAAAACGGTATATTTCAAGGTGACACTTGGCAGACTTATAGAGAAATGGTTGAAATTTGTTCTGTTATTCTGTTTCTTTCATGTCTAAATATTAACACGTATAATTAATGCCGAATGCAAAAACAATCGATTTTCGGCAAAACTTTCGTATTTACCGAGGATTTTCTCCATATTTGCGGTGCTGTTTAAATAAAATTTCATATGCAGATTCCTTGATCTATGCTTAAACAATGTATACTGGCCGTTACTCACAAAGACAACAGAAAAGGCAACAACATTCACAAATACCTACCTTGCGTAAAAACGCGCATTTGAATTAGGAGCTGCTGTCAACGCCGGAGGTTGTACACTGTGTGATTGATTTTCCAATAAATTGAGTTAAGAAACGTCACAATGAAGTAGAAAAGTGTCACGTAAAAAGTGTTTTACTGACAAAATGAACGTAGTGTGACTTTTGTGTCACTTAACACTTAAGTCGTGGGCGCAGACAGACGAACAAAGCGGCGCCTATATGTCCCCACCTTCGGGAAGCGTAATAAATTGAGTTAAGCATGTAGCCGTTAATGTGTTGTGTTTGCTGATCATATAAGCAGAAAATGCATTAATAGCATTTTATTCAAAGAAATGGCCTAATTAAAATCGATTGACTAAATATAATTACTTTCGCCATTCTGTGCATTTGATTGCATTTCCATGAAGCCAAACTACATTATTAACATGGCGTTTGATAAAGTAAAGGAAGAAGAATAGAATGATCAAATAAACGACCTGTCAAATTTAAATACATAACCGTACTTATATATTGAGTGTGCACTTCAATTAGATAGAAAATAGAAAATCTACAGTATAATAATGGTCGTAAATGTTTTATATATTGTATTTGCACTTCCTACACTATTAACTTGTTTTATGAAGTTGTTGACAGAGAGCTGATTGCTGTATAAACAAAAAAACATTGATGTGAATTGTGGCAATGGTATAATTAATTAAGCCAGCATGACACATTTCTAAACATGCTCCACAGGCTATTATTGGTGCAGCTCCACAAATTTATCAAATTTATTACAGTATCTAAATGTTTACCAACATCTATACCGCATAATTATGATGAGGATTACTCATTTTAGAAATTACAACTGCTGATTAATTAATAACATAAATTATTACACAACTCACCTCATCAATAAAGTGACTACTATACACAGTATAATAATTACTACCACCAGGGACGCTAGCACACCTATTGCAATTACTTCTCCGTCACAAGAATCTGAAATGAAATTGACAAAACTAAACGATTATGTTAAAGACGCGAGTCCAGTCTTCCCAAAAAGTGCCTGTTTGACTAACATGCTAGGCAAAATTTTAGCCGTTCAGGCAAAATTTTGCTGCTGCTGGCACGAAAGTTTCTGTTGTTTGGTCAGGCAAACATTTCACTGGTCAGGCACAGTTTTGTGTTTGCCTGACCGAATTTCAGACACTGTTAAAAGAATTTTCGTGAAGACGTAAGTCAGTAAATTTTATGAACCGATACCGAGTTTGATAGAATTTCGCAAAAAAAGGTCATACACACTTCTAAGCCCATTTCATTAAATATAGTAAACTTTGCTAACATTTTTAATTTTGTGTTTTGTCAGACATGTAAACAGGGATTTTATTTACACTGTTTATGAAACACTTTTACCTCAACGAGCACACATGCGCTCGGGCTGAGCCGTTGTGCCTACTGAATATATGTTGTTCGTCAAGAAAAATCTCTCCAACTACTTGATCGAAAAAGATTAATCTTAAACGTTCCATAGACGGTCCCCTCTTAATATGATGTATATTTGCCATATTAACCAAAGGAAAACACTTTTAAAAGTCGTTGCCAGTAATCACAAGGTCCAGAACTAAGATATTGGTTTTGTACCATTTTCTAGCGATTCTCCATATTTTTTTAAGCGAAAGGGTCACATCTGGTCCCATCATCGGCGTCATTTTCTTAACACAAGTCTTTTATTGCCACGTGTGACATTGCCTTTCGACCTAGGGACCTTGGTGCTCGACAAACATATTCTTTAGTCACAAAGTGCCAAAGTTATAGCGGATTTGCTGATCACGCCCTTACATACATATAATCATCAAACTGTATCGAGCTATGAACTAGTGAACAGGCACAGTGATAAATTAATGTATACAAATAACATTGTGTCATGATTCAAACCTGTCGATGTTGTCGCTGCTGCTGGTGTTGCTGCTGCTGGTGTTGGTGTTGTTGTTGGTGTTGTTGCTGTTGTTTCTGCTGCTGTTGTTGTTGCTGCTGTTGGTGTTGTTGTTGGTGTTGTTGTTGGTGTTGTTGCTGTTGTTGTTGCTGCTGCTGTTGTTGCTGCTGCTGGTGTTGTTGTTGTTATTGTTGTTATTATTACTGGTGCTGATGTTGTTACTGCTGATGTTGTAGTGGTCACTTGTTCTGTAGTAAGCTGATTGCATACAGCATCAGAGGTCGGAGTGCAATTTGTCTTGTAATTGGTGCAGTTAGTGCACTGTTGACACTCTGAAGCATTTCTTAAACTCGAAAACGTTCCAGCTTCACAAGGAACACACCTTCGTTCTTCTACAAATATATAAATAAGTAATACTTCAATTGCCTGCGTAGGGTGTCAATTCAAACTTTCTTTACCAAACATGATATACAGCAAAACCTCCTTCAACGTTACTGTCGCAGGTAGGTATAGCTAGACGGATAACATTTTTCAATTCAAGTTTTATACATTTAATTACAGTAAAGTTTCCTTATACAAATCACGGTTAAGCAAATTTTACATTTTACACAAAGTTTAAACTAGTTCTCTATGTAAAAGTTCAACGTCATAATGCACAATACTGTCTTCTTATTGTCTGATGACTGAAAATTCACTGAGTTTCATTAGTCACAACTGTTAAACTTTTATTACTGACTCCACGAATGCAAAGTAGATTTCAAATGACTATAGCTTTATAAGTATCAAAAGGCAGACTTCCAACATTGCAATCTGTGTAGTCTAAGGATTCGTTTCCTGTCAACAATCAGAGACCAATCCACATTACAATTTTGTCATACACAGGAACCTGTGAAATTTACAATAATTACATAAATAACCAGTTAAAACACAGTTTGATGTATAACACTTTCCCTATACAGTTTAACAGCTTTAGCAGCAGTAAAGCATCAATCAATTCTCGAGTTCATAGCGTTTTGCTGCTCCATAGCTCATAGTATTTTTCTGCTCAATAGCTCATAGCATTTTTCTACCCCATAGCTAATAGCATTTTTCTGCCCCATAGCTCATAGTATTTTTCTGCTCCATAGCTCATTGCATTTTACTGCTTCATAGCTACATATACAACTGTTCCCTGCATTTTCCTGCAGCACAGTTCATACACCACAGTTCATTGCATTTTCTTGCAAAATAGTTCATACAACATAGTTGATACATCCTAGTCCTTTGCATTTTACTGCACCATTAACATACTAAATTGCTGAAAGAATTATTTCAATTAAACTATTTAGTAAATGCAAAACTTCTGGAACCACTAGAAAGTTAATTTTATAATAAAATTATTTAACAACTACTCACCCAGGAGTTTCATCAATGCTAGCTCTCAGTTTTCAGTAAACTTCTAACAAGCAAAACGTTCTATAAAATTGCCACATTGCAGGCTTCTCAGATAATTTGACTTATACAATAAACAGGCTGGTAACATTGCCCGATTGGGCTTAGAAGCCCAATCAAGCTTTTATTGCCCGATCAGGCTTAAAGGTAAATAATCAGATTTTGGCCATGTAACATATTTGTTTGAAACTTCAACATCTGACCATTTACACTCATTTATGTTCACTTAGCGCTTAATTCAAGTAAGATTTTCACTGGAGGTATTTTTAAAATTTGATTTCCCTATTCTGGTTGCTCAACCAATATAGAGTTATTTTATCATAAGTAAAAATTTGATACACATACTTTGCCTAAGGAAAGATATAATATAAAACCTATTGTATTATATTTATGAAATAGTTGCATTAAAAATTATATATTAAGATGGAATTCATTAGAAATTCAGGTTTGAAAAATTATTATTACCTCTCTTTACCTATCTTGGGTGCGCACTCAAGATAGATTGGAAATAAATGAATTCAGAAACTACACATAGTTTTAAAACTTGCATTTTGGTTCAGAATGTTAAAATATTTGTATATCTATCCAATACAAATGTAAAAGTAGAAATTATATTGAAATAAATAAGAAATACTAAACGTTTTAAATACTTTCATATTAAAGGGGAGTAATAACAAAATTTTATAAAAGTTAATAAAATGTAAATTTCTGATAGGGATCTAACTCTATGTAATGGGTATTTTTGTTCATTAAATAAATTTCTAACAGAATATACAAAAAGTAAAAATTGTCAATAGAAATTATATTTTTTGTAAATATTTTGATAAGTATTTTATAGATAACTTCTGAAGTCCTAGAATATGTTACATGTATGGTGGCATATTTCTGCCACCACATAACCACTTAATTATCACGTTATATAACTAGTTAGTCACTTAATTATCATGATAAATATCTGATTAACGCGTTAATTTTTATGTTAACAGATACTTATGTCAACACAAAAAAGTGTATGTTACTGCCCACTACTGCCAACAGATACCTACATAATGATATTTTAGATATCTATTAAGTGGTTAACGTGTTATGTAACTAGTTAGTGAGATAAGTATCGTGATAATTATGTCGTTAACTAGTTAGTGAGATAAGTATCGTGATAATTATGTGGTTAACTAGTTATGTAACTAGTTAATCAGATAATTATCGTGTAAATTATCTGATTAACTAGTTACATAACTAGTTAACGACATAATTATCACGATACTTATCTCACTAACTAGTTAATAAGTGTCGTGATAATTATGTGATTAACTAGTTATGTAACTAGTTAATCAAATAATTAACACGATAATTATGTCGTTAACTAGTTATGTAACTTGTTAGTCAGATAAGTTTTGTGAAAATTATGTCGTTAACTAGTTAGTAAGATAAGTATTGTGATAATTATGTCGTTAACTAGTTAGTCAGATAAGTATCGTGATAATTATGTCGTTAACTAGTTATGTAACTAGTTAATCAGATAATTAACACGATAATTATGTCGTTAACTAGTTATGTAACTAGTTAGTCTGATAAGTATCGTGATAATTATGTCGTTAACTAGTTAGTCAGATAAGTATCTTGATAATTATGTGGTTAGCTAGTTATGTAAGTACTTAGTCAGATAAGTATCGTGATAATTATGTGGTTAACTAGTTATGTAACTAGTTAATCAGATAATTAACACGATAATTATCAGACTAACTAGTTATATAACTAGTTAACCACATAATTATCACGATACTTATTAACTAGTTAGTGAGATAAGTATCGTGATAATTATGTGGTTAACTAGTTATGTAACTAGTTAGTCAGATAATTATCGTGTTAATTATCTGATTAACTAGTTGCATAACTAGTTAACGATATAATTATCACGATTCTATCTCACTAACTAGTTAATAAGTATCGTGATAATTATGTGGTTAACTAGTTATGTAACTAGTTAATCACATAATTAACATTATACTTATCTGACTAACTAGTTAATAAGTATCGTGATAATTATGTCGTTAACTAGTTATGTAACTAGTTAATCAGATAATTAACACGATAATTATCTGACTAACTAGTTACATAACTAGTTAACGACATAATTATCACGATATTTATCTGACTAACTAGTTACATAACTAGTTAACCACATAATTATCACGATACTTATCTGATTAACTAGTTAACGACATAATTATCACGATACTTATCTCACTAACTAGTTACATAACACGTTAACCACTTAATAGATATCTAAAATATCATTATGTAGGTATCTGTTGGCAGTAGTGGGCAGTAACATACACTTTTTGTGTTGACATAAGTATCTGTTAACATAAAAATTAACACGTTAATCAGATATTTATCATGATAATTAAGTGACTAACTAGTTAATATAACGTGATAACTAGTTAATATAACGTGATAATTAAGTGGTTATGTGGTGGCAGAAATATGCCACCATATACATGCAACATTACAGTATGTTAGAAGTCAACATCGCCCAACCATAATCAGCCACTTTTTGCGCCAGAATTCTAGCATTTTTACTTTCACTTTCCATGTACTTTAAAATAAGCAAAGCCTCTTGAGCAAAAAAAGTGTAAGTTTTATTTGGATAAAAAGTAGGTGTTTATAACAAGGGAACACCAGCTGAAGATATGTAGGACTTTCAAAGCAATTCATTAAATAACTGACCACTAGTCAATTCATAAAAACTCAGGTGCAACAGAACTGGTTTTAGCTCATTTAAAGAGGGCTAAACAGTCTATTTACAG
Source organism: Saxidomus purpurata (assembly GCA_022818135.1). Taxonomy (NCBI): domain Eukaryota; kingdom Metazoa; phylum Mollusca; class Bivalvia; order Venerida; family Veneridae; genus Saxidomus; species Saxidomus purpurata. The sequence goes on along the minus strand of JAFMSR010000001.1, from coordinate 43,367,944 downwards.
AATTATTGGTAAAAGGATTAAAGCAGTATCAATCTTACAAAGATAAAATGACTTAAAATCTGATAAAACAATTATGTTTGTGACAATCCTTCCTGCACAGAAAAAGTGCGTATTGTGAAACAAAAGCACTTGAAACGCGGCCAATGAAAACCTTTTCCGCGGTCAAAAAGAAAAATACATTCTGAAAATCTTACTACTATCTATTGAGATAATCAGCTCCAACATTATCACTGCCTTTAATGGCTATGATACGAAACCTGTACGGTTGCAAACACAACGCCCACCTCATTAGCCTAGGGTTCAACATTTTAGATCTGTTCAAGTTAACTTAAGGCTGGTGATCTGTTTCTAACAAGAACTCTTTATCATATAGATACCTAGAAAACTTATTAATATCCCATACAGTAACTAGGCATTCCTTTTGAATGACAGAGTAATTTACTGCAGATTTCATAATAGCGCGCCGTTTCAGTGTTTGTTGCGTATCGATTGAAGAATACAGGTAATAAATGACTAAAGCGTCTGTAGGCGGAGCTACATTTTACACATACGGAGAGCAATCAGATAAAGCAAGTGTGTCTGTGTTTTCATAGTGAGAAAAATATATAAATCGGTCATATTGTTTACGGCATTAAATGGTGTTTAGTCGGTGGTTACATGCATGTTGCTTGTGTGCTAGAGTCCCATCAAAGAAGGGGATATACGTATACAACATGTACGTGTAAATCCGGTACAAGTGTCATTTTACTTATATATACTTAGTGTAAATATATCTCTAGAATGAATAAAAATATTGTAAATATACATTCTATTTCGCTCTTCTATAAATGATCCGATCGCAATACTTGCATATTATGTATTATAAAATACGACTATACTGATATCTTGTTACAACCGCGCATGCTTTGCACGTGCTGTATTTGACTTACAAGAGTGCTAAAATGTTTCTGTCGATGCTCTGAAATCCTTAAAATGATAATCTGTGTAGCAAGAAATGTAACAAAGACCGTTAAATTTTGTTTATAATTTATCTGAAGAAAGTATTTATTTCTATCATGTACACTTTTGACTATTAGATTATTTCTACAATCCCTGCTGGAGATATCTAGCGCACATGCATCAGAGTCGTTACGTAAAACTGGAGAAACCAGGTTTTCACAAAAATGTAGAGTGTTTACCCCTACCGGTAGTCCAAATATTTAGACATAATGCTTGTTTCTTCATGATTTCTAATATTTAATTTTTGGTGTTTATTTTTTACATCTTTGTTAGCATGACTTTCCTCAATGAATATAAAAAGTAAAATATCATAAAAGTGAAAACTAAAGATAATAAATGCGAGGTCTTTTTCTAGGACTACCAGTACATCACATTGCCAACAAGTTGACCTATCGCCAGTACAAATGAAATTTGCTTTGTTTTATAAGTAGTTTCGTTCACTTCATTGATGACGATTACATGTACAATCGAGCCAAGTTTTGATGTTTTCAGTTTGTGTTTATTTTATCGACATACGATTTGACTTTTCGCAAGTTTGTACAGCGATACATTTACCTGAATCTGAGATGGTACACGGAAGTTTGCTATACTGTGCACAAATATTTACATGCAGAGCGCATGTATAATGTACATAATATACCATAAGTTTAAAGAGTGGTCACTCAATGATCTAGACATTCTTTTATAAATTTTACGAAGGTGAATTTCTGTTTTCTCGTAAAATACAATCGACGATGATGCAACAAAACAACAATTATATATATTATACATTTCTAATCACGCTTTAGAAAGGATTTCCCGTATGAAAAAATCTACAGGAAAGATGATTCAGGGTGATATATTCTCTGCAGGTTCAACAGTGATTCACGAATATAAAATGTCTTAAAACAGTTCATTCTAAACATCCTGCAAGAAATGTTCTTGGAATCATGTTTGTAAAACGTTCGTCGTATAAGTCAGACTCTTTACAACCGTGTCTTCTTAGCTCAGCAAAAGTTTCAGGACACATTTTCCTCCATCAACATTTTAATTATTATTATATGGACTATATTACAGAAAAGTATAAAATCTTTGTTTCGTGTTGATTATAGAACACGCAGTACAGTTCGGTTTCGTTTGTAAAAATTGAATACAAGTTTTTGTATGAAATAAACTTTCGATCCACAAATAATACATAAGCACTAGATTCATAAAAAATCAAATAGCTTGTAGATGTGTAAACTTATACTGTCAGTATAGTAGTCAGTGTGTACGATAGATAAAGGTAACGATTTGGGCGGAGCTTACTACAGAATGTGACATCGACGTCGTTTACTACCTGTGCGTAAAGCAAACACTGAAACGGCACGGTATTATGAAATCTGCGGTATTTCACTTTGTTTCAACTTGCGACTGGCATAAGCAACGGGCAACTTTGTCCAAGCTTCTTCCTGTAGCAGTATACACCCAATATCCTTTACAGCTGCATCCGTTTGCAAAATAAATGTATCATCTACATTAGGGAGCTTTAAGATGGGTTGAGAAGACATAGCTGCTGTTAGTGTAATAAAAGCTTTCTCCTGAGGTTTCCCCCACTTTACCAAGTTTGGCAACTTTTTCTTTGTCAACTCAGTTAAAGGAATAATTATGTGCCAAATGAGGTATAAATTTTCGGTAAATTCCCACGAAGCCTAAAAAGGCCTTAACTTGTTTCTTGGTTGTAGGTCTAGGTGCTTGAGTAATAGATTTAACTTTGTGGTAAAAGTCTGTCATTACCAATTAAATGTCCCAAACACTCTACTCTTGAATAACCAATAAAGCACTTGCTTGGCTTAACTGTCAAATAATTATCAGAAGGTCTTTTAAATCACAGACACCTGGGTTCAGTAGAGCTATTCTGGCCCAATAGTGTCTCTCTTGTATTTTTATTTTCATATTCACATACTATAAGAACTTAGTTTACACACTGAACAGGTTTACTCACACAACGGACACATTTAAAAAAATATAATTTTTCACTTTATGTCTCTATAAACCAGAAAATACCAGACTCCAATGTCGGAAATATCGCAACTTTTTCAATTCACGAAGAATCCACATTACACCTTGCAAAAACTTACCGGTGCCAATCAGTAGTCCATATGTTTACCTTCTCGTACACAAAGTCGTTGGAGCTGACGTTATCAATTTCAAAAGAAAATCGACACGAATTTCAAGAGCTGTCCATAAGACAGCAAGCTCGACTATTGTGGGTGTTTGCTAATAAAACAAAACTTTTATCAGTATAATAGCAAAACAAAATTCTGCTAACTATTAAGTATAAACTAGGAAAGTTGAATCATAAAAAAAGTCAAAATCTATCACTACATATTTAATTTTTGGTAAATTAATTGTTTGATACAAAATGTACCCCTGAACACTATTGCTAAGTTTGATATAACTACCATAAGTGGTTACTGAGATATGTTCATGATAGTACCTTGCATGCAAAACTTAAACCAAATTTTCAAAGTCAAACAAGGGCCATAATTTGCACTAAATTAAAACAAGAGTTATCTGTATTGACTGTGTGTCACCCCTTAAGACATGAACAAAGTTTCAAGTCAATATCATAAGTGGTTACGGAGATATGTGCAAGACAGTACCTAGCAGGCAAAACTTTAACCAAATTTTCAAAGTCAAACAAGGGCCATAATTTGCACTAAATTTATACAAGAGTTATCTGACTTGACTGTGTAACACCCCTAAAGACATTTACAAAGTTTCAAGTCAATATCATAAGTGGTTACTGAGATATGTGCATGATAGTACCTAGCAGGCAAAACTTTAACCAAATTTAGTACCTAGCAGGCAAAACTTTAACCAAATTTTCAAAGTCAAACAAGGGCCATAATTTGTACTAAATTTATACAAGAGTTATCTGACTTGACTGTGTGACACCCCTAGAGACATTAACGAAGTTTCAAGTCAATATCATAAGTGGTTACTGAAATATGTGCATGATAGTGCTTAGCAGGCAAAACTTTAACCAAATTTTCAAAGTCAAACAAGGGCCATAATTTGTACTAAATTTATACAAGAGTTATCTGACTTGATTGTATGACACCCCTAAAGACATGAACAAAGTTTCAAGTCAATATCATAAGTGGTTACTGAGATATGTGCATGATAGTACTTAGCAGGCAAAACTTTAACCAAAGAAGCAACGCCGACGCCGACGCCGACGCACAAGTGACTGTAATAGCTCTCCATATTCGCCGAATAGTCGAGCTAAAAATACCTGTATATTCGAGCTGGATACCGTTGATGGCGAATAGTTCCCGGTCGTGTATTAGCGCAGTTTTGAGACGGACACCAATACTGCGCTTGCGAATACAGAAATTGTTATCATCATCTCACCTGGCGCTCTAGCGACGGTGTGTACTATAAAGTTTTGCGAAAAGATTAAGAGAGCCGAATGCTTTGTTTTTTGGTACATGTTGTTTAAATGCAATATTGAACGAAATACATAAAGAATGCAAAAGAAATACTTCAATTTCGCGCAATAGCGCAAAAGAGTGTCCCCTTACAAGAGTATGATGATTTGCTTCGAGTTCTAAAGATATCAGTATCATGTAGCCTGGTGACAAGTGCTTTTGACCATGTGCATCATCATTAATCAACTTTAAACTACTGTAATAGTAGATATATAGTCGCTGATTATGAAAAACAAAAAACAAAAAGGCTAAGAGTCCTACTGTGAATGTGGTCACATATCTCACATTCCAGTTGAATTGCTTATTTATAACTTTCAAATATTTCTTCAAACCGGAAGTTACAAAATGAGACACTGTTGGGACAGAATCGCTCTACCGAATCCAATCGTCTACAGTAACCGACAACGGATGAAGAAAGAAAATAATTCAATCCTATACATCTCCGTTTGAATGATTTCAGCTTCATTAGACCTGTACTTTTACTGGGAGGCTTTTTGGCGTGGTATATTTTGATTTAACCCGCCTGTATTTAAAAAACCCGAGCCATTACACGAGGGTAATATAATATAGAGGCGGGTAATATATCCAGATTCACCGCGTCAAAAACCATGTAATTTTACTATCCTTCCTTGTGTAAATCTTGAAGAACTAATTTTCTTAAATTGATTTCTAATTAATCTGCTGGCAATAAGCACGCATGGTGGCTCCACATGATTGCCGCTAAACGACGTCACTGTGATGTTACTTTTATTAAAGAACGTAAACACATTCGACATATTTCATGTAAGTTACAAGGACAATTTCAAAGTGGCCTGTTTACATCAATTTCTATTCCCAGATCAGTTACCACTAAAACGGCTGGAAAAGTCTTGGAATGATAATAAAATTTAAAAAAATTCCGAAAGGCTGTATTGTTTTCACGATCGTCTTGTATGTAACACTTTCATCGAGTACGCATGTATAAAAGGTAAAGGTAAAGTGTTTGCTTATTAAAGTGTCTCCCCTACTTAAAGGGCCAAACAGACACCGACTTTCTGAGCACATTTACCTCCCGAATCCTATCCTTTTTAATGCCAGGCACCAGACAGGTAGGCATACGGTAACTATTATTTAACTAGCTGGCGGCTCACCAAACCGGCCATAAAATAATAATAATAATAATAATAATAATAATAATAATAATAATAATACATTTTTTATATTAAGAAGGTAACATGTACAGATATGCAAAAACAACATTTACAACATCTTATTTCAAACATGGCCTTCTGTAACATAGAAAAGGAAAAATGATTTCATACTCATTTACACATTGAAACGACAATCACTCAAGAATAGAAAATAAATAATCGCATTTATACCCAACAAACATCTATCAAATAAAAAAATATTTAATTACATCTGCTTAAAAGATAGTTTTTCAGTGACTGTTTGAATAAGCTCAAAGATGTAACTGAGCGAATATTTGTAGGAGTATTGTTCCAGTATTGTGCAGACATATAGGAAAATGAGGTTTTCATGTAACTGGATCGTTGGTTAGGTGTTACCAAGTCATTGTTAGTAATTGATCTAAGGCAATATACAGTATTACTGGAAAAGGTGAGCAAATCTTTTATATAAACAGGTGCCATGTTATTCTGAGCTTTATATACCAAGACTGCCGTATGATAATGACACCTGTCTGCAAAAGACATCCATTGAAGTTCATGTAATAATGACGAATTAGAATTACTCGAATCATTTTTTCGAATTAATTTTGCCACTCTAAATTGTAGTTTATATATTGAGTTAATGCTCTTACTTCCTGCTCCCCACACAGTGCAGCAATAGTCAATTGTTGATAATACATATGCATTGCAATACATTATTTTCATATCGTCGTTTAGATAAAAACTTATTTTTTTGAATAGCGCTATTTTATTATTAATTTTGGAACAGACTGTTTGTAATTGTAACTTCCATGATAATGTGTTGTCTATATAAACACCAATAATCTTTTGTGCAGTTACATTTTCAATTTCAGACTCATCTATATTTAACTTCAGATGCAAATCATTTTTACTTCTTAGTTTGTGGCTCGTAGTTATTATCATACATTTAGTTTTTGAAGGATGAAGCGACATATTGTTTACTTTACACCAATCAGTAATTGCGTTCAAGTTTGTTTGCAGTTTATTTTGTAAGACATGTATATCAGAGTTAGATTCATAAAGGGTAGAGTCATCTGCGTATAAGTCGATATTACCTGAGTCCATTTCATAGGCGATGTCATTAATGTATAGGAGAAAGAGAAGAGGTCCTAGGATCGAGCCCTGAGGAACCCCGGAGGTTATTTCTAGTTTCTTATATGTTACATTATTTTCCTTAATGACTTCATTTGTATTGGACAAAACCGATTCGATTAGCTTAATTGTGTTTATTGTATATCAGAATGGACCTTGCTTGGATTCGAACCTTTGACGTCCCATTCCCAAGGCGGATGCCTAAACCACTAGACCAAGGGAGACGGTGTATATCTTAAAATTATTGCACGTAAATATCGTGCATACCAGATTTAAACAATATGAAACAAGAACTATCTTTAAAAAAGATGTTCGGCGCAATTTTGAGTATACGAAAGCGATTGGTAGCTAGATTTTATAGTGAAAAATCATGCCAAATTAATTTTTAGTCAGAAGGCGTCAAATGTCAAAAAGTGAGTAAAAAGTATGTACCTGGTACAGGAAGCGAACTTTGACTCTTCGCTTACAGCGATGTTAGAGCAAATGCTCTCCCGACTAAGCTAACCGGCCACTCACCTATTTTGTCTTAAATTTTGACTAAAAATGTACTGTGACATGTGCATCAGGAAAGCAAATTTAATCCTCGTTTTTTCTTATCAAATATGTTACTCGAAATATTGACCGTTATTCACTGGTCGGGAAAGTATAATAACACTTCACTTAAAATCGACATTAGTTTGACGGTAACAACATATTTCGTTGATAGATATGAATTATTTACGTACTAACATTATAAAACCGATCAAGGCAGACTGAAAGCGCAAGAGTATTTTATTGACCTTTTTCATTCGGTATTGTCCAATTAAAAGGTGCCTTACAGAACAAATTTATCAATTCATAAAATGTTATTTATTCTGCTTTGTCATTTCATTGGCGGATGAAAAGCTACCAACTTCCGATCAAAAGTGGGCGCCGAAAAATTGTTGAATATGTAGATTGATATATATATATATATATATTATATAATGTATATGGACCTATTTATATTTCCATCTGTCTTAGGTTTCGAATTTCCTTTTTGAGTTACAATGAAACATGGAAGTGTGAAAGAAAAACGAATACTTACAAAAAACTATCATGATTAAGATGCTCATGCATTTTGACACCAGCAGTTTTTGTGTTCACCCATATTCCTCCAACCAAATTTTGAAAGAATCCGCACCAAATGAGGTGTCACCAAATTGTCCCGCCATGATGTTTGCCGACAAGGTGAAAATAATAAAATACTATTTTTCTTTTGATTTCAAAAAAGATAAGAAGATAACTGTTTAAGTTCATTGGTATTTAAAGTAATAGTTTTAATAATTTGAAAGAATTTGAAAAAAAACAAAACATTTTAATTATTGGCAAAATTTGCGTATTTATAAAATAGGGATTGCTTTATATAATTCATAAGATTTTTAAATTGCAGAATATTTTTGTTTTTAACTTTAAACAAGAGCTGTTTGTAAAACACGTATGCCCTCCTTGATGCAAAAGTTGTACTATGAAAGGAACAGTTTTTAAAGTAAAAGTCAGTGTGAAATTCGTGAAAACGGCATCTGTAGACATTGTAGAATAAAAAATAAAATAAAAAAATAAAACATTCGAAAAAAAAACAACATTGTTACGAAGTGACCTTGACCTAAAAATAATTGTTTTTTGCTAAAAAACAATTAAAAACTAAGACCTTGACCTAAAACAAGAGCTGTCCCTCACAAGTGACGAATGCCCCCGAAAGAGGTATCTCACAGTCTTTGTCCTCTCCATGTGCTCAATAATTGTGGTATGTAATTTTAAAATCCATGCGACACATCGGCTTGATGTGCTTGCCATTGTTCCAAGTTATTTTTAAATCAATCAATGCAAGACAAAGTTATAGTCCAGACACGAATGTGTGCATATATACAGGATTCCAATACCTTCAAGCTCTAAGTGTGACCTTGACCTTTGAGGTAGGAACGTGGGTCTTGCACGCGACACATTTTCTTGATGTGCTTGAAATTTGTGCCAAGTTATTTTAAAATCCTTCAATGCATGATAAAGTTATAGTCCGGACAGGAATGTGTGCATATATACAGGATTCCATTACCTTCAAACTCTAAGTGTGACCTTGACCTTTGAGGTAGTGACGTGGGTCATTTACTTGATGTGCTTGACATTTGTCCCAAGTTACTTTAAAATCCTACAATGCATGATAAAGTTATAGTCCGGACAGGAATGTGTGCATATATACAAGATTCCATTACCTTCAAACTCTAAGTGTGACCTTGACCTTTGAGGTAGGGACGTGGATCTTGCACGCGACACGTCGTCTTGATGTGCTAGACATTTGTGCCAAGTTATTTTTACATCCTTCAATGCATGACAAAGTTATAGTCCGGACACGATTGTGTGCATATATGGAGGATTTTATTACTTTCAAACTCTAAGTGTGACCTTGACCTTTGAGGTAGGGACGTGGGTCTTGCACGCGACACGTCGTCTTGATGTGCAGAACATTTGTGCCAAGTTATTTTAAAATCCTTCAATGCATGACAAAGTTATAGTTCGGACACTAATGTGTGCATATATAGAGGATTCCAATACCTTCAATTTCCAAGTGTGACCTTGACCTTTGAGGTAGGGACGTGGGTCTTGCACGCGACACGTCGTCTTGATGTGCTAGACATTTGTGCCAAGTTATTTTAAAATCCTTCAATGCATGACAAAGTTACAGTCCGGACACGAATTTGTAAGTGGGGACGCACGGACGGACGGACTGGGCATGGACGGACGGACGGACGGACGGACAAACGGACAGACGGACGGTGCGATTTTAATATGCCACCCTTCGGGGGCATAAAAAAGTAAAACAATTTTATCAAAAAAATAAAAATTCGAAAAAAAATCTTTTTTTAGAAACAGTGACCTTGCCCCCTCTCGAAAAAAAAATGTTATTGCTTAAAACAATTAAAAAAATCTATTTTCAGTAACAGTGACCCCTAAAATTTTTTTTGCTGAAAACAATTTAAAAGGTTAAAAAAATTTTTTTTGAAAAAAATCTATTTTTAGTAGTGACCTTGACCTAAACAATATTTTTTTTTCGTAAAACAATTTTATAATAAAAAAACATTCGAAAAGAAAAACTATTTTAAGTAACAGTGACCTTGCCCCCCACCACCCGATAAAAATATAAAAAATGTGATTGCTTAAAACAATATATAAATTTAAAAGAAAAAAATATTAAAATATCTTCCTCTCCATGCAAGCTACATACACACCAAGTTTCATTGCAATTGGTCACTCCTAACTCATGTTATTAAGCGGAAACCATTTTTCTATTTTTAGTAACAGTGACCTTGACCTTGATCCTTATGACCCCAAATGCAACCCAAGCTTCCTCTCCCCCCAAACTACCTACAAACCAAATTTCATTGCAATTGGTCACTCCCAAAATAAGTTATTGAGCGGAAACCATTCTACAATTCCGGATCACTGTAACCTTGACCTTTGACCTTCTAATCTCAAAACCAATAGTGGTCCTCTACCGGTTATGACCAACCTCCACATCAAGTTTCAAGATGTTAGGCTTAAGCGTTCTCGAGTTATCGTTCGGAAACTGTTTTACAATTACGGGTCACCGTGACCTTGAAGTTTGACCTACTGACCTCAAAATCAATAGGGATCATCTGCTGGTCATGACAAACCTTCACATCAAGTTTAAAGATGCTAGGTCCAAACATTTTCAAGTTATCATCCGGAAACTGTTTTACTATTCCGGGTCACTGTGACCTTGACCTTTGACATACTGACCTAGAAAACAATAGGGGTCCTCTGCTGGTCATGACCAACCTCCACATCAAGTTTCAGGATCCTAGGCCCAAGCGTTCTTGAGTTATCATCCGAAAACCAGTTGGTAGACGGACGGACAAACCGACCGACCGACCGATATCTGCAAATCAATATACCCCTCTTCTTCGAAGGGGGCATAATAAAACGATGTCTTATTTCTAATTTCTAATTTTGTTACTCTAATTTCCCTGAAAATTTCAATTTATTAACTTATGCTATTTTAAAGTTATTGCGAAAAGGCTACTGGTAGCGTAAGAAAAGTTGTTAAGTATATATGGTCTTCAATCGATCCTTGCCGGCATAAATGTGAATAGAATACTAGCTTTGGCTTGTTATCTTTCCAAGAATAATTTTGCCCATTGTATTTTCTAAATCATTTTGTTGCAATATATGTTCAAATTAATAAAGTTTATTTATGTTTTATTCTTATTTTATGCAATTCTGTATATATTGTTCTGCACAATCAACACGACTAATACATGCTATAAATACGTACTTCGGAAATAAATTGGGGGATTTCTCAAACAACACAACTACCATGGCGGGCGTTAATTTTGGCTATATATGTACTGCAGCAGTACACCGCCAATATGCTACCTTTAAGACATAACCGGTATAAAATTCAAAGGGAGACAATGGCTGCATCATGATATGATTGTTACTGGATTGTTGGAAAGAAAAATGAGGAATATGATTAATATATATCATTATTTAATTTCTTTTACATGTATTACTGAAAATAATCCGAGTTACTGTTCATCATTAGTATATTTTTTAAGTAAGTGAACTGTGTTTGTGAATAGCGGATGTCGAACTGCTGTAAGAATTTTATCCGGGATTTTCTCAAAATCGATATGTATATTCAGTTAACATGGACATGTGCAATGGGGTGTGTAAAGTATATGGAGGTCTTCAAATATGTTTAATTCAACGCCAAATATTTTATTATTTGGGAACAAAGAAATGTAAAAATACAGCGATATCTTTTTATTTCTTTATCTGTTATAATTCAATAACATATTTCATCAGTCAGAGTCATCACTTACACCTAAGTGACGAAGGAACTTCATTACCTTAAAAAATCACGACTTATTGCACTCCATATTATTCTACCTGATGACCTCAGAAAAAAGACAGCTTCTTCGCGTGCACCACCGGCAACTTAGCTCGTCACATGTACCTGCAACTGGAGATGCAGATCTAGATGCTTCCTGCAGCGCAATGCGACCGTGATTCACTCGCTATGTCTGAAAGCTTATCCAGCGCTGCTTTCCGACACTGTCTTTGTGACGGAGTTGTTTGCGTAGTTGTCACCAAGCGTTTCTCCAAGCGCTGAATGTTTACAATAACTATTTCTCATATACGGGACGCCATTTTGCTATTTTTAAGCAATTTTTAATGTAGAAAAAAATATTTAAAAAAATCGTTTTTATATAAAAACATTCGAATTCGTGATGAAATAAAATAATTTTCTGATATCAAAATGATGTCAAAAATCATTTTTTAATATATAATGAATTCGATTTTTTGTTACAAAGAAATGTTGTTTTTTATAAAAAAAAATTCAAATTCATAATATAAAGAAATGTCTAGAAATAGAAAAACGTCACCACATACTCTTTCTATGCATATAGCGGAAAAATTATCTAAACTCGAAATGCCAATGTTGACAGAGAGCAAACGCTCATCCCTTCCCAGAGACTAACCTATCTCTTGACTGGTTATCCTAAGTACTACTTTATAGCTTACTATGTTAACTCGTGTCCATGGGATGTTATACTACGTATACTATTCAACATTGACCACCATGTTTTGCAAACGACATAAAATAAAGTGCGCACTATATACCATCTGGTACTTACAACATGATGCTTACCGCGCTATACTTAGTACGCATGAAATAGTATAGCATTTTAGTATGTCGTGTACATGTATCAAGTTTAACCACGCCCTTTTCAAAAGCATAGTTAGTAAGACGCCGAGGACGTGAAAGACGCAAGTGCCAAAATACAACAGATATTCACCTCATACAGAATTGCACGCAATAGACCAGGTGAAAGTATACCACGCAATTTAACCCAAGACATCTACGTATTTCTACAGTATCTATTTGTGCAGGTCTTGTATGTAGGAAGAAAGAAATAGGCCTTATAATTGAAGAAAATAAAGGTTCTCAAGAGACAATAGTTATTTGTTTTTAATTGCATTTGTTTCCCCCATTTATTCATGCCATGTTTGCCTTGCAGATAACAATGTACTTGTTATACGTCAGTATTAAAGATTTTTTAATTTTGAGAAAATCCCTGAAAAACTTGAGTATAAAACAAAAGCATTGTCAATAGTAGTGTATCCTGCGCTGAATCCTACTTGGGATTCTGATAGCTTACTACATGCTTCAACATAAAATGTTAATCTTTTAGTAATAATTGCTATATACAATTTACTAAATACATCTACTAGTGCTATACCCCTATAGTTGTTTGGGTTGCTAAGACTACCCTTCTTATGCAAAGGGATAATAATTGATTTAGCCCAGCTATCTGGAAACTCGCCTTTTGTGAAAAGTCTATTGAATAACTTACGGATGTATGGTAATAATACATTGGCACTAAATACAAGTTGTTGGGGTATAATGCTACCACCTGAAGCTTTATTTAGTTTCAAACTTTTAACACTGAATAAGATTTCATCATCCGTAATTTCAGAGTTAAAAATCAAATGCTCAATATCATCAAAATTTACATTAACACCAATATTCTCATACGTATCTTCGCATGTTTGATTATTTACATTAACATTAGAAAATAAAGCACTAAAGTGATCATACCACTTGTCCAATGATATAACATTTTCAGGATTTGGTTTATTTAACATATACGAACTATTTACAGACGACTTCACCTTAGATAAATACTTTTTCTGAAATAAACATCTCTTTCTTTTACAAACTGATTTATATTTATATTTACCCTGTACATATGCGTTCAAATTATCGTGACTTCTATTTCTTCTAAACTTCATTAAAAGTCTCTTTGTAGACTTCTTAGTCTGTCTACATTTTTTATCAAACAAACAGTGTGATTTTTATTTGTACATTTTCTTTTTGACTTTTGAAAGTATTTACAACTGTTACTTATAGCTGATTCGAATTCTGTAATAATTGAATTTATATCTGTTGCACTATCATCCATCATTCTATCAAGCGAACTAAAATTTCCTGCCAGTATATATTGATCATCACAGTTATCATAGTTCAAGTCATGAAATACATTTTCCGTTTCACATTTCTTATTTTCTGAACTATCCAATGTAGTACGTAGTCCCAATGCAATAGGGGACTACGCAAATTCAAAACTATTTTGCACCGCACATTTAAAGCGTTGTACAGTATTTAAAAAGCATTTCAGTCATGTAGAGCGTTTCTGATTTAGCTATGTACATGCATGTATAGCTTACGCTTGATCTGCACGAAATTCACGATTTTTAAAAATATGATGTGCACAACGCCACAGGGATACGAAGAAGTGCTCGCTGATTTTTGTATACTTGTACCGAACCAGTAATCTTTTAATTTCTGTATTTTATCAATAATTTGCACTAGTTCAATTGCAGTAGAGTGTTGTCTTATGGACGTCAGCAGAAGATATCTTTTGTTTTGCAGCGCTCCTTCCTAAAAAAAAAATCCAATTCAATTTTCGGTGACTAGCACTCTGTTGATCATAAAGTCATATATTGATATAAGTCATAATTGTTCCCTTGTAAACAGAACTCCGTTGTTTTTCATAAGGATTGTGTAAGTTCGGCTACTTGTCCATGGTAAGCACTGCAAATGCAAGCATTGAAATCCGTACAATGTTGCGCATATTTATCGAACATTTTTGCATTATATACGTTGCCCATGCCTACTGTAAATCAGTGGCGACCGAGACAATAGTATCCAGCAGTTGGTGCAAAAGATGACAGATTGCACAATATATTTCATCCTATGAATGAGCCAAATGATCAGTTCCATTCTTGTAACCGAAACATTCATGTCATTCGTACCAAATTTGTGTTGATAAAGATGGTATTGTTTGTAAAACAAGTCGGGATTTCCGGGCTGTCGTTATGATGCGCAACAGCTCAAGCTAATGACAGAAGCTTATATTTTCATATGCATGTGTCCCACCAGTTGAAAAGTCATCCCCACAGACACCCGGCCAGACGAAAGAGAGACGAAAGTTTCGCAAGATTAAAGAATAATTCTGAGATACAGAATAATGGTAGAGCACTCTAAAAGAAAGATTAAGTCGAATAAGTCGATAATATCTATAGAGCCCAATTCTTGGCATTTCCTTCCGCGGGTAATTTAGACATGTGTTTGTTTGATCAAAAACCAAAAATGCCTACAGCTCTTGTATTTCAGTCGCAAATCCCTGGGGTATTTTATAATTTTGTTATTCATAGCTTTTTTTATTACATTTGAGAAAGTCCCCGGTTTTATTGCAAGTACGAAGTAAGTTTCCGTTTACGTTTCAGTTTAAGTTAGAAAGGTCTAATATACAAAACGAATGACTTGTTTATAACTGTTTGCTTTGATAAATATACAAGTTTTACAGTTTATAATAAGCATATGTCTGAAATTAACTTAAGGATGTTGGATGTCCAAAGTGATGTATTTTAGAATAATTTGAAACTTACTTAATTATTCAATCGCACCACGTCACAAAAACGAAAAAATCATGCGTCTATCCGATATTTTTTTCAAAAAACAAATCTGAACTCACACTGTAAAAAAGATAAAAGAAATGCTTTACTTAAGAATAGCTAAAAGCACAGTTGCATTATCCGGGACGATTGTAATCTAGTTTAAATAGAGGATAATTGTTGGTTTCGGTGTAAGATCACGTTATAATTTCACCGAGTGGGCACCAAAGTGATATTTTCACGAGTGGCGCAGCCAGGAGTGAAAATAACTACTTTTGGTGTTCACGAGTGAAATTATCGTGATATGACATCGATATCAACAATTTTTCTGTTTATTTTATGTATAAAACTCTACGTTTGTCTATTTCAATAAAATGTCGAAAAATGCGGGAAACGTCATCAGAAAGCATCGCAAAGATGACGTCATTTTAACAACGTCATCATCATATAGTCTCAAAGCATATGAACTCTTCCAGTGTAGGCCGGCTTTTGCATGATTAAAATGATATATTGTCAGAAACAATGAATCATTACTGTATAGAAACTTTATTGTTTAAAAACGTTAAAATTGTTTAGTTATTTGACCAGCAAACTCTGTTAGAAGGTATGAAATATTGTTTTAGTCTGAAAATAATGTCTTATAACTCCTCCTCTCGTATTTCAGTCTTTACACAGCCTTTTATAAGGTTGTTTGGATTGATATTGAAATTCTTGGCAAGATATATGAATTGTGCTTTTGACTCTGGGGAATTATCAATAACACAGAGGCAGGGAGTAATAACATGTATACCAAAGGGTCATAAAGATAACTTACTGTTAAAACATTTAAGACCTATTTATGTGTTAAATGTTGGGTATAAAATTGCCTCAGGAGTTTGGCAAACAGAATGAAACATTCTTCAAAAAGTGATTACTGAAAGGTGTTTAGCTGGTCGTATTATTGGGGACTCATTTACGATATAATGAGCTGCACGGAAGAACTTAAAAGCCAAGGTATGCTTCTTTTAGATGATTTTACTACTTCGGTTGATTCTTTGTCCTGGAAGTTCATGTACAAAGATCTTAATTTCTTCAACTTTGGTTCAGATTTTATTAGGTGGATCCAGACTTTCTATAATGTTCAGTCTTGTATTATAGTAAATGGCCATTTATCAGAGTTGTTTTATGTCCATAGCGGATGTCGCCAAGGCGCTCCATTGTTCCCTTACACATTTATTCTTTGTACGGGAATACTGTCTCTATTGACTTAACAAAATAAGACCATTACAGGTATTGATATGAATGACCAAAAATTCTTGAAATCACAGTATGCAGATAATACAACTCTTTTATTATGCAACTGCCATGACGACGACCCGATAACGCCGGTCTGATATTTATTGATATCGCGACGTCTGATATCACAGGACAGTGTTATTATGACACTGTCCTGATATCACAATTTAGGCCCCGCCCACTTTAGACATTTAGTGAGTTTTATGAAAAAAGATCTAGGCTATTTTGGATTTCTAACATGCTACACTATAAATCAAATTTTCGATAGCTACTTCAGGCTACAGGGATGTTTTTCATTAAAATTTCTATGAATACAAGCAAACAGCACATCGCATAAAATCGAAATATGTCTGTAGAATTTTTATTTTTGAATTAAACATAGTGTTGTTGGTATTCATTTTCTTAGTTAGAACTTTATCTATCCATCTATAGCAATTTTGAAGCAAAATTCGAGAAAAAGTTGATTTTCATTTTTTTATCCCCTTCCTTTTTTCACAGTAATTTCTTTAATATTACTTGTATGATATGAACTGAAACGTATTAAACCGCCTTTTAAAAGTGTACAAATGCCTTTCTATGTATAATTTAATGTTCAAGATTTCCTATGAAGCATAGCATTAACGGTGCTGGATTGAAAACGCTGATTTAAACCGTTGATGACGTTATAAATACGTGAATCACTTAATTTACTTATTTGTTTTTAAAAAGGGAAAATTGAAGTTAGCTGCATAATAAATAGAATACAAGGTTACTGTCTTTTGATAACAGTTGATATCGAACTCGGATGAATATCGACCGGAAAGCCTCGGCAAGCCTCGGCTTTCCCCGGCCGATATCATCCTCGTCCGATATCAACTGTTATCAAAAGACAGTAACCTTATATTCTCTATATATTTGATGGATCTGTAAAGTCTCTTAGAAATACTATAAACGTGATATAATTGTATGCTGAATATCAGGCCTTCGTATGAATGTAGAAAAGACTAATGTAGTTCGGATAGGCTCAATGAAAAGTAGTAATCCAAGTTTTTGTCTAGATTTATCCCTACAGTGCAAACATGGCTTATGTATTGGGTGTCGACTTAACAACAAATTTAAGGAATAGTGTGATTTTAAACTTTGAAACAAAGATCTAGGAAATAGGAATTATACTGTCTTATATTGTCCTTAAAACATAAGCACTATCAAAACTGAATAATTTATCTAAAAGTCTCCCAACCCCTTCTCATTAAGTAATTTAAAAGATACAAGACATATTCTTTAAGCTTTTAAGGTATCATGGACCTAACAAGGTTAAACGAGTAACAGTGATGCAAGGTTTTAATAATGGGGGATTAAGAGTGATGGATATTGAGAAATTCATAGTAGCTCTCAAATGTACATGGTTTAGAAGATTTATGAAAAGTAATTCCAAATACTATTTGCTAGTAAGTAGAATATGCCCAATGTTAGATTCTGTTGAGAAGTATGGTGTGCATTTTATACAAAAACAAGATCTAAGATGTTAGCCATCTTTTCTGGAAATATGTATTTTCAGGAATGTATAGTTTGATGGGTGCTAAGACACCTCAACAATGTTGGAAGAGTTTTTTTCAGAGCCTGTTTTCAACCGCCCTTGATTTCAAATAGGGAGAAAATCATTTTGTTATAAAAGCAATATCACCAAAGGTGTCTTTTTAGTTAATGGTTTTATAGGTGGATATGGAAGACTACTTCCCTTTGAAGCTTTTCAACAGTAATTTTTTGTAGTGAAATAATAGTATTGCTTCAAAAGGAACTTATTTAAATACATTGAGTCTTGAGTCTAATTAAAAAAGGAAAAGTTCCAAATGCTGTCCTTATTATTTATAATTGTGTTTAAGCAAAGAAAGGGATGTCGGGTTAAGTATGACATACATATTGAAACTAAATGTAAGCCAAAATCTCAACAGAATGGAAAAATGAACTTAATCTTAAAAATTTCAACCGGAAAAATGTTTACAAGGAACTAATCATCTGCGTTTCAAAATTGACGCTATCAATAATAACTGCCGTTCATTTTGTCAAAAAGCTGCAGAAACTCTTTAATTTGCTTTGTGAATGGCATTTTGTAGTTAGCTTTTGGAAATATATTACAATGAGGTGCAAAGAAAATGTGAATCAATAGATACAAATTGGGTTAATACAGATGTGTTATTTTTAGATGTGCTGATTAAGATTCTGTTATCATGCAAATCATATATTTATACATATAAAATGAGATTAGGAGCCACATATATAGAAGGCCTGAAACAATTTGTTAAATATTTATATATAAAATGAAAAATGATGCTGCTCAGACAATGACTGTGCAAAAGTTTGAAACAACCATGGAGACAGTTTTCTTTTTTCCTAGAATGACAAAACTTTATTTTTTATGTCATTCTTTACTATTTATCAACTTACATTTTAAAGGTTATTGTTATATAACATTGAGCACAACACAGTCCCCCTTCCACCCAATATGACCTCTTATTTCTGAATTCCAGCACTTTTGCCTGTTTGTCTTTTTTCTATCTCAGACTGTTTTTCCCTCTTGAGTTGTGCAACAGTGTGTACGTTTGCTTTTTTTGTCAAAGTCCAAAAGGGAAACAACATGGTGATTCATAAACAACTATCATTTGATTCTATTTATATATTAACATATTTTATGTGATCTAAACACTGGAGCTAAACGCTTGCTTTAATGATCTTGTTCTCGTCGTACATATACTGTATTGCAGTAAAATCTAAATTAATTAAATGTAATATAAATTGCAAAAAAGATCCACTTTACTTAGTTTACTGGGTTTATAAGTTCTGAGCCTTATAGTCTTGAGGGGTGTCTACCGTTCCCCCCCCAACATCTCTGTCATCACGCTATTAAACTGTTAAACTTTTTTTTGCCTAGATAGTTTTTCCCCTTGAAATTGTAAATAGAGGTGGACCTTGTGTACAAAGTTCTTGGTTATATTATATTGTTTTTGTTGTTTACTAATGTTAAATTATTTTTGGTATTTGAGATTGTAGGTCTAAATTATCTGCTGACCTGATGTGTAAAACTAGCCTACGGTAGTATGTATTGGTATTTAGTTATTTGTTATAATTTCTAGTATATTAACAGTTTTTTTGGAAAGCCCGTTGCCAGGGAAGTGTTATCTCACTGTAATGTAAGTGAATAATTTTCAATATTTCAACAGCGTGTTTCATTAAATACTTATGCAAGAGATCCACCTTAAGCTAAGGTTGTTTCAGCCCAGTCACGACTGGGAGGGTATCAGTCTTGCTAACATCCCCTTCGCTAAATCTACTTAACCGCTTTGCAGTTTGAAAATAAAACAAAACAAGTACATGGGAAACAGGGTACCAGACCCTAGCTCTTTTACGAAAAGACCTCCGTCCAGCACCGATTCACGTGGGTCATTATCTGGGTTTCTTAACTAGCTCATCTCTAGTTTTGTTTTTTACATGTTAATATATATGTATACAGTACCTTGCGTTCGCTCTTGAAGCCGAATGCTCTTCTTTAATTTATTTAACATGCATTGATTTTATGTAGATGTTTGTTATAACATAGATGTTGTACACTATTTGGCCAATGATCTAGATCCATACTGTGCCTGTTGACTTCTCTCATTCATCTGCTCATATCCTTCTGTGCATTTGTTATATTACATGTATTATTTTGTTGTCTAATGGGGATTATTGCTGGGTCGTGTATATGTCTTACAACCAACGCCTATACAAAGGAAATAAGCACTTATACCTGTCCGTGGCCGGTATTTTTCTTATAAGAGTAGAAGAATTACTTGACGCTTCGAAACATGCATATTCAAGTTATATTCCTTTGATGTGGTGTTAGTAAAACATATTTCTAGTACTATACATGTAAAAAGTTGACTCCGTCGTTATTGATGTTGCAGCGGTTTGTATTTTTATTAGCTATATTTGTTAAACGCTGATTGGTTGTAATATAATCCGACTTTTACATAACTACCGAGCATAGTGACCGTGTGAATTAGAAGTTAAAAATTCAATTTATGAATATATAACCTCAGTCTTTCTAAACACGGTCGGTTACAAAGTCAGCTGATTATCTTTAGTCGTAAAAATTGGTGGATATAGGCTACTAAATATCTATCTATGTTCTGCTGTCTGTTCAAATGTTATTTTCCCAATTTTATTTCAACTGCAAAATCCAAATTATATTCGACACTCTGGAAGTCAATATAATTATAAATAATCAATAATAATAATAATAATAATATCAATATAATACATGCGCCCACAACGGATAATTCGTTAGACAAATATATGTAATCACCTCACAATGTAATAGGTTTGTTGAGCAGTCAGCAACAGCTACTTACTATTATACTATGAAATATAGCTTGTTACTAATTTTCGCTCTGTTGCATGATTTGAATACAATGTCAACACAACTGTAATCCGGTATAAGTTGCGAAAAGATAAAATCAATAAGAAAATATTACCTTGATCAATATGTGTGCCATCTGGACAATATCTTATGCATACATTTTCATGATTTCTAAAGTAACCCACTTTACATATGCATACTGTATCCAGTATTCTTGTACAGTTCTTGATAATTTCTTTTCTACCGCCGTTCGAACAGGAACTGCACTTAGAACAATCCCTTGAATGTTTTGAACAATTTGAATGATATTTACCATCATCACATGGTTTACATAAATTTATTGTACCATTTTCCGGGCATTCTTTAAAAACATAGAATCCTGGAGGACACGCAAAGCAAGTGTATCCGTTTGAGTTCACATAGGACTGGGTAGAGCAGTCCAAAGTAACGGCTCCGAGAACATCAATTAAAAGAGCAAAGTTTAACAGTTGGCGTATCCCCATTTTCCTCAGGCGCTTGTGTAAATAGTCAAGATAGTTGGCTTTTGAGTAAACCTGAAAGAAACAAGAAGTTTTTTCAAACAGAAGTGTCATCATTGCCCCCATTTCGCTGCATTCACCTACTTTCAATGACAGGGTCAAGGTCATGTGACTGAAACCACTTAATTTATTAAGAGTTCACTCTTAATAGAAAACACTTTAGCTCCGCCCACAATTCATATCGGTGGCTATGCAAACACTTAGTAAGTTAGAGATTATTAAGTCAAATTTTAACAATTAAGAAACCCCAGTCGCTCGCTATCGCTCGATCCCTTATGGTTGCTTAGTTGTTAAAATTTGACTTAATAAACTCTAACTTATACATAAAAAGCGGTCGATATATAAACAGTGTAGACAACGCGGACGCTTCATTTTAATTGTATAAAGTACAGATACAGCATAAAAAAGCAGGCGATAAACAGTATAGAAAACGCGGACGCTATACCAACATTATAGAAACACGGACGCTTCATTTTAATTTTATATAGTACAGGTCTATCCTAGCATAAAAAGCATGAGCTATATAATCAATATAGAAAACGCGCTTCGTTTTATTTGCATATTGTACACCTGTAAATAGCTTAAACATGTTTGAAGTCTTATCATGATCAGCGATGTTTGCTATTAAGTCACTATTATTAATGATTGATAAACACCGCTATTGATAAATAATGATTATTTTGATCAAACTAAGAGACAGACAAATCCGTTTTAGATATTGGCAGAACTTATTTGTACATTATAATATTATAATAGCGGACGCTAAATTAGTGTATAGAAAATGCGGGCGATATGTAAAATGCATAAAACACTCGAACGATATATATAGGCAGAGACGTATAAACATACAGAATCACAGAAACACCTGTTTAAATATCATTTAGTATCATTTAAAGCCTGCGGGTACAAATTATCTTCAATCAGCGACTTGATAATCCACAAAGTGTCAACACCATACTAATTATTTGGTATATATACCAAAGCAAGAGGGCAAAGAGTGCCCTATATCGCTCACCTAGCTACCATTGGCTATACTATAGTTTAGTTTAGTTTATTATCATAAGCAGTAGACCATAATGTTCATGAGCATACATGCAAATATAAATGTATGAATAGCAAGTGTCATGATGTCAAGTATCAACATGTACATTATACTACAAATATACAGCATAAGGTACATGAAGTATACAGTATACAATTATAGACTAATTTTGATCGGAAAATTAGTCTAAAATTATTATATCGTATACCTCATAAAGAATAGTGAAAAGCATGCGAAAATATAACAGAAATGACGTCTTGAAATCCGTGCAGGTCTACACATCATTTTCCAGGTCTACACATACTTTTGCGGACCCGTCACGTGAGCGCTATCGGCCAATCAGGATTAAGTATTTATTCTAGGTATACGATATTACTTATTATAGAAACAATATTGGTTCCTAATCTCAAAAGCTTTATGTACGAACATAGCTAAATTCTTGTTGATATCAACTTTAGCAGAATTCATTATCAGTAAATTTCGGAATATTCGGTCTTGACCAATAACATATTTCTCAGATCATTGTAAAGTGGACATTCTAGAAAAAAAGAACTCATCCTCTAAAACATTACAATTGCGATATGTTCTTTCTTCATGTGGTATTGCGACAGGTTAAGAGCAATTCTCTGTAAGCACCAAAAAAATAAAGAAGGGGTCTCTGGCACGCATGGTCTCAGATTTTCAAGAAACTTTCAAAACCCAGAAGGCTATGATGGCTCCATACCACTCATCTGAGTGACATTGCTCTCAATGCAAAGGTCAAGGTCAGGTGACATTAATCCAATATAAAATGAGGCTTCTATTGCATACACAATGTTTTCATATTATTTGACCTGGTGACCTAGTTTCTGACCCGTGATGACCCATTATCGGACTCTATCTAGATGTCATTAAGACACTTATTCTTACAAAGTTACATGAAGATCCAATGAGAAATGAAGCCTCTGTTGCATACACAAGGTTTTCCTATGATCTGACCAAACTTCAACCCTAAACTATATATCAAGTACGTAAACATTCTGCTTGACCTTGACAAGGCAAACCTTTTTACCAATTTACATGATGATTTTGTAGTAAATGTCACCTATATGGCATACACAAGGTTTTAACCGGGTGACCTAGTTCTTGACTCAGATTACCCATATTCATACTCCACCTTAATTTTATCAAGACAATCATACTGACCAAGTTTCATAACGATCCAATGAAAATGCAACCTCTATTGCATACACAAGGTTTTTCTATGATTTGACCCTGTGACCTAGTTTTTGACCCCAGATGACCCATGTTTGAACTTGACCTAGATTTCATCAAGGTTGTCATTCTGACCAAGATTCATTAAAATGCAGCCTCTACTGCATACACAAGGTTAAGTGTGGACAGACGACAGACACCAGATGACATACAGATAACGGACACCAGGCGATCACAAACGGTGAGCTAAAAATGCTAAAGCTAAAGTCTGTAATGCAAACCAACAGTTCTAAAAATATGTCACATATTTGTCTACGTCCAAAGGCACATAACCCTTTCTATTGCATTTGTGTATTTTTTCTTAAAGAGGCACTCCCTATAACAGGTGTCAAATCAAATAACTTCAAAAGAATAAATAATAGAGTATTTGCAAGTATTATTATTTAACCTAAAGGTTTAAACTATACATTCATGCAACGTCTTTCAAATAGTACTATTTGAAAGACCTTGATTCAAGGCGCTATCAGTAAAATCAGAGTCTTAAAATAGTTTGCGGTACAGCTGTAAGGAGTGTCCCTTAAAATTAAGTGATATAACATACATTGTAATTTTGATCTTATTCCACCATAATTTTAAAAAATACTTTTTTTCTACAGATATAAGTATTTTAAAAGTTTAACACTACAGGAAATGATGCTCATTCCTTGATGATTGACAGTTATGTCTGCACAACTGCTAGCTTGTGTCTGAAATGCTGCGAAGTGTCTTTTTCTCCTCTGAGAATACAGACTGATAGAGCTTTTAAATAACATACTCTAATAGGTTTGGCAAATCATTTGGAAAAATAGTTTTTAGTACTAAGATAAGATAAAATGATATTTATTTTGTGTTGGCTGGACATTAACAATTAACATAAGCTATCATGAGCTTTTACAACTGACTATAGTACTGACTTAATGAACTGTTCAGCTTTGTCAATATATCTTAATTGTGTTCTTTCACTTGACACTGAGAACAGAATGATTAATATGTAATTGTTTCATGGGACTGATACTGTTTGTCTTTAAAAATTCATTTAATGCCTCTAATTTTGTCACATTCTCCAAAGTCTGATGCCGGACTAAAACATGGTTCACTGTAGATTGTGCACTGGTAAGTTTGTGAGAGAGGGCCTTCATGATAGCAGCTTGTGTCAACATCATCTGTAATAAGAATACCGGTATATAATTTTTGTAGGATACATTGTACATGTACATGTAAAGCCCAATACAAGATATGTTCACATTTCATGAAAAGTTAATCACCACTTCATTTATAGTTACACAAAGGTTTGTAGCGAAATTCCAAATTTTAAGTTACATTGAAATCATCATTCCTAATTGAAGTTAATGAGAGGAAACAACTTCCTATTTTTCAGCAACAATAACACTGATGCAAGCCCACAAATGAACCAAGTGTAAAAACAATTTACTTTCTGGAAAAGTACTTAAAAATGTAGTTTGTAGATGTTTTAGATAAAGTTTATGAAATGACAAGTGTCAGATTCATTTTATTATATGACCTTCCTTGGTTGAAACAAAAGTTTTTCAGCAATAACACAAAGTTTGCGATGGCGCATTATATGTAACATACAATGGTAATATAAAAAAGTGGTTATATTAGAGTCAGTGTACCCGATTTCGCACAGGACGCGGTTTCGCACACCTTCTAGTTCTATGTAAATTCTGAATAAACTGTTGTTGATTTTGGCTTGTTTTTGTTTTATTTTTATGGGATTTGGGTAGTTTCAGACGGAAATGACATCGGAAGGATCCAGTTTCCGAGTCTCGCTTTAAAAAAGCAGACGTAAACATAAACAAATCTTACCGAGGTCACTGGTTCAGTTGCAAAAATATTTAAAAAAATCAATACAAGTGGCAATTTTCACAACTGAAATGCAACAGTCATCTACATCAATCTATAATCCAGCGAATCTGCAAGTTTTTTCATGTTTGTTACGTAGAATAATGTGAAAAATCAGTTGTTTTTCTTGTTCTCCCAACATATAGCTGAACTTGATTTAGCATTTTTCATATTTTAGGATAGTGAAATATTTAATCGAGTAATTTCATTTACAGTGCAGGACAGCCCAGTGACTCTATGCTAAAGTTTTAGCTAAACTTTGTTACAAAATATTGATTCTACAGCATGTTAAAGCCATTGTATAGATTTGCAGATGGTGACTATAGTGTGGTATTCCTTGTCGTCTATATATATACAAAATTGATAGAAAATGTGAAATAATATAAATTTTATAAGCTTTAAGATGTTATTCCTTCTTTTTCATCAACTTGTTTTGCTAACTGATCTGTCGTTCTAAAAATAGCAGGGTGTGCGAAACCGGGTCCACTATTTAAGGTGAACCGGTCACATTTTAGATGTTTATAATCGAGCGGACCAATGGTATGACGTCATTATAAAAGAAAGTGAAAGTAGAAAAAAAATGTGAAAGAATGTTCATTTTTTATGATCAGTACAGCTCATGTTTTGATTCTTGAGCTCTTTTGTGTAAATAGTTAATTTTTCATGAAAAGTGTGCGAAATTGGGTACACTGACTCTACACTGGAAATATGGAACATCATGTAATAAATATGTGTTTGTGTATTACCAATCTTTCTTTCATACTAGGTTTTTGATAAACCTCCACTTCTGTAACATGTCCATGCTTGAATCCTGAAATCAGTCAGTTTTTACCATAATATTCATTCTGAATGAACTATTGTAAAACATAAAACCTTTTAATTCATAGATGATAGATGAAAACTACAAAAAATTATAGATCACCTGTATGTATTAATAACCCTGCTAAATTTCTAAAATTTACTTTTCAATCTTTCCGTGTGAAGTTGTGGACATTACCATTAATTTTTCAAGGCGGTTCAGTGAAAATTTACTGACAAATAGCAATAGTGCAGATCATGATCAGCTTGTATTGATGTGCATGCTGATCACTACTTCAAATGATTCTACATGACAGCCAACGAGATAGTATTGTTGGGCCCTAACCATCATTTAAAGTAAAGGTTTGACAGTTCTAAAATATCAGATCTATGATGCGCTTCTCTTTATTTTTCCCCGTAAGTGGGAGTTCCGCCGGACTTAAGACAGCCTTTTTTGCCCGACAGATGGGAATTCGATATGTGCTGTTGGCGCATGGGATGGGAATTTGACTTTAGTTCTTCAAGTTCTGGTACGGGTCCCGAGAATTAGGACACATCTGACCCGGAGTATTTGCTTCAGGATTTAAACAGCAATTTTTGCAGTTTGTAGGTGACCCCTTCGTTCATTCCCAGCCCTCCCCCCCGCCTCCCCCACGCGGAAAATAAGTGTGTGAAAGGTGTCAAACTGAATACTATATAGGCAGAGTCACTTGCCAATGATTGTCTCAGATCTGAATGTGTAATGTGACACAATCAAGGAAAATGTATCTATCACTGTTACACAGTAGTAATAATAATAAAGACATGTTATAACACAGTAATAATTATAAAGTATGTTCCTCACCTGTTCCAAGAGGAATAAAGATCCATTTTCTCGAAGAGATCTCAAGTAACATGGCGATCTCCTTTTGGTATATGTGTCCTTCGGTGATCTTGTTTATTTCATTAACACCACATTATGGCACATAGCCGCCTTTCTCCGTTACATTTTTGTTTGTTTGAACACATTCTTAAAATTTAGCTATGCATGCTACAAATTTTGAAATCCACAACATTTGACAATATAAACAAGATATCTCTGATAAAACAATTGTCTTCTCTTCTTGAGTAAGGCTTCTTAGTAAGAAAAATGTCCTCCACATAACTTTTTATCATTATTTTCATCCTTAAATGCCAAAATGCAAACAGTTCCAGCCATTATTGTTGTTGTTGTTGTGATGAGTCATGATAAAGGGAGGTAACAAATACTGAAAATTTAGGTTAAAAACCACTACTTTCTCAATATTCAGCATACAATTGTACATTCATTTTAGGAGTGCCAACTGATTTTATTATTGATTTCATGATATAGAAACTTGCACTTACAGAATATATGTGTCAAAATATTGGATGTGGCTGCAATATTTAGATATAGGAGACTAAAAACACCTACAAAATCACATTTTTGACTTAAAAACATGAGTTTAAAGTTTTTTTTTTCATCTCGAGGTCAGATAGAACTTATTCTCAGTGACAGAGTGTTGAAACAAACATTCTTCTCCAAGGAAAAGGCATAAAAATAACAATTTTTACATAATATCTTCTATAAAACATCGACATATATATAGGAGCATGTCTTTTTTTTTGAAAAAATGCCAATTTTCAAAACTTTGGACACCGTTGCCATAGAAATGCGAAGGAATTTGAAAAAACAAAATACACTTTTAATTTAAATATGAGGTAGATCTACAAAAATATTACAATTTTATACAAATCCGTGACTATGCGTGTCGCCAGATTTTGGTGCTTACAGAGAATTGCTCTTAATGCCAACTACCTGCTTCAATTTCTAATATATGTAATGTGACTTCTTAATCTACATAGACTATTATAAGTGCAGAAGTACAGTTCTAAACTTCTCTTTATTAACTAAATACAAATAATGTTGAAACTGAAAACTTGATACAAAGTATAACTTTTAGCTCATATGCACATCATATCATAAACACATTCAACATATACATGATTTTTCCATTTGAACTACATGTACCTTTAAACAATACTTTACAACCAATACAGCTCTTTTTTGTCAACAAAGAAATCCTATCAAGTTCACCTTATATAAAGTTATTTTGTATTTGTATTTTCACACCAAGTAATCTTTTACAGAAATTTAAATGTACTCTTTCCAAAACTATGGACTCATTAAGTCCCCAAACTCCAGAACCATAATGTAAGATAGGTAGAATAAGTTTATCAAACAGTTCCAACTGACTTTTAACTGACATATATGGATAGTTGACAAGAGCTGATTTCAATTTATAAATTGCATTCATTTCTTGTCCTGCTAAGGTATCAAATGTTGTTTTAAAAGAGCCTTCAGTTGTAAAACCAATTCCTAGATATGTAAAGTTATCAACAATTTCTAAAATCTGACCTTTGAACAGAAACTTTAATTTCTGTTTTATTTGTCCACCTTTTGAAATATCATTACCTTTTTCTTAGTTGAATTGAAACTTAATTTCCATCTATCACAATACGCTTCTAACAGTATTTAACCTTTTTTAATGCTTCCTCTGACTTAGACATGATAACAATACAATGTATCATCGGCATATGAGCAAAACATTCCAACATATATGCCATTAAACCCATGCACCATAAGATATGCTTCAATATCATTCAAGTACATAGAAAAAAGAAACGGGGATAACGATTCACACTGACGCATCCCAAGCATGCATGGGAAAGAAGTGCTATCTTCCAAGTACCTAAGCTCTGAGTCCAGTGGTTCAAGCATTTTGAAGTTTTTCCTATATTAGCCTATGTTAGAATTTGACCTGGGTGTCATGATGGGAGCTATCTGACAAGCAGAAGTTTTAAGTTTTACGTATAAATGTATATGTAAAACAAGTGGCAACCTAGGTGGTGGGGGCCAGTTTTGATCTCAGGAGCATATGATTCGAACAAATTTAGTAAAGAACCACTACACAATGATACGTGCTAAACCTCTAAGCTCAGGGTCTTGTCGTTTTTGACAAACAGTTGTTTTCCAATGTAAGTTGTTACAGCAACCAGAGTTCTACATGGAGTTAAATTGTTTGATCATTTGTTGTAAATGACTGTGAGAGAAACATTTCTGTGTTTGGTCAGAATTGCTTGTTCTTGTGCAAAGATAGTAGGTGGAATTGTATGAAAACAAAAGACAATACCAGTGTTCGTTAGTGACACAATCTTTTTAACTACATATGTATACTCCTAGCGATTGTCAAAAGTTTAAGTTGTTCTGTGACGGAAAATCAAACAGAGACATATTGAGATACATGTAAATATTTACTAGGCGCGGTATAAGAAATTCAACTGCATTTTGTATTCATGAAGTTGATTTTATTAAAACCCGGAAGTGACAAGATTTGCAAATCCAATACTATGTGTACATGTGTTAGCAATGCAGTTAACATAGTACAATTTGATATGTTTGTGTTATACGGCGCGTGAATTAACTTGTTATAATGAACTTATGCAGCTACAGGATTGTTATATTTCTGTACCGTTGTCTTGTGATCAGTCGGCACAGGTAGAAGGAATGTAGCTTGGACCAGAAACACTTCCTCTAAGTTAAAAATAGCAGAGTGACTTTATGTAAGATGGTAAACAACATACTTTACACATCAGGTCAGTTTTAGGTTCAGTTACATCTAGAATGATGCATATATTATACATGTGTATGTATAGCCTAAGTTTTTATATAGTCCGTAAAGTATCACATCAAGCCTAAAATGGAAATAGCGACTGATAGTTTCCGATTTTTTAAAACCAATTTTCACCAAACATATCTTTGACCGTGAGCTGTGACTTTGACATTGAGTCGGCGTGGCCAGATCGTGGGTTCTGAGCATTTACTTGATGAGGTTAACATTTGATCAAAGTTTCATCAAAATCCTTCAAAGGGTTAAGGAGATGTGCAGCGGACAGGAAATTCAAGACGCAAACGTTCGGAATTTAGTTGTAACCTTGACCAAACATGACCAGATCGAAAATTCTGCTCATCGTCTTGAAATGGTGAACATTTAACCTGAGTTTTGTCAAATCTTACAAATGGTTAAAGAATTATAGCGAGGACACGAGTTGTGACTATGATTTTGAGTCAGCGTGACCGGCTCAAAAAGTTCTGCAAAAAATATCTTGATGAGATGTACATCTGACATGAGTTTCATCAAAATCCTTCAATGGGTTAAGAAAATGTGGCGCGGACAGGAGATATTACGGGCGGAAGGACGGATACCATTCCTATTTTCACGCTCTACGTGGTGGATGATAACAAGATGAATCAATTTTTAACGGGATGGTTATGTTCGATAAATGTCACTTTAAACCGTCGTACAGAATTGTATGCAAGAAAAAATATGAAGACATAACAATCTGACACAAAAATAAACTTACTTGTCATCAGCCAGGCTAAAATCCAAAAGAAAACCTTAAATCAAACCACTTTTTTTGTTTTCGTTTAACTACTGTGTCCCTCGTATGATCAATAACTAAGGAATCCAGTGTTATAAATAGCATAACTAGTGCATGCAACCGTGACTTGCATGTGACTATTGTAAACTGATATGGGGTGTATACTACGGAATTCCGTTAGGGCCATCTGCATATTCGCCTTTGAATAAAATAATCTGCAACGCGAAAACACGAAAATGCGAAAGTACGATGACGAAAACGCGAAGCTACGATGACGAAATTGCGAAAGTACGATGACGAAAACGCGAAAACACGATGATGAAAATGCGATACAATTTCGCGTTTTCATCATCGTACCTTCGCGTTTTCGTCATCGTACTTTCGCGGTTTCGTGTTTTCGTCATCGTACTTTCGCGTTTTCGCGTTTTCATCAACGTGTTTTCGCGTTTTCGTCATCGTACTTTCGCGTTTTCGTCATCGTGTTTTCGCGTTTTCGTCATCGTAATTTCGTGATTTCGTGTTTTCGCGTTTCAAATTATTTCATTCATAGGCGATGGCCCTAACGGAATTCAGTAGTATACACTGTTTTGTTCGTGTATAATACAGGGCTTTTAACATGGTTGTACAGACAAAGAGTATTGATTTACCCAGGAACGTAGAATCAACGGGATTGGTCAGACCTGAATTTATGGATTATGAGTGCCTCCTGCATCCGCCATTTTGTTTTTTCTACCGGAGATATCAACATGCAAAATCTGCTCGCAACATTATTAATTTTAACAAATTAGATGGTTCAGTGTTAATTTTATGAAAGGTTAGTGTCATTTCAATTAACTTTTAGTTAAATTGCTCGTAATGACGCATATTTCATGATTTTATCGGATGTTTTTCACGCCGATTTGTTCTTTCTTTGTCAAAGAGCCGAGACATGACCCTGGAAAACGCTGAAAATCAACAATATCAGGCAATAGTAAGCTCAATTGAGCCAAGATTCTCGCAAATAATAATTCTTTTTTGGGGATGAACACAACGATAGTTCAAGATTCGCTTTCTCCCCAGTTATACTGAGTTCGTAAAATCGCTCATATTTGCAAATGGCGTCCGAATCGTCTCAAGAGCTGAGAATAAATGGTCCTTATATTTTCAAATACTCCTAGAAAAGTAGCTATGCTTTAGCTTTTATGCAGGTTGTATTTAATAGAATGGACATTATTTTTGATGCTGATAATAAATTTATACAGGTTCATGATAAAAAAAACATGATTTTTTCATAATATATTTATGCCCCCACAAAGTGGGGTGCATATAGCGTTGCACTTGTCCGTCCGTCCGTCCGTCAGTCCGTCCGTCCGTCCGTACGTCCCGAAATCTTGTGAACGCAACTCCTCTTAAACCGGATGGCAGATTTTGCTTAAACTTCCAGGGATGAACAACGTTAATGTGTAGATGGTAGTAAAGGAAGGAATTTTCGCGGCGACCAAATTTAACAGAATTATGGCCCTTTGTTGATTTTTTCACTATATACCATATAGAAATTTTGTGAAAGCAACTCCTCTTAAACCGGATGGCAGATTTTGCATAAACTTCCAGTGATGAACAACCTTAATGTGTAGATGGAAGTAAAGGAAGGAATTTTTGCGGCGACCAAATTTAACAGAATTATGGCCCTTTGTTGATTTTTTCACTATATACCATATAGAAATTTTGTGAAAGCAACTCCTCTTAAACCGGATGGCAGATTTTGCTTAAACTTCCAGTGATGAACAACCTTAATGTGTAGATGGAAGTAAAGGAAGGAATTTTTGCGGCGACCAAATTTAACAGAATTATGGCCCTTTGTTGATTTTTATGCCCCCACAAAGTGGGAGCATATAGCGTTGCACTTGTCCGTCCGTCCGTCCATCCGTCCGTCCGTACGTCTGTCCGTACGTCCCGAAATCTTGTGAACGCAACTCCTCTTAAACCGGATGGCAGATTTTGCTTAAACTTCCAGGGATGAACAACCTTAATGTGTAGATGGTAGTAAAGAAAGGAATTTTTGCTGCGACCAAATTTAACAGAATTATGGCCCTTTGTTGATTTTTTCACTATATACTATGTAGAAATTTTGTGAACGCAACTCCTCTTAAACCGGATGGCAGATTTTGCTTAAACTTCCAGGGATGAACAACCTTAATGTGTAGATGGCAGTAAAGGAAGGAATTTTTGCTGCGGCCAAATTTAACAGAATTATGGCCCTTTGTTGATTTTTTCACTATATACCATATAGAAATTTTGTGAACGCAACTCCTCTTAAACTGGTTGGCAGATTTTGCTTAAACTTCCAGGGATGAACAACCTTAATGTGTAGATGGTAGTAAAGGAAGGAATTTTTGTTGCGACCAAATTTAACAGAATTATGGCCCTTTGTTAAGTTTTTCACTATATACCATATAGAAATATTGTGAACGCAACTCCTCTTAAACCGGATGGCAGATTTTGCTTAAACTTCCAGGGATGAACAGCTTTAATGTGTAGATGGTAGTAAAGGAAGAAATTTTTGTTGCGACCAAATTTAACAGAATTATGGCCCTTTGTTGATTTTTTCACTATATACCATATAAATTTGTTGCGACCAAATTTAACAGAATTATGGCCCTTTGTTGATTTTTTCACTATATACCATATAAATAATTGAACATATAAATTTTACATTTGTAATTTAATTTAACATGTACATAAGGTTACCTGTAGATCATTTTAGGTATATGTACAGAAATGAAACAGTGGAATGAAAAAGTTCCACATAAAAATCTTACATACAGATATGCTTGCTCTTGTTTATGAGCACATCTGCACAGTGGGGGCATCCGTGTCCTTTGGACACAATTCTAGTTTAAGGCTGTTTAGGCCATTTTTAAGCAGCCGATTTGTTCTTTCTTTGTCAAAGAGCCGAGACATGACCCTGGAAAACGCTGAAAATCAACAATATCAGGCAATAGTAAGCTCAATTGAGCCAAGATTCTCGCAAATAATAATTCTTTTTTGGGGATGAACACAACGATAGTTCCAGTTTCGCTTTCTCGCCAATTAAACCGAGTTCGTAAAATCGCTCATATTTGCAAATGGCGTCCGAATCGTCTCAAGAACTGATAATAAATGGTTCTTATATTTTCAAATACTCCTAGAAAAGTAGCTAAGCTTTAGCTTTTATGCAGGTTGTATTTAATAGAATGGACATCATTTTTGATGCTGATAATAAATTTATAGAGGTTCATGATAAAAAACATGATTTTTTCATAATATATTTTAAGGCTGTTTAGGCCATTTTTAAGCAGCCGATTTGTTCTTTCTTTGTCAAAGAGCCGAGACATGACCCTGGAAAACGCTGAAAATCAACAATATCAGGCAATAGTAAGCTCAATTGAGCCAAGATTCTCGCAAATAATAATTCTTTCTTGGGGATGAACACAACGATAGTTCCAGTTTCGCTTTCTCCCCAATTAAACCGAGTTCGTAAAATCGCTCATATTTGCAAATGGCGTCCGAATCGTCTCAAGAGCTGAGAATAAATGGTCCTTATATTTTCAAATACTCCTAGAAAAGTAGCTATGCTTTAGCTTTTATGCAGGTTGTATTTAATAGAATGGACATTATTTTTGATGCTGATAATAAATTTATACAGGTTCATGATAAAAAAAACATGATTTTTTCATAATATATTTTAAGGCTGTTTAGGCCATTTTTAAGCAGCCGATTTGTTCTTTCTTTGTCAAAGAGCCGAGACATGACCCTGGAAAACGCTGAAAATCAACAATATCAGGCAATAGTAAGCTCAATTGAGCCAAGATTCTCGCAAATAATAATTCTTTTTTGGGGATGAACACAACGATAGTTCCAGTTTCGCTTTCTCGCCAATTATACTGAGTTCGTAAAATCGCTCATATTTGCAAATGGCGTCCGAATCGTCTCAAGAACTGATAATAAATGGTTCTTATATTTTCAAATACTCCTAGAAAAGTAGCTAAGCTTTAGCTTTTATGCAGGTTGTATTTAATAGAATGGACATTATTTTTGATGCTGATAATAAATTTATAGAGGTTCATGATAAAAAACATGATTTTTTCATAATATATTTTAAGGCTGTTTAGGCCATTTTTAAGCAGCCGATTTGTTCTTTCTTTGTCAAAGAGCCGAGACATGACCCTGGAAAACGCTGAAAATCAACAATATCAGGCAATAGTAAGCTCAATTGAGCCAAGATTCTCGCAAATAATAATTCTTTCTTGGGGATGAACACAACGATAGTTCCAGTTTCGCTTTCTCCCCAATTAAACCGAGTTCGTAAAATCGCTCATATTTGCAAATGGCGTCCGAATCGTCTCAAGAGCTGAGAATAAATGGTCCTTATATTTTCAAATACTCCTAGAAAAGTAGCTATGCTTTAGCTTTTATGCAGGTTGTATTTAATAGAATGGACATTATTTTTGATGCTGATAATAAATTAAAAAAAAATCAGCACACTTTTTGCAACACCGAAAATCGTAGAATATCCTTGTTTAACTCAAAATATTTCGTATCTAATGTCAATTTAGTAAATTAATTTTTACATAGCTATAGAGAAAAAACATTGTTTTGTTATGTACTGAAAATTTGCAGAAAAATGAAAAAAAAATGTTGACGCTATCGATTAAATAGTACGATAGAGGTACTTCGATATCGGCCAGTTTGCGTTAGGCGTTCGATTAACTTGATAAGGCGCTTCTATAGGTAAGCTGTCGGAAGAAAATCGATAGCACGACACACATATTACAATGCTTTATTGATTATCGCTAACCGTTGCGTATCCCTGTATATTCTACGTTCCTGATTTACCTTAAAGACGCACACCATACAACTGCGTGCTATTTTAGATAACATACTGCAGGTTTCATAATACCGTGCCGTTTCAGTGTTTGCTTTACTCTGTAGTTAGCTCCGCCCAAATCGATACCTTTATCTATCGTACACGCTGACTACTATACTGACAGTACAACTACACATTGCGACATTATTTGTTTTTTTATGAATCTAGTGCTTATGTATTCTTACAGGATAAAATGGGTTAATTTTAAACCGCGAAAGTTTATTTCATAAAACAACTGTACTGAAACTAAATTACCTGTATAGGCCTACAAACAGATCTATTCAATTTTTACAAACGAAACCGAACTGTACTGTGTGTTCTATAATCAAAACGAAACAAAGAGTTCATACTTTTATCTAATATAGTCCATATAATAAAATTTTGATGGAG
Source organism: Saxidomus purpurata (assembly GCA_022818135.1). NCBI lineage: Eukaryota > Metazoa > Mollusca > Bivalvia > Venerida > Veneridae > Saxidomus > Saxidomus purpurata. Next base: position 43,331,869 of record JAFMSR010000001.1, on the reverse strand, counting down.
GAAAATGTGTCCTCGGCTATGTCTCTGAAACGTTTGCTGTTCTAAGAAGACACGGTTGTATAGAATCTGACTTATACGACGTAGGTTTTACAAACATGATTCCAAGAACATTTCTTTCAGGATGTTTAGAATGAACTGTTTTAAGACATTTTATATTCGTGAATCACTGTTGAACCTGCAGAGAATATAGCACTCTTAATCATCTTTCCTGTATTTTTTCATACGGGAAATCCTTTCTAAAGCGAGATTAGAAATGTATAATATATGTTGTTGTTGTTTTGTTGCATCATCGTCGATTAACCGAAATTCACCTTCGTAAAATTTATAAAAAAATGTTCTAGATCAGTGAGTGACTTACGGTAAATTATATACATTGTACATGCGCTCTGCATGTAAATATTTGTACACAGGTACAGCAAACGTCCGTGTACCATCTCAGATTCAAGTAAATGTATCGCTGTACAAACTTACGAAAAGTCAAATCGTATGTCGATAAAATAAACACAAATTGAAAACATCAAAACTTGGCTCGATTGTACATGTAATCGTCACCAATGAAGTGAACGAAACTACTTATAAAACAAAGTAAATTTCATTTGTACTGGCGATATGACAACTTGTACTTGTCTACCGGTATAGGTAGTCTTAGAAATAAGACCTCGCATTTATTATTTTCGGTTTTTACTTTTATGATATTTTACTTTTTATGTTCACTGAGGAAAGTCATGCTAACAAAGATGTAAAAAACATAAACACCAAAAATTATATAAAAAATAGAAATAAGAAACAAACATTATGTCTAAATAGTTCGACTACCGGTATAGGTAAACGCTCTACTTTTTGTTTTTGAAAGCTGCTTTTACTACTCCAGTTTTACGCAACGACTCTGATGACATCTGCACTAGATATCTTCAGCAGGGATTGTAGAAATAATATAATAGTCAAAAGTGTACATGAATTGATAGATATAAATCCTGTCTTTAGATAAACAAACAAAATTTAACGGTCTTTGTTACATTTCTGTCTACACAGATTATCATTTTACAGATTTCAGAGCACCGACAGAAACATTTTAGCACTACAGCGGTTGTAACAAGATATCAGTATAGTGCATAATTCGAGTATTGCGATCGGGTCATTTATAGACAAATTATTACGACAGTGCGAAATCGAATGTATATTTACAATATTTTTTATTGACTACTTCTGTGACAGATATATTCACTAAATTTATGTAAGCAAGTGAAATTACACTTGTACTGGATTTACACGTACATGTTGTATGCGTATATCCTTTTCTTTGATGGGACTCTAGCAAACAAGCTACATGTACGTAATCCCCGACTAAACACTATTGAATGCTGTAAATAATATGACCGATTTATATTTGTTTTTCTCAGTCGTGTCATGGACCTATGTCCATGCAATATTCTAAACACAGACACACAGGTTATCTGATTGCTCTCCGTACTGTGTAAAATGTAGCTCCGCCCCCATACGCTTTAGTCATTCATTACCTGTATTCAATCGATTCGCAACAAACACTGAAACGGCACGCTATTATGAAATTGTCATAGGCTGTATAAATTTAATGATAATAAAATATATCTAATATATATCTAATAACAAAGTTACTTGTTTGTTATTTGACCCCTGTTTGAATAAACGAACGTGAAGCACCTTTGTATAGTTATAGTAGCGTACCGGATGTAATACAGTAGTATACTATTTGTAAAGAAGTTATTTCCCTTTGACCAGTAGTGTACACGTACTTCTGATCAAAAACGCGTGACTGACCAATCACATGACGCAAACTAACCAATCACAATCATTCATCACAAACGACATATTTTCAAAACAAACAAACGCCATATTTTTTGGTGCTGATACATTATTTCATATTTCTGTGGGCATATTTATATATATCTACAGGTAATTATTTCACATGCTTTAACTATTTTTGTTTGAATGATCGCTTGTACATTTTTACAAGAAATAGTGATACGATGTGTTTTTGACATGATTTCAATTGTCAATAGAAAGTATACGCATCATGATTCTGTTATTTCGCTAGTCATTCTATGTATTGTTGTCCTTTCTGTACTTTCTGTGATGACATTTTATTGCCTATACTATTTAGTATATCTTGTTACATATTAATTTCAGTCTATCCCAGTTTGAGGGAATACACTAAACAACATCATCTGAGTTACTTCTCTTTGTTGTCCCCTGCCGACCCCATGATATAAACATTGATATAACTGCTAACTGGCAGCCGGCGACAAAATCTGCAGTAAGCGCTACAAGAGGGTCATGAAGACCCTATATCGTTCAACTGAATACCATTGACCATTATATAAGAGTAACAACAGGATCGCTGAAAACAAAGTGAATGCAAAACGAAGTGCCAAGTTTTCAAGTCTATGTAAAGGCTATTGTTCTCCGAAACAAGGCAAAATGTACTAAATTCAAGGTCATCAATGAAAAAGGTGCGACAATATGACATTAAAACTGGTTTACAAAAATGCACACATGCTCCTTATTTCGTTGCTGTCGTTTCAAGAACACAAACAGGATAAACAGTCATAATCAAGGTTCATATTCAACATCTAGGGTCTAAGTCGAACAATTTCGAATAAGAAGAGTTTTGAAGTATTTACATATATGAGTCTTTATAAAACAAGTGAAACCTGTAGCGGGGCTAATTTTGACCCAACTTGGTCAAATCTTTTAGAAGCTACATAGTAAATATCAAAGCTACTGGTCGCGGTTTTACTAAATTACCTAAGTAAATACTTCAGAATACACTCAGTTACAGAATTGAGTCCATTAATTTACTGTCTGTTTAATTTCTAGAAAATACTTAGGGGGTGTCACTGATGAAAATCAGAATAACAAAACAAATATTGTCCCTGTTTTTTTTTTTTATAAAGACTTACATTGCTATTTAGTTTCTCGAAAAATAATGAAAGGTCGATGATTGAACTTTCTAAATTGAAACACCATCGAGGCGGGGTGCTAAATTCAGAATTAGCTGGAATTTGGGTATCGTTTACTTTTATGTATGTGGGTAGGTATCCATATTTCATGTTATTTAAAGTAATATGTCATAATTTAGAATGAAAATTAAGAATAGTGGTACTTTTGTCATTATCTGAATAATTATTATGTTCTTATAATTACTCAACCAACTTCACTAAACATTAAAAAAAATCATTTTTTTCATGATAATTGAATAAGAAGTATTTAAGATTGTTTTCCCTTCATTGTGAACAACAACCTTGTTTTAGAACGCTAACAATTGGGGGTTGATGTACATATAAGAAAGAAATTCAATGACAATTTTGATTGAAAGACATGAAATCTTTGTCTTTTGACTTCTATTTATTTGAGTATGTACTAATTCGTAAGTGAACTTACTGAACGGGAAACAAATTGTGTGGCCCGAGTAGGGAAAATTGTACCCGCTTAGTCAAAAGATTAACAAGCTGGGCGCATTTCAATAATTCATAATTTTATAAATACGAGCGAAACCTGGTAAATGATAGATGAAGAAATGCAGCACAATCATTTACATTACACAACATATAGAAAGGCACGTTAACAGCTTGGTGTGACATTGCAAATAAGGTTAATCAGGTAAAATGATGCGTGTCACGGTACGGACTTGTTAAATGTGTTAGCGGTCGGATAGCATGGTCGGGTGAGAATTCGCCCTATAAACGAGGGGTCCCGGGTACGAGTCTCGGTCAGGTCGCCGTTTTTAGCTCGACTTTTCTATGAAAAGGGGAGCTATCCTACTCGCCCCGGCGTCGGCGTCGGCGTCGGTGTCGGCGTCGGCGTCGGCGTTGGCGTCACACCTTGGTTAAGTTTTTCGTACCACCCCACTTTATATCAGAAGTATTAGAGGTATGGCTTTGAAACTTACCCTACTTGTTTACCATCATAACCTCCATCTACAGACAAGAGTACATAACTCTGTCAAGGTTTTTGACAGAATTATGGCCCTTTTTTACTTAGAAAGTGTATTGAGCTTGGTTAAGTTTTTCGTACCACCTCACTTTATTTCAAAACCATTGGAGGTATTGCTTTGAAACTAACCATACTTGTTTACCATCACGACCTTCATCAACAGACAAGAGGACGTAGCTCTGTCAAGGTTTTTGACAGAATGATGCCCCTTTTTGACTTAGAAAATACATTGAATATGGGTAAAATCCACTTATTGCCTTAACCCTTTGAGATATTGCTTTGAAACTTTTAATGCTATTTCACATCATTACCCCCATCTGTAGGCAAGAGAAGGTAACTCTGTCAGGGATTTGTTTTAAAAATTAAGGCCTTTTATCGACTTAGAATCTTGGTTAAGTTTTTCGTACCAGTCCACTTTTTGACTGAACTGTTTGAGATATTAATTTGAAAGTTGGAATACTTGTTTACCATCATGATTCCCAAACATGGGCAGGAGAAGGTAATTCTGTCAAGGATTTTATTTGAATTATGGCCCTTTTTGACTTAACTCAGTTAAAATTTTCATTCTTGTCCACTTGTTAACTTAACCATTTGAGATATTACTTTGAAAGTTGTAGTACTTATATACCATCGTAAGACCTATCTGTAAGCAAAAGAAGATAACTCTGTGAAAAATGTTCTTGATTTGTACTTAGAAATTCCTAGTTAAAGTCTTGTGTGCCCTTAACTGTCAAAGTTTTGTTTTATTGGCAAGCACTAAAAAAGTCGAGCACGCTGTCCTACTGACAGCTCTTGTTTCACCCTAAGGCAACAACATTCTTGCATTAGGAGAACGTCAGTACGCCAGGAATCGAGCCAATGACCCCCAATGATGTTGTGAACACGCGGTGATGAACCTATATGTAAATTTTATAAACGCATAGTAATCTGTATGTTTAAGAGAGTGTTTCCCCAATTAATACCCCACCCTCTCGGTGGGACAAGGTATTAAAATAATGAAATATGTTACATCCTAATTATCTTTTTGTTATCAATATTCTTTGTTTTATAAATTTTATCTTTCATAGCTTTTGTCTATTCTTGAAAAGAGCAAAATTGCACAGTTGGATATATATGTAACATTACTTTTCTTAAATAGCGTATCTTGGAATCACTTCATTTCTATCAAACTTCTATCTCAAAGAAATGTCCAGTGATCCGCGGATGATGTAGGGACAATAAAATTTGCTTTTTGTATTCCCGGAAAACCTTGAAATACAGTGCGTTTACATGCATAGATACATGTAATGGTAATACCAATTATCACATCTTACTAGTAAATGCAGATGTACATTCTGAACCATTATGACAAAATTTCATCTTTACTCTTTAAAAAGAAATCTTACTCCTTAACTGTGATTGAAATTTCGAAAGCAGGCTTAGTGTTTGGTGTTCAGGCATGTTTGGTGTTCAACCCGTTTACAGTTGGACGCTATGCTTCCCTCTTTGATTGTGTCTGACGGAAGAGGGGGAGGACTCTGTGATGGGCAGTTTTTAAATCCCACTGGGACGAAACTGTTTTGATTTCTGTCCTCTGGCCTGTTTCGTCGGGCCCTTAAGGGTGTTTCTCTTGGTGCTCTGCCTTCTGCAAAGGCATTGAGTACATACGTTTTTTGGTTCTCAAGGTTTGCTTTTTATATATTTATACACGAGCATTTTTGTGTTTTACATACCATGCCTTTTGTTTCCATTGCGTGTGTTAGAGATTCACCTAGCAGGGATTACTTTTATTTACACTGTCCTGTGACTTTGGAACATGGTGGGGGTAAGAGTGAGGTTGGGTGCGCACCATAAACCGGTTTAAGCTCCCCAGTGGTGTTTTTGCCACTGACCGTTCCAAGGCGGTGCCCCACTGTGTTCCGTTAATTGTTCGTTTTGTCCTCGTGTGTTTGCTTTGTGTGCTTGTGTGTGTTGGTGGTGTGTGTTTGTGTGTTTGCATGATTGTGTGTGTGTGTGTGTGTTGTGTGCGTGTGCGTGTGCGTGTGCGTGTGTGTGTGTGTGTGTGTGTGTGTGTGTTGGTGGTGTGCACTTCTGGGTGCTGTGGGGCTCGTTTTGGGGAGGCTGCGTTTTTGGTACGTGGCATTCCCTGTTTGATATTATTTTTGTTTTTAGTATAAAATAGATAAGTTTCACATTATGTTTTTATAGGTCTTAAATGTGTTAATTTGTAACTGAGTTTAACAACCTTTTATGTTTTTAGTTAGATTAAACTTAGAGTATTAAACAAGAAGATTTTGAAAGTATTTCCTTATAAAAGTCTATGTTAAGCAATCTACCCATGCGACCAGTTTTGACTGGAGTGTGGTTTGGCGAAAAAAAAATAATATAAAACAGAAGTTCGATACTAGGTCACATGAGGTGAAGAACTAGGTCACCAGGTCAAATATTAGAAAGACATTGTTACACACTTTAGAGGCCACATAAGATCCCCTATCTTCATGGAAAAGTGTCAGAATCTTTGTCTCTGTGATCTTTAGGCAAAGTTTAAAAGCTTAAAACTTAGCTATGTGGGCTCAAAAACAAGGTTACCAGGTCAAATAACAGAAAAACATTGTTATACCCAATAATTATAAAAGTTGGTGAGAATGTTTGTCCTTATGAACACTAGGTCGGGTGAAAAACTAAGTCACGTGGAGTCAAAACCTGGGTCACCAGATCAAATAAAAAAACGTGTGACTGCTTGAAACACTAAAGAAGCCATATTTTTTCCCTTACATAGTGAAAGTCAGTCGGGATGAATGTCTTAATATTATCTAATTCGAGTTTGAAGCTGGATCACGTGGGGTCAAAAACTAATTTTGTTAACACTTTAGAAGCCACATTTTCGATCCAAAACATAATGGAAGTTAATAGTAGTGTTTGTCCTGATCAAGTCCATATTAAATTTGAAACTGTGTCACATAGGGGTTAATAACAAGGTTACCAGGTAAAATACGAAAAAGAACCTTGTTACACCCTAGAGGCCACAGATGACCCCCACTCATCATGACAATGGGTCAGAATGTTTCTCTCTATGATTGTTCTCTAGGCTAAGATCAAAGCTGGGTCATTTGGGGTCAAAAATGATAATAAAAATGAAAGATTTGGTTAACACTCTAGAAGCTTAATGTTTACCCAATCATCACGAAAGTCAGTCGGAATGTATATCTTAATTAAACCTAGGTTGACTTTGCAACTGGGTCTTTTTGGGTCACGAAGTTGATCACCAGGTCAAATTAGAGACACTCTAGAGGAATTTTGGAGCTAGGTACTTTGGTGAGCGATATAGGTCGATCATGTCTTTAAATGCTTTAAGTTTTACCATATATTTCTATGTGAAACAGAAATTTGACCTTTAGGACAGGACAAATTATGAATCTAAATGCCGGATTTAAACAAACTTTATAAAAGTCCACTAAACGTTAAATATCGTAGCAATGGACCTGGAGAAGAAGATTCTACATGTTGTCACACCAACACGAATTCCGCATAGAATGAAATTTCTTGAAGTAAAGTTGTTAGAGTTTCATGCAAGGAACATCCCGGCTAAGACTCATCAACATTAGCCAAGTGGTTCAAAAGGAGTTGTTCATTTTTTAATGAAATAGTGTACCGACGGACGATGTACGACGTACAGTGAGCGGACCTAATACCTCACCCTGTCACTGAATGCCACGTGAGCTAATAAGTAGTCGATCTTCTGAAAGAATTGTTACGAAACCTAAAGGTTTCTGGTGAACTTGCAGTAATATCTGTTGGAATTAGTGACATAAAACCTGTTGTAGTGTCATTGAAACTTCACTTGCACTTGTTATACAATTTTGGTTGGATAGCAATTTTTGTAGACTGTCTATTTCTTACATTTTGATAAAATATCTGCTACTTGTTTTGACTGTCCTTTTATAGTGATCTGATCCATTCGTTTACCTCTTTTATGCTCATCGTGCTCTCAGTGTCGTAACCTCCTCTTTTCTTAGGGCAGTTTTATGCCTTTTGGCCAGGATCAGCAGCTTTCACATTTTAGTGTGCTACAATGTTTAACTAAAACGTATATTTGCTTATGGCAGAAAAATATAATACAATTTTCTTAAACTGTAGCATGAGTAACTGAAATAGATCGCTCAATGTAACAGTTTTTAAAAAAAAAATAGAAATTAAAGTTATACATGTATCATAGGAAAGCAAGCGCCACTTTTAACAGATGTGATTCAGAATTAAATTATTCTTACAATAATTCCTAAGCATATTCTTTTTAAACAAAATTATACATTTATATTGTACAACTTTATCGATGAGTATTTACAATCGAATGTTTGATTTGATATATTATGGATCTGCCGTCCTTTTTATAGGGAAGCGATAAAAATGAAAGAAATATACATGTCTATATTGTTTTAGTCTTAATAGAATATAACTCTATCATTAATTTATTCGCATATCTAATGCTACGCACCAACTATATAAGATCTGGGCCATGTGGCGTGACCAATTTAGACGGTTAAAGGGCGTAATTGAAACAAGATTGGTAGAGTTCTGCTGGAAAAGGATACACACCAAATCGCTTAATAATTGTACTTGCATTTTCAAACAAGATTAAAAAAAAGATTTTCCAATATAACTCTGAAATGTAAAACAAATGACACCGTATGCAGAGACAATTCTGATCCAAGGGGTAATACATTTAAGAGATGACCACTAATCTATGGGCATAATGGTTTCAGAACAGAAGATGTTTGAAGATTTTCATATATAACTCAATGTAAAACAACTGGCCCCTTGGCGGGGTCAATTTTGATCTGTTGGACACGATTTGAACAAACTTGAGAGAATACCACTAGACAAATATCAAATTCGAGGTCTTATTGTTTCAGACAAGGAATTCTTTGTAGATTTTCCTGAATCACTCTATGTAAAACAGACGACCCACCTCCCGGCACTATGGCAGAATCAGTTTTGACCACAGGGGCATGATTTGAACAAACTTAGTTGAGGACCTCTAGGCAAGGCAAATACTGCGTTCTATATATCTAAGACATTGCTATTGAGTTAAATAAACATTTAGTTAATGCTACATTCTATATATTTAAAACATTGCTATTGAGTTAAATAAACATTTCATAAATATTTCAAATATAATTGACAAATCACCCTTTAGGCATGAACATTTTCATGATCTTAAATCGTCTCTTGACGCTTAACTCGGACATATAATGTTTGATTTAAATCACATCACATCACTTGAAGTTAAACATATCATAGATGAACTTGACATAAATAAATATACGGAGCTTGATGGGATTGGTCCAAAAATTATTAAGAACTGTGGTGACATCATAACTCCGTACATGTATATTGCTTCAATCATAAATAATAGTATCAGCAACGGAGTTTTTCTAGACACTAAAATCCTACGTGTTTTGCCATTGTTTAAATCTGGTTCAAAAGAGGACCCCAGCAACTATCGCCCAATTTCTGTATTGCCAATGATCTCAAATATTTTTGAAAAGCACATTGCTAACCAACTTCAGTCCTATTTTCATGATACAAATAACATTAATAATAAGCAATCTGGGTTGGTGTAGGGAAAATCATTCATGTGATACCGCTCTAACGAGATTGATAGATGCATGGGTTAAAGATGTTGATAGTGGCAAAATTATAGGGGCTATTTTTCTGGATCTTCGAAAAGCTTTCGGTCTGGTGAACAATGAAATTCTACCGCATAAATTAGAATTATATCATTTTTCACAGAAGGCCTTGCATTTCTTTAAATCGTATCTGACGAAGGGGCAACAACTTGTTAAAGTTTAAAATACACAATCTTATATGCTCACTATCACATCGGGTGTGCCACAAGGGTCCATACTAGGACCCTTGCTATTTCACATCTATATAATGATATAGCGTTTTGTAATCATAATAGCATGACTATCGACTAATTTGCCGACGATTCAACATTATATGAAGCTGGTTATAGTTTAACAAACATTGAATGCCAGCTCCAAAATAATCTTAACTGCATTGTTGACTGGTGCAAAGTAAACAATATGTCCTTACACCCTGCTAAGTCAAAATGCATGGTTATCGGCACAATATATAAAACGAAGAAAGCTGCAAAGCTATATCTAACAATAAATGGAATCGCGTTAGATAATATTATAAATCTTTATTAGAGTCTCATCAATGTATATCACAAGACACATTCATAAACAGATTAACATTAAAATGATATACATTGCCATTCAATAATGAATTATAAGAGACTAATCATTAAAACAAAAGCACATTAGTTTACATATAAATACAAGATAAAGCCAAGGAGAAGCTGCTAATCGTTACATTAAAACCTAGTTAAATTTCACAAATGCAATAAAAAACTGAATGTAGAAAATAGTGCTAGAGCACTAACTAAAAATGTTTTACAAAATCATATATCACCCCGGTCAGACCGTAGATGCTACTTCTTGGGAGCTGTAAAAGGAAGTGATTGATTTAAGAAATACAATGTACATGACATACATAAGGCATTATTTACATAGATAAAACATCCTTCTATTTAAAATATTGTGACAGGTTTTGGCACATATTCTTATCAATGAATTATTGGTGAAAAGTATATTGAGTTTAACCTCATTTGATAGGCTTAAAAAGTTTGGCACTATTGAAATTGCTTTTTGAAATAGATGTTGACGTATATCATCATAATAATCACAGTCTAATAATACATGACTCTCGTCCTCGACTACATTACAAAAAAAGGCATTTTCTGTCATCAACCTTTATATTTTCATATCTCCCTGTCTCAATTCTAATAGGAGCTACACCGCAACGAAATTTACTAAGAGCTGCTCTATGTGTAGGGGGGTAAAATAAGTTTGCAGTAGTCTTCTACTTTAAAATCTGTTTTAAATGTACAATAGGTTCTAAGCTTATTACGTCCCCTGCCATTCACACCGGTATATCTACAGACTGTATGTTTCCAATCAGTAACGTACTTCTGCATATTGCAACTGACAATATGATTTATAATAGTATCTTTAGGTACATGGTTAACAATAGATACATAGTTTGTCAGGTTAGAATTAGCTAACTGTTGCCTACTGTAAAAAACCAGTTTTTGCAAGACCTTAGACTATCAGATTTGGCAGCAGCCCAAAGTGCAATACGTTTGTTAATTCTTGATGAATTTGTATTACATATCCGTGCCCATAAAACACAAATGGCCTTCCATTGACGGACTACAGGTGGAACCCAAGCCATTTTTCCTGCCAATGCAGCAGTAGGTGTGTATTTTCCTACTCCCAAAAAGAACCTCATGGCCCTGTTATGTACTGCATTGATGCAGGAGAAAGACTTTGTTCCCCAGATAGATGCACTATAATTAATGACCGGCCAGACAATAGAATCATATAGCTTTGTAAATACATCGTACGGTACTCCGCCAGCCAACTTACATTTGGCAATAAGTAACCCGAGGGCTCTACTAGCATTCTGCACAACTGCCTTAGCTGTTACATTGAAGTCAAGGTGTTCATCAATGACCATACCCAAATATGTATATTTTTTAACAATAGCTAAGTTGTAATTACCACACATGAACAATCTATCAGTACAAAGTACAGACGGTGGTCGAAAATGAACAACATTACTTTTATCGCTGTTAACATGCATGTCGTCAATATTACACCAGTCAGCCAGCGCAGTTAGCAAAACTTGTAGATCATCTTCATTTTCTGCTAACAAAACAATATCATCAGCGTATAACAAAATACAAATTTTCTCATCTCCAACATAGGCGCCAACATCAAAGCTTTTCAGATACAAAACTAAATCATTGATGTATAGATTAAAAAGTAAGGGAGATAACAAACACCCTTGTCTCAAACCAGTCTTTATATCGAACCAGTCGGTATTAAACCTATTAACCCTAATGCATGAAGAAACAGATGAGTAAAGTGACATTATAGCTTTTAATATTTTCCCAGAAATACCAGTTTCTTGAAGTTTTACCCACAGTATAATGTATGTTTACAAAACTAGCTTGGGATTTATTTTTGTTGGTCTGCATTATCTCCTTTCTCCGCCCTCTCACTTTCTCTCTCCCTCTCTGTAACCTCCGCTCGCCCTAATCATCGGCTATCCGTTCTCACGTACTCTTCGTCGAACATTGCTGTGTATCCTTTCTACTGTGATTTTCACTTTTCACATGCTTTTCATCTACATTTCAATTATTACTTTCTCGTTTTCCCCTTTGTGCGCTTATTGTCATGGAATAGATTTTCCCCATGGTACTCTACGGTACTCTTTCACAATTTACTAAGCTATTACTGGGCTATTACTCAGCTACTATGTCACTGTATACTCCGGACACGCCAGTTTATGCCCTAAGCATTTCCGTTTACCAGCGTTCCCACTTTCGGACTTTGTCACAAGTTAGCAGAGACGTACTCGGTACTAATGGAGAAACTTTGAAATTTGACAAGGCAGTTTTTGTCGAAAGATGATGAGAAATGACCAATGATAGATGAGAGATGAAATGAAGCGGAGAGTCTAGCTTCCAGCGGGGTTCGAACTCACGACCTTCCGCTCTTGCGCCAAGTGCTCTAATCACTGAGCTATAGAGGACTCACTTGAGTAATTTATATAGATAGTAACCTAAAGTGGCATTCACAATTGACTTTGTTTGTGAAAAACTAAACTGCAAAAATTCGCTTATGATAAATATAATCTTTTACCTAACTGATGAGATGAAACATTTTCATACAGTCACATGAACTTTGACCACAAATAGTGAAAATTAAAGCCAGTCAACCTCTAGTTTTATGCTGCTGGAATTTTTTAACTTGGATGGTACTATTCAGAACAGGTTAGTTTTTTTGGGTTTTAAAGGTCAACAAAATTGCCACATGGCATAATGTTTATATAGAACATATAGTCAAAATAACTGTGGTCTTAGGCCATATACTCAAAATGCGCCGACTATCTTTTTCGGCGCAGCCGTATTAAGCTCGCTTTTTACCTCTTAAACCGCCAATGAAATGACGAGTAGAATGTATAACATTTTTTGAAATGTAAAGTTAATGCTGTAAGACACCTTCTAGTTTGATAATGCCGGATGCATAGAATGACCTAAAACAACCGAAAAAGACTGAAAAGGGACCGAAAAACAGTTAATGCAGACCGAAAACAACTTTTTTTCAAAAGATAATGTATAATTTATAATTAAAGTTTTAAATAGATAAAGGAAATGAATAATCAATCAGTACTAGCGATACAATATTTCATTTTATGTTTTCCAGTGAATTATAGAGTTTTCTCAGTGAAATAAAAGTGAAAATCCACAGTTTTGAAACAGTGGATAACCCTTTTTATTTTTCACTGTCTTTGCAATCTTTAACCCGGATTTACGTCAAAAAATATTTCGAGCGTGATTAATGTTGGAAACCATGCGACAATGACGTCGTTAAAATGACGTCATTTGCGCTACGTTTTCTGATGACGTTTACCGCGATTTTCGATATTTTATAGAAACAAACTCAATAAAAGTAGAGTTTTAACCATAAAATAAACAGAAAAATTGTTGTTATCGGTTTGATATCACGCTAATTTCACTCGTGAACACCAAAAGTTATTTTCACTCGTGGCTGCGCCACTCGTGAAAATATCACTTTTAGTGCCCACTCGGTGCAACTATAACGTGATCTTACACCGAATCCAACAATTATCCTCTATATCTTTAGAAAACAAGTTGAGGTCCAGTGAATAACGGTCAATAATTCGAGTAACATATTAATAAGAAAAACAAGGATTAAGTTTGTTTTCCTGATACCCATGTCGTGATGGATGTTTAATCACTTTTTCGGACAAATCTGACAAGTGGCCAGTTAGCTCAGTCGGAATAACATTAGGTTTAACAACTTAGCAAAGGAAGGTACATGGGTTCGAACCCCGTTGAAGGTTCATTTTTTCCTTATCATGTGACATTTGGCGCCTTTCGACTGACTGAAATGAATTTTTACTCTTAACATCTAGCTAACAATCGCTTTCACATACTAAAAATTGCGCCGACTATGTTTTTTTAAAGGTAATTCTTGTTTAAAGATAGTTTTTATTTAATTTAAGCATCAAATTCATTTTTGTGGAAAAAAAGTTCAGTTATATTTTGTCCAAATATTTAGTTCTTTCTTTACATTGCAGTAAAACATACTGAAAACATGTTGATCCGACATTATAACAACTAACTTCGTTTAGATGACACAGATGCAAACACTTTTTTACGTTATAAATGAAGTACCGAATTTTGTTATTTATGTACGAACGACTTTTTAAATTTGACCCTAAAGTTGGAATTATATCACAAACATTACTATTTTCCTTCGTTTATTACCTGCATTCACATTGATCTGTCGAATAAAGGTTATCTCAAAAAGTGAAGAAATTAGGCAAATTTTTAAATAGAATATTTGTTTACTTGCGTAAACCTGTGTCAAAATAGTACTAAAATTCAACGGTAGATTAGTAATGTTTTGTTAGTACACTGTAGGTGATCGTTCAGCAATGCACATGAATTACGAGCGATATGATCAACATTTAGAGTCCTGTGTACAGCCAATAAAAGGGCTTCATGCGCTGATACGCCGTGCAATCAGTTGATATGTAGTGTAGCTTCAGTAATTTAGTCTTTATAATGTTAAAAAGAACAAAATTCGCAAATCAATTTTGTATGTTCTATTGCATTTAGTGCATTGCACTTTTATTCATTATCAATTGCAATTTGAGCGAATTCCGATCTACAACTTTTAAGTTAAGAGTTATGCTTTCGACAAAAATATAACAAAGAGGATAAGGCAATAACTCTAGTTCTTACATACTGTAGATAATAACCATAATATTGACTCTATAGTACAGAAATTTACAGATTTCATCACTTCGAAAAGTAATAAATATTTCGAAAACAGAAGTAAAGTAGTGAAACGTACATATTTTACTGATACACACTATTTGTTACAACAAAACAAATGGTTTAACGAGGCATGTAGAAAAAGAAATTGTATAAAGAGGCTTTATTACAATTTAATAACAATAAAAACGTGCAAAATAAACGCATACTGTATGATAGAAAAAGGGATTATAAATATTGTTGTAGGGTAACAAAGAAAATGTATTTAAAAGATATGTCACTTAAAATGAAAGAAATGAGAAATAAAAAGCCAAAAGATTTCTGGAAAATGTTCAAAAGCAAAAAGTTATGTGATGATAGCGAAAATATGAGTATTTCAGATTTCCATAAACATTTTAAAGATTTAACATCAGAATTGCAAGTTGACGAAGATGAAGAGTGCCAAGAATTTTTAAATTATTTAGATAGTATACCGCATGAATCAACTTTTGAAGAGTTAGACTCACCATTTACAGTCGAAGAAACACGACGAGCAATTAAGTTATTATCTAGAAATAAAGCTTCATCACTTGACAATATAATGTATGAGTATTTTATAGAAGGCATTGATGTATTTGACAAACCGTTAAGGATTATGTTTAATTATATACTAGATAAATAGGGTTTCCCCAGGTCGTGGTCGAAAGGTGTCATTATACCAATCTTTAAAAAGGGAGATAATACAAATACTAACAATTACAGAGGTATTACACTTATAAGCTGTTTTGCAAAATTATTTACAACTGTTGTTAATGAACGATTGAAGAAATGGACGGTCGAAAATGATATCATTACTGTGTTACAAAGTGGTTTAAATGGAAAATTATTCAACTTGATTCGATCACTGTATAATGACGTGAAACAATGTGTAAAACATTTAAATGATATATCAGACTTCTTCAAATGTGATATTGGATTGTTACAAGGGGAGATAATGTCCCCGATACTCTTCTCTTTGTTTATTAATGATGTTGAATTGCACTTACAGAAAGATGCAGATGCTGGTATTACTTTAAACTAATTGTCTATATTTCTTTTGTTGTTTGCAGACGATGCTGTAATTTTTTCAGAAACTGCCGAAGGATTACAAACTTTGTTAAATGAATTTAAACTTTATTGTGATAAATGGAGACTTAAAGTTAATACTCCTAAAACGAAGTGTATGGTATTTTGGTATTTCAAAAAGGTGGCTGTAGAACTACACCTTACTGTTTTAAATACGGTAATGAAAACATCGAGATTGTAAATAGTTTTAACTATTTAGGTGCTGTACTTTCAAATAATGGATTTGTAAATACTACAAAAACTTTGGCTGGAAAAGCATTGAAGGCTTTAGGTTCTCTAACTTATATTACAAGGACAT
>JAFMSR010000001.1:43293835-43306919 GCA_022818135.1 Saxidomus purpurata | reverse complement strand
CTAAATACCCACATCAATAATCAATAATTTACATTCATTTTGTACAGAAATTTCCATTTATTTGTCTGTTTCTAATGACCACCTTTTATCATAATTGGGTTGAAAATATGATCTCTTAAGTGTTAACAAAGTTCTTCTATGATTTGTCCTGGTGTCCTAGTTTTTGACCCAACGTGACCTAGTTTGGAACTTGGCCTAGAGTCTATCAAAACAAACATTTAGACTATTTTTGAAGATGATTGTGTATAAAATGTGGATTCTATACTGTTCACTGGAGTTTTCTATCATTGGACTGGGTGTCCTGGTTTTTGACTCCACGTGACCGAGTTCCGAACATGGCATAGAAATCATCAAAACACTTTCATGGTTATTGGGTTCAAAATATTGCCTCTTGTGTGTTCATAAGGTTTTTCTATTATTTGACCTGGTGTCCTAGTGCTTTTACCAAACGTTACCCAGTTTCGAACTTGACTTGAGTTTATCAAGAAAAACTTTCTGCCCAATTTTCAGGATGCAAAATATGGCTTCTATTGTGTTCGTAAAACAATTGTAGACATACGACGGTCGCCAGACATTCAGCGATCCTTACAAGTCAGGTGAGCTAAATTTGATATAAACATGCAAATCCAAATAATTCAGATTTACAAGACTGAACACCATGACTATAAACTACATTAGAAGAAGGAATCGCTGCATGTAGTTTTATATGAAGCATGCCACTATTGAAATTTTCTAAAATTTTGCTTTGAATTTTATCTACATGGATAGAAAAGGATATATCGAATTGACTGACTTCATTCATTTGTTCCATCTGGAAAGAGCAAAACTTGTGTCTGTTTTATTAAAACTCACGCTTTTATATTAAAGAAATGTAGATAATTTAGAAGAAAAAAATAAATGTAGCTAATAAACACAGATGTTGCTTTGTGACTTCTCTTTCTCGGTCATTTTTCCAATAGGTGGTGTTTACCATTTAACTATAAGGGTATATAAAAACATCTAGCAACAAGCAAGAGTTTAAATCAAGTAATAAGCTTTTATCTAAAACTATTCATTTAAAATATACGCAAGATTAAATTCATGTTTTCCTACAGCGCTCACTCCACTAAAATTGATGCTATTCAAAGAAAAGGCTTGCGGTTTACGGGTCGCAGTGTGTGCTTGGTATTCTTTCAAAAAAATGTAATTTAATCGTGTCACCATGACAATCTCGCTTGTTATTTAATACCTGTTTGTGGTTTTTATAAGTATGCAGTTGATGTCCTTTCGAAATATATTAGTTATCAACTTTTTTTAAATATTTGATTAATCTACATGTATGTTGAGAAATATACGCAAAAGTTTGTTTTATTTTCATTGCATTATACGCTTGAATAAACCGTCCTATCTTTTATAAGTGTTTCATTTGGAATTCTACAATGGGTAGGTTCCATTTATTGGTCATTGGGTGCTCATTAAAGTCCAGTATTACTTGTATGATTTCGACGGCATACCCCAAATTTGAAATGAAATAATCCAAAATATCAACATACATGTCTCATTTGCAGAAACCAGTGCCATATAGATAGAAATCGAATAAAACATTTTGACACATTTAGCCGCACACATTCAGGAGACCGAACCAAACGACTTTTACCTCCCTTAGATATCCCTAAAAGGTTAGAATCCGTTTGCATTGGTCTGTTTCTCCTCACTACCTCCGAGGCTTTCATTTTCACATGCTTGAGAAATGCCTTACGGTTTTCATAGTGAGATAACGGTCTCGCTTTATTAGCAACTGACCTCGCCGTCTGTACCAAATCACTATCATATATATCAACACTATAAGCCACAAGAAGTGACCCTCCTCATAACCTCCTCGTACCTCCTCATTACCTCCTCATGCCTCCTCATTACCTCCTCAATACCTCATCATACCTCCTGAATGACTCATCTTGTCACTTCGTGTGGCTTATAGTGTTGATATATATAATAGTGAATTCCTACTATACCCCTGTAGAGATATATTATGTGACCTTTGCTCTGCTACACATCCTATAGAAAACCGACTCATGCATGTAAGATTTACACACCGGACATTAAGTGCGAATTGAATGGCGGACGCAAAAGCGATGATATGGTCTCCGAACCGGTCGTTATAACCTGAAAAGTCTGCTGCTGTCTCTCAGCGTGCATAAACTATACTCTCTTTAAATGTATCGTTTTAAATATATATTAAAATATTAGTTTTTCAGAGGTTATTGACATTCATGTTTCTTCTTTTATCGCGATTGGTTGAAAATAGACTCTTTTAAAACAATGTACTTTTTTCAATCCACACATCATTCAAGGGCATCGCTCTTGCGATAATAAACCATCAATTGCTGTAGCAGTTACTTCCTCTACATCGTTCATGCGCAAACATATCGTAATAAGCAAAAATATCAGTATGAGCAAATTTCGGGTATGAGCAAATTTCGGTGGGGGACACACTCAATTTACTACTACTGCTATTCTAAACTGAATGAGATAAACTTTACTGGAATGCTTTATTAATTTCTGCTACTGTGCTAGCCATATAAGTGACGTCAGTCAATACAACATGTGTCGTGAACAGTGATGACGTGAAATATTCACTAAAATACCGGATTTTAACATTTGTTAGCCATTCAGGTGATAACCACGATAACTTACTGATTGCATTTATAAATATGGACATTTTGAACACTGAAGACTGCACCATAAAACTGTATAGATTCTAATATGTGCTATAAGTGCGAGTGGGTGGGGTGTCGCTGAACTGGACCCTGGACTGGAGCTGACTGTGGTAAATAGAAATGTCATGTAGATCTACGGGACGCGCTCTATAGTTGCTTGATACTGACTCGGTTGGTCTGAGACATGTAGTCAACAGTTGCTGATAGAAGATTCGTACATCATTTGTTTCTCTTTGGAAACAGGACTCGTGGCTTAGAGATGGACTGGAACAAAAACCAAGTTGCAAAAAACATGTGGAACATAGATTCAAATATGAGTCATTCGTACCAGATATACAAGGATACAAACTGTATTCAATGATAGTTTTGGGATAACATCTTTTATTCAAGAAATACTGTGATCCCATAATTTCTGGACCAGATGTTTCCTGATGGAATGATTGACACAGTGATTGAATGACTCAAATAAACAATATTGTACAATATCATAGATCTATTAAAAGAAAGGACTTCAAATCTTGCAATACTGACAAACTTCAATCCTTCCAGTGACAAAAAAATATATTTCGATACTCAATCAATAGGCTAACTTGCTGATCTAATATCACCTACCTATCATAACTTACAATGTATGATAAGCTGAAAATTATTAGAAAGAACTTTAAAGAAGTAAGACACAGGAGCTGATTAGTGACTTTATGACTAAAATGGCTAAATGTTGATAAGTTCTTGTTTATGTTTATGATGCATGGAGATTAATGTTTTCTGGCATATTAAATTTTAAGAATAACATATCTACATGAAAATGATCACTGAGTGACTCTTTGCTTATAGGCCCTAGCACAGTTCATGTTTCAATCACATACTTAGATATTTAACCATTTGGTCAGGGTCTATATAATAAAAACATCATGCTTGGGATAAACCCTTTAAATTCAACAACAATGATTTATCAGCAGATCAATCACACATCTTTCTTAAATATTTGCAGTTTTTCAAGAATTAAATATTTTTATACAAACTTGCAACATCATGGGTGTTAAAGTGCACAGACATTCAATTTTCAATCACATACTTGGATATTTAACCATTTGATCAGGGTCTATATAATAAAAACATCATGCTTGGGATAAACCCTTTAAATGCAACAACATGCAATGGTTTATCAGAAGATCATGCATGCATTTTTCTTAAATATTAGCAGTTTTTCAAGAATTAAATAAATTTACACAAACTTGCAACATCATGGGTGTTAAAGTGCACAAACATTCAATTTTCTCCACAGTTCTAGTTCATTCTAGTTAAATTCAGATACATTTACTGTATATTTTGGCAGAGAGAGAAAGATTAAAACAGTGAAACAATTAATTTTGACAATTTAATACAGCATTTTCTTAATTGAGAAAAAATCATGATTAGATCTACCAGTATTTATGTATTTTGAAAATGACATTTGTTGATGTTGAAAATTAAATAATTACTGCAGTATACAAAAGAAAACTCATGTTTTTATTTTTATTGTGTCAGCATTTTAATCAATGTTTAATTGTTTACATGTACTTCATGACCGACAAACTAGGTCATGAAAGTAGTCCGTCATCAGCTGTTGCTAAGGCCAGTGAGGAAAGTTTTCATAAAGCTGTCCTAAATGATTTAAGACTTGTCATTCATCTTTGATTTTGTACAAAATGACAATATTAGTACTAGCTATAAAAGCATGTGTAAAATGGCACATTGATATGAGTTGTAGCGTTTTAAAATCACTTTGATAGTCGATTAAAAGTTTAAAAATGGCGGCTAAAAAAAGAATGTCAGTATGGCAGACCGTTGCCATGTCGTGTAAAGCTTGCCTGTCGTGTAAACCTCATGTTTATACGACAGGCCGATTTTGTACAAATAAAGCAGTGATGGTAGGATAAATTAGTATAGGTTCACACTGTTTGCCGCATCGCCCGAAACTCACTCCCACCCCCAAAGACACGCACCTTCGTTCTTAAATGCCTCTCTAACTGTAGGGGCCTCATTTGAGCAATGATTACGGCATTCGATTCGCAACTTAAAGGTTGACAAGTACTTGAGAAATGTCCTAGACCAAAATAATTTATGCCACAGGTGTTTCAGTTTATTCAGCTGCAACTGGGTACCAGACATGAAAATCTCTATTTCTCTTTGACAAGTGATTGGTTTGACCAAGTATGGTGTCATGAGAGCAATTTATGTATTATAAGTTAAGAGAACTTGTCGCACAATCGACCAAACATGACCAGATGACATTTAACCTGAGTTACATATTCAAATGGTTAAGGAATTATGGTTAGGACACGAATTTCAAGACTCAAACGTATGACGTTTAGTTGTGACCTTGATTTTGAGTCAGCTTGACAGGCTCAAAAAGTCCTTCAGATCGTCATGTCTTCAAATAAAAAACCTTGACTGGTTGTGTGCATGCGTGAAGGAAATTGGAGATCAGAAAAAATAAACAGGTAAATCAGGTAAAAAGATGCCCGTCACCTGTATGAGGGTACATGTAAGTTATAAGAATGGTATACCAAATTCAAGTTTCGCAGGGGTGTATGTTACTTTCAGATGTAGAATTTAAACTAGATATTTAAGCGACCGTGAGAGCATTCGCCCTGTAAGCGACAAATCCCGGGTTCGAGCTTCGGTCAGGCTGCACATTTTTCTCACCCTATGACATTTGGCTCCCAACCCTGAACCGTGTTAGAATTGCTTAGTCAGACTAGCGACGCATGCAATGTTATCCGATTACACTAAGAGATGACTTCTTACATTCGACGACTAATTTACAGTTTCGTAGAGGTGCATGTCAGGATACGGACTTGTTAAATGTGTACGCGGCCGGATAGCATAGTCGGGTGAACATTCGCCCTGTAAGCGAAAGGTCCCTGGTTCAAGTCTCGGTCAGGCCGCACGTTTTCTCATCCTGTGGCAACAACATTCTCGCATTAAGAGAAAGATTCAGTAGGCCAAGACTCGAACCCATGACCCCAAATCTATGAAACGTTATACAGTGATTTCATGTCAGCGACTCAAACAACCCGACTCATTTGCATGTCTGCACTACACTTGTAATATAAAACAAAAGAAATATGCAGGTTTTCGACTCTCACCTACCTGATTTAATGTACACGCGATGATGAACCTATATGTACATTTTATAAACGCATGTGAACAAAGGTCCATGATGCAGTAATCTGTATGTTTCAGAGAGTGTTTCCTCAATTCATACCCCACCCTCTCGGTTGGACAAAGTATTAAAATAATAAAATATGTTACCCCCTAATTATATTTTTATAATCAATATTCTTTGTTTTGATGTAGTTTATCTTTCATTAGCTTTTGTCAATTCTTGAAAAGAGCAAAAATGTGCTTTTAAATAAATACCTAACATTAGTATTATAACTAGCGTATCTTGGAATCATTACATTTCTGTTAAATTACTATAATGCTATCCCAAAGAAATGTCCAGTGATCCGATGATGCATGCTGTTTGTATTCCGGGAACTTAATTAATAAATTCTGAAAATTTTGATATACAGTGCTTTTACATGTATATATACATGTAATGGGAATACCAATTATCACATCTGTAACCATTCATTCTTAACAAAGAAATCTAGGACCAACACTGTATATGAAATGGCAAAAGCAGGCTAAGTATAAAATAGATTAGTTTCATATTCCGTTTTATTTGGCTTATTTGTATTATAGTATTAAACAAAATGATTTTGAAAGTATTTCCTAATAGAAGTCTATATAAACCAATAGGTACAATTTTGAACAAAGTTTGTAGAATCATACTACAGAATGACACAAACAAAATGTCTAAGCTGATTAAGATCGCTGATTGGTAGAGAATCACTACACAATAACACGTGCCAAGCATCTAAGAGCAGGGACGTTTTTGATCAGACGTTTTAAAACGTTTTCCTATTGGTTGTCACAGCATCAAGAGCTCTTGTTCGAACAATTGTTGTAAATGACTATGAGAGACACATTTCTGTGTTTTGGTTGAAATTGGTTCAGTGGTCTAAGAGAATATGTTGCATAAATCAACTGCGAGCGACTGACGGAAGACGGGACTCGTATCAGCTTTGTGAGCGATACAGTTAGTGGAACAATAGATGCTGAGAATATTTGGCCAGAACAGTTTGTTCTTAAGGTACAATGTACTTGTTCAAAGACAGTAAGTGCGGAATACAATCCTTGTGTTGCGAAGTGGCCCAATCCTTTTCATTATTGTGCCGGCGAATGTCAAAATATTTAGTTGTTCTTTGACGGAAAATCAAACCCAGATATATAAGATATTTTCCATATATAAAATAGGTCGTCAAATTAGTATAACTACACTGATGGATACTGGGGCTCTGCTTATGCAGACAGGCTGAGTTGGTACATGCGGGATTTTAGTGAAATATATAAACTTTATTTAAAGTTGATATTGTAACAAACATAAGTTGAAACCAAACAAAAATATTGGAGAAGTTACCAAATGTAAGTAGTTTCTTCAACTTGTGGCTAACCGGTGTACAATAGAAATACATAATATCTAATCGAACCAGAAATGTACAGCAGGTCGTATAATTATTTAATCTTTTAAATGTAAAGTGACAACCTTTTACCTATTAAGTATGTTAAGTAGTTATCATAAAGTTATCCTAACCTAAAGTGTTGAATTGCCTATGTCTGATTAATACACCTTGCATGCCATTTATTCCGTGATTTAAACCATGTTACAAGATCAGTTCTATTTGCACAATAATATGTCGACTACTGCATCGGTCAGCGTCTGTACATAGCTCCGTGAAGTGTGCCCTAACCTGGTAGTTGGTAATTTAAAAGTGAATTCGCGAATATACAGCTTGCAGTTGATAATTCAGATGTGAATTTGCGAATATACAGCCAGCTTGCGGTTGGTAATTTTAATGTGAGGACAGCTTGCTCTTGGTAATTCAAATTTGAATTTGCGCATTAACATCTACAGGCTGCTGTATATTCGCTGATTCACATTTTAATTGCCAACTGCAGACTGTATATTCGCGAAATAACATTTGCATTACCATCCGCGCGTTTGAACTGGCTGTACATTCGCCAATCAACATATGGATTACCAACAAACTTCACGAACCTTGCCGATATAAACTTTGACACATAAAACGGAAACGGCATAACCGTTTGAATAAAAAGTAGGACCTTTTATTCCATGTGTTTCGGCAGTTTATCGAAATATACCGGTGGATAATATCCTGACAAACTCACGGTTCACTCAGTGAAATTATCAAAATCTTCTTCCCGGATAAACGTCAAAGGGTTTACCGAGCGAAAGGAATGCTTGAAACCATACGTCGATGACGTCGTTAAAATGACACCAAGTTTGCTATGCTTTCTGATGACATTTCCCGCGATTTTCGACGTCTTACTGAAATTAACTTAACAAAAATGGAATAAAACGACAAATTATGGGTATCAGTATAATATCACCTTAATTTCACTCGTGAACACGAAAAGTAGTTATTTTCACTCGTGGCTACGTCATTCGTGAAAATATCACTGTTGGTGCCTACTCGGTGATTATTTTAACACGATCTTACACCGAAACCAACAATTATCCTCTATATCTAAGATATTTATGGTCGGCGGCAAAAAGATAATATCGAATGTGTAAATTTTTGGACTTACTAGTTCACTATTTCAAAAATGTTTGATCACGTGAAAGTCATACTCTTACTACTAATTATAAACATAATCTATTTTGCGCTTTTAAATAATTGTGATAAGTGTATACATGGACCTACGAACACCTGAACAATTAAAACAAGTGATAAACAGAGTGTAACAATGTCACAGTATTGAATTGTGATATGAACATGATAAAAAATATTAAAACTAAATCAAAACCATGGCTTGAATTGAGTCAAGTAAAAGTATTTCAAATTTTGTCATTTCAATATGATATGAACAAATTCAATGAAAACTAGAGGTTGTTTAGTTTTAGTAAAAAAACATATGTCTCTCCCACACCGCCAAGTGCCCCCGACCAGCCCCCCGCCTCCTTCCCTCCCACCCCCAGGTATGGACCTTCACAATATCATATATGGTATATTCAGAAATTAATGATAACGGCTGTACTATAAACTCAACATACCGGGACATGTTGTCGATCTTATAATGATCACTAATGTGCAGTTTGGATGAAAATAATTAAATCGTATAGGAGAAATAGCGCAAACATCTCAACATTTGACAAAAAAGGACAATAACTCCGCCGAGAATAAAAGAACCGAGGGAGAGACTGATGATATGCAAAAGTAGACATGGTACTCATCACGTATGTTGAGCGTGATTGAAATGCGTTCACTTGTATAGCAGAAAAAGCCTTCAGGCAGCCGTCGAGTTTTTCGTCTTTGCAACCTATTTAAAACTTGGTGATCTGAGACATGTGTGGATTCAGTATCCTAGGACACACAGGCTACTACTGTGCCGGCAGCGAACGCCGGCAGCGAACGCCTTACCCCTGAACTACCGAGACCCACTAAGCTAATAACTCTAATAGGAATTGTATCTGTTTATATAGACTTTCACAAACACTTCTGTTAAGATGGCCGAACCTTTCTTAACATTTATTGATTCTTTGTATTCATTTAGTTTCTAACTGTTCTATAATGTTTGCGTCTGGAAAAGTTATGACTTTGCCTTTGTCGCATTACGTAGTATCTATTACTACTACTTCAAAATATGGACTGATAAGAAAAAATCGTTGTTTTGCCCCCGGCTGTTTTCGGCGTATACGTTATTGTCGTACTTTTATTCTGTCGCACTACAGTTTGAACGATACAACGGCGAATGAACAAAACAAAAGTAAAGACAGGCCCTTTTAGAGTATTTTTCGAGCTCAAAGCTGCAAGAAAACATTAACAACCCTTACGAGTACCAACAACAAGTTTAGGTGCCGCCAAAATATTTAAGTGACATACAGCTCCTGTTCTGATCTCACAGCGTCAATTTTAACATGTAAGATCTTCCCATTAATGTTGTTATTGTAGTGTTGAGCAATGAGTTATACATAATAACAATTCGATCATTACCATTGACATACAAAGTGTAACATTTTAAAATTATTGAGATCAAGAATTCCTTTTTTGAGAATTTAGGAACTTGTGAAATTTATATAACCTCTACCTGTTATTGTTATTCCTTAAATGTTTGATAACCTTTTCACCACTAAACTATTTTACTTGTTATCTTATCAGGCAAGTATTTGGCTGTACCTCATTGTTATTGTCACAACGCTACAGTACATGATAATATGACAGTGACGTTACTGAAGAATCCGATCCTATTGTGTACATTGAATTTTTAAAGGATAACAATCTATTCTACCCTTGGTCTACCATTTCATACAGTGGTAATAAACTGTTGTGTATCCTTATATATGTTACGTTACTGTCACACTATCCTCAATTTACATTAAGCACAGTGTTTTAAAGGACCATGAGTACTGTGTATGTTACACCGAGAAAGATGCTTTTCCGGCGGAACTCGACCGTTATTTGTACTTCAAACGTTTTATAATCGAAAGTAAATAATTAAGTGCCCTTCCTAAAATTATTTTGGTGACGAAATGACGTATACTGTATGTGAAAGAAAGGCAGACAACAATATTGTTTTAGAGTAAATAGAACACAGTTCTGTCATTATTCTATTAGTAAATTGGTTAATCTATACGAACAAATTCAAAGTGATCATGGAGCTTTAAAAAAGTTACGATGAAGTTATAGAACAGAACATTTTTTTTTCTGAATTTTCTGAAGTTATAATTATGAGATATGATACTGTTTGTGTACTTTGCTAACTCAAACCTGTCAAAAGCAGCCAATCATGCGATGCATCAGACCTAATCACATAAGGGAGATGGCCGCTTCATACAGGTGTTTTAATGTCAAAAAGTTCATTCGGATACAGCCATAATGATTTCTAAAGACAGGTGATTGCCTGACTGAAGTAAAAACTAACACTGTAACATATTCTACCATACTGTAGTAGGATCAATACACTTTAGTTAGATAATATATTACTAAGTATATAAGAACGGGAAGATTGTTAGATAAAAGCACTGAGAAATAAAAAAGGATGGGACAATCAAACAGGGATATTGTACCATGTATGTACGTGTAGGTAAGTAATTATGAGAGCAACGCCTCAGCTCCAACTAAATCAGTAAAGATTCACTTGTTTTATCACTTGTATAATTATGGTGATTAACTAGTAATTCTGCCTTTCAAAGTCACAGATTTTGGCAAATAAGTTACTAATACACTTATTTTCTTTTCATTGATCGAAAATGTATTATTGTATTATACACTTAATATTTGCATATCATATACAGGAATTTCTTGCATACCGGATCGGGATATCCTCAGTTTTTACCTGTGCTGGAAAATCTCTTCTTGCATACCAGATGGGGCTATCTGCAGTTTTTACCAGTGCTGGAAAATCTCATCTTACGCCCCTCCCCCCCCCACCGTGTAAGACGACTTACGTGCTTACTTGTGAAGTAACGTTATAAACAATGTGACGTCACGTTATAAACAATCTGACGTCACTTTCCCATACATAACATCTAAAGAATGTTTGTTTTTATATCAAAATGTGTCATTTCGGTAAGTTTGTTTTTAAATATCTATTTCAAAGTGCAAGACGGTATGCAAGAAAAAGTTTCTTCAATGAGATACTTGGTTCAGATGGAAATATCCGTCACTTCGGGTAACTGTTTCGCGGGAACTCGGCAGAGCCTCGTTCCCGCCAAAACAGTTACCCTCAGTGACGGATATTTCGATCTGAACCTCGTGCTCATATAAGAATATTAGTTTCTTATATGAGCACGAGGTTCAGATGGAAATATCCGTCACTGAGGGTAACTGTTTTGGCGGGAACGAGGCTCTGCCGAGTTCCCGCGAAACAGTTTTCCCGAAGTGACGGATATTTCCATCTGAACCAAGTATCTCATGGAAGAAACTTTTTCTTGCATACCGTCTTGCACTTTGAAATAGATATTTAAAAACAAACTTACCGAAATGATGCATTTTGATATAAAAACAAACATTCTTTAGATGTTATGTGTGACGTCACATTTTTTATAACGTGACGTCACATTGTTTATAACGTTACGTCACAAGTAAGCACGTAAGTCGTCTTACACGGGGGTGTAAGATGAGATTTTCCAGCACTGGTAAAAACTGCAGATATCCCCATCTGGTATGCAAGAAACTAATAATCTTACACCCCCATGTAAGACGACTCGCGTGAATTACTTGTGACGTAACGTTATAAACAATGTGACGTCACTTTCCCAAACACAGCGTCTGAATAACGTTTGTTATTATATTACAATGCATCATTTCGATAAGTTTGTATTTAAATATCTATTTTAAAGTGCAAGACGGTATGCAAGAAAAAGTTTCTACCATGAGATACTTGGTTCAGATGGAAATATCCGTCACTTGGGGTAACTGTTTCGCGGGAACTCGGCAGAGCCTCGTTCCCGCCAAAACAGTTACCCTCGGTGGCGGATATGTCCATCTGAGACGCGTGCTCATGTAAGAAACTAATAATATTATGTTGCTGCTATGAGGTTTTTTGCACTATAACATGTATCATAAGAGTACTTTATTGACGTTTTGTTTGTGATATCATCCAATCAAAAAGTTCCTTTAAGGCCCAACACTAAGCTCCTGACAGGTATATTTTTTCATCACTTACTTTCAGTTAATAATTAAGACTTTGGCAAGAACGAAGTGCCACTTTTGCAAAACTGCAGAGATATAAACATCAAACTACTGACTGTTTTTAGCAAAATTATTATAAATTATTTTACAACGGTCGCTAGAAATTTGAGAAAACATCATCAATGCTAATCATCATGTTTTTATGACGTATTTTAAGACATGTGTTGAAAAAATTAACGCGTCGTTTTCTTTGATATTGTATCTTTGAAAGTAAAATTTTGTTGAAACCAAACTTTTCATGACTTCTTAATCTTCTGGTTTGAATAACCACTGACAATCATTGCTTTGCATTCAACTGAAAGAAAGATATAAGGTACTCAAGTTATTAATTTGTCTTCGGCTTGTATACATGATCACCAGTTGCACACGTTTTTAGACCTTGTACCCAAGTTATAACGGATATGTTGTCAATGAAGTAGTCAAGAGTATGCATGTGGCATGTGAAGAGGCATAGTAACTTACACTATTTGATATTTTGTTAAAAAGTTACGACATTTGAGTATAGTTTGAAGAGTAGTAAACACCTAGTGGAAATGGCCATGCAGACAGTGATAGTTAGGGGAAACTTGCATTCTATGGGCA
>JAFMSR010000001.1:43277460-43293335 GCA_022818135.1 Saxidomus purpurata | reverse complement strand
GAATGAAAGAGATGAGACAAATGGCATTTTTGGTCAGGGTAGACCTGAAATAGTTGTTAAATGTGCATTTTGTTTCAGTTTTTATGTCAGAATGTATGCAGTGACTTCTTGTTTACATCAGTGATTTTGCATGGTTCCGACCATTTTCATACAGTCACATGAACTTTGACCACAAATAGTGAAAATTAAAGCCGGTCAACCTCTAGTTTTATGCTGCTGGAATTTTTTATCTTGGATGGTACTATTCAGAACAGGTTAGTTTTTTGGGTTTTGAAGGTCAACAAAATTGCCACATGGCATAATGTTTATATAGAACATATAGTCAAAATAACTGTGGTCTGAGGCCATATACTCAAAATTGCGCCGACTATCTTTTTCGGCGCAGCCGTATTAAGCTCGCTTTTTACCTCTTAAACCGCCAATGAAATGACGAGTAGAATGTATAACATTTTTTGAAATGTAAAGTTAATGCTGTAAGACACCTTCTAGTTTGATAATACCGGATGCATAGAATGACCTAAAACAACCGAAAAAGACTGAAAAGGGACCGAAAAACAGTTAATGCAGACCGAAAACAACTTTTTTTTCAAATGATAATGTATAATTTATAATTAAAGTTTTAAATAGATAAAGGAAATTGCAAATAGTGAATAATCAATCAGTACTAGCGATACAATATTTCATTTTATGTTTTCCAGTGAATTATAGAGTTTTCTCAGTGAAATAAAAGTGAAAATCCACGGTTTTGAAACAGTGGATAACCATTTTTATTTTTCACTGTTTTTGCAATCTTTAACCCGGATTTACGTCAAAAAATATTCCGAGCGTGATTAATGCTGGAAACCATGCGACGATGACGTCGTTAAAATGACGTCATTTGCGCTATGTTTTCTGATGACGTTTCCCGCGATTTTCGATATTTTATAGAAACAAACTCAATAAAAGTAGAGTTTTAACCATAAAATAAACAGAAAAATTGTTGTTATCGGTGTGATATCACGCTAATTTCACTCGTGAACACCAAAAGTTATTAAAATATCACTTTTAGTGCCCACTCGGTGCAATTATAACGTGATCTTACACCGAAACCAACAATAATCCTCTATATCTTTAGAAAACAAGTTGAGGTCCAGTGAATAACGGTCAATAATTCGAGTAACATATTAATAAGAAAAACAAGGATTAAGTTTGTTTTCCTGATACACATGTCGCGATGGATGTTTAATCACTTTTTGGGACAAATCTGACAAGTGGCCAGTTAGCTCAGTCGGAATAACATTACGTTTAACAACTTAGCAAAGGAAGGTACATGGGTTCGAACCCCGTTGAAGGTTCATTTTTTCCTTATCATGTGACATTTGGCGCCTTTCGACTGACTGAAATGAATTTTTACTCTTAACATCTAGCTAACAATCGCTTTCACATACTAAAAATTGCGCCGACTATCTTTTTTAAAAGTAATTCTTGTTTAAAGATAGTTTTTGTTTAATTAAAGCATCAAAATCATTTTTGTGGAAAAAAAGTGCAGTTATATTTTGTCCAAATATTTAGTTCTTTCTTTACATTGCAGTAAAACATACTGAAAACATGTTGATCCGACATTATAACAACTAACTTCGTTCAGATGACACAGATGCAAACACTTTTTTGCGTTACAAATGAAGTACCGAATTTAATTATTTATGTACGAACGACTTTTTAAATTTGACCCTAACGTTGGAATTATATCACAAACATTACTATTTTCCTTCGTTTATTACCTGCATTCACATTGATCTGTCGAGGTGGAGTTTGCAAATAAAGGTTGTCTCAAAAAGTGAAGAAATTAGGCAAAATAGAATACTTGTTTACTTGCGTAAACCTGTGTCAAAATAGTACTAAAAATTCAACGGTAGATTAGTAATGTTTTGTTAGTACACTGTGGGTGATCGTTCAGCAATGCAATTACGAGCTATATGATCAACATTTAGAGTCCTGTGTACAGCCAATAAAAGGGCTTCATGCGCTGATACGCCGTGCAATCAGTTGATATCTAGTGTAGCTTCAGTAATTTAGTCTTTATAATGTTAAAAAGAACAAAATTCGCAAATTCATTTTGTATGTTCTACTGCATTTAGTGCATTGCACTTCTATTCATTATCAATTGCAATTTGAGCGAATTCCGATCTACAACTTTTAAGTTAAGAGTTATGCTTTCGACAAAAATATAACAAAGAGGATAAGGCAATAACTCTAGTTCTTACATACTGTAGATAATAACCATGATACTGACTCTATAGTACTGCAATTTACAGATTTCATCACTTCGAAAGGTAATAAATATTTCGAAAAAAGAAGTAAAGTAGTGAAACGTACATATTTTACTGATACACACTATTTGTTACAACAAAACAAATGGTTTAACGAGGCATGTAGAAAAAGAAATTGTATAAAGAGGCTTTATTACAATTTAATAACAATAAAAACGTGCAAAATAAACGCATATTGTATGATAGAAAAAGGCATTATAAATATTGTTGTAGGGTAACAAAGAAAATGTATTTAAAAGATATGTCACTTAAAATGAAAGAAATGAGAAATAAAAAGCCAAAAGATTTCTGGAAAATGTTCAAAAGCAAAAAGTTATGTGATGATAGCGAAAATATCAGTATTTCAGATTTCCATAAACATTTTAAAGATTTAACGTCAGAATTGCAAGTTGACGAAGATGAAGAGTGCCAAGAATTTTTAAATCATTTTGATAGTATACCGCATGAATCAATTTTTGAAGAGTTAGACTCACCATTTACAGTCGAAGAAATACGATGAGCAATTAAGTTATTATCTAGAAAAAAAGCTTCATCACTTGACAATATAATGTATGAGTATTTTATAGAAGGCATTGATGTATTTGACAAACCGTTAAGGATTATGTTTAATTATATACTAGATAAATAGGGTTTCCCCAGGTCTGGTCGAAAGGTGTCATTATACCAATCTTTAAAAAGGGAGATAATACAAATACTAACAATTACAGAGGTATTACACTTATAAGCTGTTTTGCAAAATTATTTACAACTGTTGTTAATGAACGATTGAAGAAATGGACGGTCGAAAATGATATCATTACTGTGTTACAAAGTGGTTTAAATGGAAAATTATTCAACTTGATTCGATCACTGTATAATGACGTGAAACAATGTGTAAAACATTTAAATGATATATCAGACTTCTTCAAATGTGATATTGGATTGTTACAAGGGGAGATAATATCCCCGATACTCTTCTCTTTGTTTATTAATGGTGTTGAATTGCACTTACAGAAAGATGCAGATGCTGGTATTACTTTCAACCAATTGTCTATATTTCTTTTGTTGTTTGCAGACGATGCTGTAATTTTTTCAGAAACTGCCGAAGGATTACAAACTTTGTTAAATGAATTTAAACTTTATTGTGATAAATGGAGACTTAAAGTTAATACTCCTAAAACGAAGTGTATGGTATTTTGGTATTTCAAAAAGGTGGCTGTAGAACTACACCTTACTGTTTTAAATACGGTAATGAAAACATCGAGATTGTAAATAGTTTTAACTATTTAGGTGTTGTACTTTCAAATAATGGATCATTTGTAAATACTACAAAAACTTTGGCTGGAAAAGCATTGAAGGCTTTAGGTTCTCTAACTTATATTACAAGGACATTAAATATTCCAATACAAATCATGTTAAACTTATTCGATACATATGTGGCATCAATAATGAATTATTCCTGTGAAGTTTGGGGCTTTTGAAATCA
This sequence comes from Saxidomus purpurata, assembly GCA_022818135.1. Taxonomy (NCBI): domain Eukaryota; kingdom Metazoa; phylum Mollusca; class Bivalvia; order Venerida; family Veneridae; genus Saxidomus; species Saxidomus purpurata. The sequence continues at coordinate 43,289,561 of JAFMSR010000001.1, read as the reverse complement.
GAACAATTGGAAAGAATTCACAGAAAGTTTCTGAAGAGATTATTAAATGTAAAAATGTCAACCTGTAATTCTGTACTGTATGGTGAAACGGGAAAATATCCGTTATATATAGTAAGACAAATACGAATAATAAGATATTTTTTGAAGCTTTACTCAGAGAAAAGTAATAATTGCATATTATATACTATGATCGAAACACTAAGAAATGATTTACAGTATTACAAGAATGCGGTTTTGCCGATGTATGGATATATCCAACGTCAGTAGATAGCAAAGTGTTTATACCAATATTACGAAGAAGATTACTTGACATTTATATAACTAGCTGGAAACAAGATGTTAATTCTAAATCATCTATCATACTATTTAAAGAACTTAAAGAAAATTTCGAAATATCAGATTACCTACTAAAATGCATAATAATAAACTTAGGAATATTATATCTAAGATACGATTGTCATCCCATCGATTAAATATCGAAACTGGTAGACATAGAAGCATTGATAGAAGTCAACGTAAATGTACTTTATGTGACAAAAATGATATAGAAGATGAATACCATTTCATATTAATTTGTCCAGTTTATTCTGAATTAAGAAATCATTATATACCCAGATATTATAGCAGGAAACCAAGTATGTTTAAATTTTTAGAACTCCTAAATACGACACATTTGAAGCTTTTAAACAGAATAGCATTTTTTGTGATAAAGCATTCGGTATAAGAAAAGAAAAGTTAAATTTTACCTCTTAGATTGTTTGTTTTTGTTTGTGGGGAGGGAGGGGGGAGATGTGAGCCCTTAATTGTTTTTAACTCTGATTTACTTTGTTTCTCTACCATACGATATGACTTTTTGTGTGTAGCAATACTGATCATATTCTTTTGTTATATGTTATATGTATGTAATATTTTGTCACTCTCGCTGTGTTTGTTAAGCGCATGCATGTTAATATGAAAGACGAGGAACTGTTAGTGTTCAAGTCTGATCTGTAAATAAAACGTCTGTTCTGTTCTGTTCTGTATTTCTCTCATTGTGCTCTATCAGTGTATGAAGTTTCATGTAATTCCCTTTAAAACTTTTGGAATTATGCTCGACAAGAAAATTAAAAAGGGAGATAATTAAAAAAATAAGGCTAAATAGGATTTTGGTTCTTGGGCACTGCACTTTCCTTTAATGTCCTTTCACATTGTATGCAATTTGAAGAAATTCCCTTCTGTACCTTTAGAGTTTAACAACGGACAAGAAAATCTCTCATTGTGCTCTAACTCTGTATGAAGTTTCAAGTACATTGACATCCCTTTAATAATTTTGGAGTCATGCTCTAAACAAGAAAATTCAATAAAGGGAGCTAATTAAAAAATAAGCTAAATAGGACTACGGTTCTTGGGCACTGCACTTTCTCTTAATTAATGTCCCCTCACATTGTATGCACTTTGAACATATTTCCTTCAGTACTTTTAGAATTAAGAACAAGAAAATGTAACAGAAGGGAGCAATTAAAGAATAAGGCAAATTAGGCAAAGTGTGTTCTTGCACACTGCGTTTCCTCTCGTTGTGCTCTCTCACTGTATAAAGTTTCAAATTATTCCATTTAAAACTTTAGAAGATTTGCTCCGGAAAAGAAATTCAAAGAAGGGAGATAATTAAAAAAAGGCTAAATAGGGTTATGGTTCTTGTGCACTTCACTTTCCCTCAATGTTCTCTCTCATTGTATACAAACTGTACAAATTTCCTTCAGTTTTTTTAGAGTTAAGCTCCAGACAAGGAAATGTAACAAAGTGGGATAATTAAAAAATAGGGAACACAGAGTTATGTTTCTTGCACACTGCACTCCTCCTCATTGTGCTCTAACACTGTATGAAGTTCAAGTGATTCCCTTTAATGCTTTTGGAGTTCTGCTCTGGAAAAGGAAGTGGGGACGGACGGACGAGTCGATTTCTATATGCCTACTGAAGCTCCTTCGGGAGCATAAAAATGGTCCTTTCTCATGAAATAGACTGGATAAAGGGCAAGGATTTGCCCGGTGCCATCCACCACTTCATGAAAGCATGGCAATACACATGTAAGAGAATGTTCTATCAAAAACCATTGAGTTTAGAAAAGTCAAAGGACAACGTTTTTTAAACGACATGTATAATCATTTTACATGGTTGAAGAAAAAATCATATTGTATTCCCATTATTGATAGGCCTAAATTGATAAAGAGTAATCTATCATATTTTCAAAAGTCTACGAATAAATTATGAAAGAGAGTAACTCAATCCTTTAAGTAATACATGACGAAAAGCGCCCATTTGGCGACTCCCAGCTATAGGCAAACGTACAGATAATTGATAACTGAAAGAATTGCAACGACTCAAATAACATATACCTATGTAAAATCAGGATGCATTTATTTCTGGTGTATGTTCCCTCGACCGAATCCCCCAGGTCCAAATCAAACCAATGCGAGTGTGTAAATGTGGCATCGGAAGATGATGGTTTCTTTGTCTGCGAAAGTTCAAGGCTTTCCATCAAAATTATTAATTGATACTGGTAGTAACATAACAATTTTAAAGCAGGCAACATTTGACAAATTGCTACAAAAGGACACTCATCTCATAGAATCAGTTAATTTAAAAATGATAACTGCAACAGGAGATGTTTCACCGTTTCATAGAAATATCAAGCCGGCATAGCAATACGGTTTTCCACAGACTTCTGCGCATGTGTGACATTAACGGATATCAACCGTATTATCAACTGAAGGGCAGTTACACGCAACTGTATAAGCTATATACAGATATATTGATATATCATTTATATTTGTTTTATAAAACACTTTAACGACATTGTTAAAAGCCATGTACATTTTTTAATCATATTTTATTCTTTTAATCATTCAAATATATTTAAGTTAATATTTAGAATGATCATTGAAAAAAGTAAACGACGGAAACATCTTCTCGACGGTTACTTTCTATTGTAAAGTGGTTCGGCAACATCGTTTTAAGTTGATATATTTAATTATTAATATTATACATTTACCCTGAAAAGTAGGAGAATAAATGAAGAAAAAAAAACTGCCCGTACGCCCGTTTATATACGATAAGCTGAGGAAGTATGTTAGCATTTTTAAAGTATTTTCATTTTCACTTTAAGTGTTATGGCAACACTTTTCAATATTTTTATTACATGTTTTGTTAGCCCGTTTTTGTATCATCTGCTTTCAAACTGATAACGAAGCTATGTAATCTCAACCTCTAAATGAAAATAACACACGCCCGTTGTTTACCTATTTATATTAATTTGCTTTCTTTAGAATATTGTGCTGACTTCTTTTCAGACATGTGTAGGAAAAAAAATGGTTTCAATTATTAGAAGATTAATTTAAAATCATTATTTAAAGTCATGATTGATGTATAATTAAGCCGTAGTACTTAAGTATAGGTCCGTAACGTAGAAGTTGACGAGTTATACCCTGGTAACATTAACGCTACAAGCTCCGTACGAGTTGATTTTCAGTTGAAATTTTGCAAAATTGCAAGGAGTCCGTACGGACATCGTAGACTCTTCCGAGCATCGTACGGGATTTTTGAACTCGCAGAGAACACGGGAACTCGTGAAATTTTTCACCGAGCTCCCGAATTCTCGTGTCATACCCTGGTCACATTAACGCTACGAGCCCCGTACGAGTAGGTTTTCAGTCGAAATTTTGCAAAATCGCACCGAGTCCGTACGAACATCGTTGACTCTTGCGAATGTTTCACCGAGCTCCCGAGCTGTCGCAGAGCTCGTAGAAATTTTCGAAGTCGTGAGCAGCTCGCAAGGGCCCCGTACGGGCACCGCAAGGGCCCCGGCATAGCTCGTACGGGCATCGCAGGATGTCCGTGCGGATTTGGAACACCGCGAGTCCCGTAAGAGCTTGCCGGTGCTCGCACGACTATCGCAGGGTGGTTGCACGGTCAACGTACGATGTCCGTAAGACACTACGGACACCGGGCGGGGAACTTGCGATGCCCGTACGGGACCCGCAGGGCCTTACGTTCGCCGTACGGACTCCGTACGACATCCTTGACGATTGAAGGTGGTATAAAACCAGGACACCGTGCGGACACCGTACGGGCGCCGCATGAACACACGTGCATCGCACGATGTACGTCCGAGCTCCTTGCGAGCACCGCACGACTTGTCTGCGATGTCCGTATGGATATCCTACGATTGCATCCTCCAAAAGATCGTACGGGGCCTGTAGGCATGTGACCAGAAGCTACGATTGTACGGAGACCGTACGGATTTTAAAAGTTGGTGGATTCGTGCGATTTTATCAATCGTACGGACACCGTACGGATATGTGACCGGGGCATGAGGTCGTAGGATTTTAGATGTCGGGAGCACCTCGCAAGGGCCCCGTACGGTCACTACAAGGGCCCCGGTAGAGTTTGTACGGGCATCGCACGATGTCCGTGCGGACTTTGAACACCACGAGGCCCGTAAGAGCTTGCAGGTGCTCGCATGACTAGCACAGGGGAATCGGACGGTCAACGTCAGCTGTTCGCATGATACTACGGACATCGGGTTGGGAACTTGCGATGTCCGTATGAGGTCCACGAACGACACCCATAACGATTCTAGCTAAAAATGGGAAACTATCAGATATCGCCGAACTGGTTTATTTTGTATAAACACCATACGCACCGTATGAGCGCCGTAACTCACGCGCACGGTACGAGGTACGTCCGAGCTCCTTCCAAGCTCCGCACAACGTACAGATATGACTCACTTTGACTTTGTTTCAAAATATTTGTTGAAATTTACTTGATAAATTCTTTATTTTTTTATTGACTTACTTTACAGTTAACTTTATATATTAATATTAAAAATTTTATACACAAACGCGCTGTAGAAGTGTTTCTGTTTGAAAAAAGAAAACTCCTACACCACGTATTTTCTTTGCTTTATTTTTTAATTTAAATACTTATTTAATAGATAATTTATATATTTATATGATTTATTTAACTTATTAAGAAATACATTTTTGATATTTTGTTGAAATGCTGAAAGTACAACCTAATTAATATCTGTAATCATTTATACACATTCATGAAATTGTAGTGTGACAAGCTATGCCTTCGCCGACGTTTCTTTCTTTCATTATAATATCATCATTTTCTACAATTAAAGATTCAAAAATATACTTATTTAATTAAGTATATAATTTGTAGGAGAAATAAGTTAATAATTTAATAAACTACACGATAATCATAGTATCATCCATGCATGATACATAAAACAAAGTTATACGCTTTCGTTATCGGACCGAAACTGCCCCCTCATTCGCCTTTCGATAACTGTTTGATGTGCTATTTAACGCTGAGGAGTACGCAAGAACGGTAAGTCTGTGAAAATCCGTATTGGTTCAAAAGTACATCAACATGAAGTTTACATTGCTGACATAAAGAATGACGTATTTGTTGGTATGGACTTTTAACGTGACAAAGGATGTGACATTTTTCTGAGTAAAATGTATATTGTGATTGACAGTGAAAAGATACCATGTTTCACAAAAGTACAAAGAGATGGTTCCGACTGCCGCAGAATCACAGTTCAAGAAGATACTGTTTTACTAGCTTCTTCAGAAATCATTTTACCTGGTAGACTAATTGGACATCCTTGCTGTTCCAAGTCTTATGGTTTAGTTGAGGCTAATCCAAAGTTCGTCGAGAAAAGTGGTATTGTGATGGCCAAGGCAGTTGTCGACCTAAAACAACCAAATCTTCGTATTAGAGTTGCCAATTTCAGTGATAAATCTTATATTATCTACAAAATCACTTTTTAGCCACATGATTATGTGCAAGGGCCTGAAGTAACGCCTGTACAGGCGGTTGATACCAACAATAAACCAACCCATGGTATCCCAAACCATATGAATAAACTATTTCAAAAAGCAGAAAAGCTTAACAGTCTACAAAAAGAAAAACTTAAACATCTCTTAACCAAACATGAACAAGTATTTTCAAGAAACGAGGACGATTTAGGACAAACCCATTTAGTGCAGCATACAATCACAGCATACCGGAAACTCCAAACCTATGAAACAGGCACCTTACCGTAATCCGTTGGCGAAACGTCAGGCAGCTGAGCAAGAAATCCAAAGTATGGCAGAGAAAAGCATTATAGAACAATCGAGCAGCCCTTGATGTAGTTCTATTGTGATGGTCACGAAACCGAATGGGTCAATACGTTTTTGCTACGACTTCAGAAAATTAAAACAAGTAACCATCAGAGACAGCCAACCGTTACCAAGAATTGACGATACCCTTAATGCCCTGTCTGGATCTACATGGATGAGTGTATTGGATTGTAAATCGGGATTTTGGCAGTTGGAATGACTGAAGAAGATCAATGTAAAACAGCGTTTTCAATCCAAGGCAGCGGGCGGCAGTTCAAAGTAATGCCATTCGGATTATGTAATGCCCCGGCGACCTTTGAGAAACTAATGGAAACAGTTTTAACAGGGTTAACACGGAACTTCTGTCTCGTATATCTAGACGACATAATAGTTTTTTCAAAGTCTTTCGAAGAGCATATCCAACACCTTATGGAGTGTTTACAAAAAGTGGTCAAGCTAGCTTAAAATTAAGCTCCGAGAAATGCAACGAGTTTCAACAACAGGTTACATTCCTTGGATATGTCATCTCTGAAGCTGGAATAGCTATCGATCCAAAGAAAATTAGTGATTTACTCAACTGGCCAATACCAAAATGTGTAAAAGATGTTCGCAGTTTCCTTGGTTTATGCTCCTACTACCGAGGATTTGCTTTCCAGTTTTTCACAATTGCCAAACCGCTACATAGATAAACAGAGAAAGGTGTCAATTTTATTTTGAACTCTACCTGCGACGAGGCTTATAGAACATTAAAAGCGGTTTTGTGTCGGTCTCCTATCTGAGTTTGTCCGACGAGTGCAGGCAGGTATATCCTTGACTGCGATGCCAGTGGAGTTGGTCTTGGAGCTGTTATCTCACAAGTGCAAGATGATACCCAAAAAGTAATCGCCTATCAGAGCAAGTGCTTATCGAAACTGGAAAGGCGTTACTGTGTGACTAGACGAGAACTTTTGGCAGTGATTTCTGCTATCAAACATTTTCTTCATTATTTATACGGACAGCCATTCACCAGAGCTTTAAGCGTCCTGAAAGACAGATGGCAAGATGATTAGAGACCATGTCAACATGTGATATTTGTATCAAGCATCGTGCTGGACGAGTGCACTCGAATGCAGATGCCTTTTCTAGGCGACCATGCCTAGATCTTAATTGCATCTATTGTGGCAGAGCAGAGGATCGTTATTCTGATAAAGTTGTCTCAGAGTGTGAGTCGTCAGAAGGCCGCGAGCATTCATGTAGTACAAAGGTAGATCATGAGATCTCCGTTAATTGTACGAATGCCGCCGCTAGCATAATGTATAGTGATAGCCAGTCGGTTAAGGTTCCAGTTGTATAGCAGATAAAAAGACAACCAAGATGACACTTCAGGTGAAACTGTTTGCTCTATGTCCAGCGGTTTGTGCAGCCGAGGTACAGTAAAACGAACAGCTACTGTAGTAGGAATGAATATAGAGAACTGTAACATCTATAATTAAACGCTACCAAATTACTATATACAAGCCTAATATTTCATACCAACTTGTCTTACATAGTTGTTTGTTAAGTTAAAGTTAAAATAAAATATTAAACTTTTTTCGCCTCCTTTATAGGTGGTCATCACAAAATTGGTATTTAATCACAAGCCAGGATAACCCGTTTATCATATTAGAACCAGGTTAATAGGTATTCCTAACACTGTGAACATATTTTCGCTAGAATTTTATCAATGTAATACCACGGTATTTACTGTCTATATTTATGTCACCCTTTTTGGAAATTAGTGTAATAATTCCATTTCCCCATGCGGTCTGGAATTCATTGTTTCTAAATATTCTATTATATATCTTATTTTAAGAAAGGCGATAGTGTCATAAGTGTTCTTCAATATTTCAGCCGAGCGCTTATAAATACCCGGACTATTGTTTTTATTCTACGCAAAAACGGCATCGCGAATTTCGAATTCGCAAATTTTTGTGTCTAGATTCGTGTTGTATAAGGAAGCGTTTTATCCTATCGGCTGCTCACTATCAGTATTTGATTAGAATCTGAAGTATCCGCTTTCTTTTTGTAGGTCTTTTTAATATTCTGCCAAATTTTCGTCGCTGTAATGTAGCTAGATTACTATTTCTACGACCCTCTTGTACCTTATATCTATAATTGTGCTTGCATTTTAACTTTAATATACAAAGATCGGATACGCGTGATATTAATGCGATATTCGTCACGGTTATATTCATGTCTATGTTTCTTTAAGGTAGTAGACCCCTAATGGGCACCTATTCAAATCATTATAGGTTTAATATTTCTTAATCTGTATCAATTCATGGATTTAAAAACAAATTTTAAAAGAATTTTACTGTGAAAAAAAAAAGTTATAGGAATTTGAATAACCCTACCCCCATTTTGGAATTATCTATAAAATGACATCACACAAGAGATAAGAAAATACATGTATTTCATTTATTATTCAAAACTTTGGTACAGATTTGGTATCAGAGTAACAAGAACTATGCTTTCTTTCAGAAATTACACACCATTTACTATATAATCAACAAGTTTTATAAAACTTTTATGAAATAATGTAATAGTATTACAATTTTCATGTACTTTTTTGGCCATGTTCAATTTTGAACATCAAATTTTTTAGGACAAATCAACATTTTCTAGAAATGGGGCATGTCTTTTTCTATATTAAAAATGATCTATAACATTTTGGGAGCGGCATGCCAAAAATTCACAATGTTTTACCGTCTCTATTTAAAATAATTTGATTTTGAAAATCTCCATCGACAATTTTAGACGTGTCTACAAGTAATAAAATCTTCAAATAAGCTAATACTTATTCGTAAAAAATAAAATAAAATTCTTTTTAGTCTTAGAATAATATAAACATATGAAGAAAAGTGCAAAATAATGAAAACAAAGAAGAAAAAGTAAAAAAAAATTTTGGTTACGGCTGGATTCGAACCTACGCCCCCAAAACCTCAAAAGATCTTCAGTCCAATGCTTAACAACCTAGGCTAGCTCATTAAAATTGAAGAGTTTCAAATGGAAGTTTTTAATAGGGGTGTACTACCTTAAATGTCTGTTTCTACTGCAATGAGAAACATATAATTTGTACTCAAAAGAATGAAAGATTAACAAGCGTGATCTGAACATTCGTTAAACTCGCGAACTGTAAAATTTTAAACGTGCTCAAAATCAGGCTGTTGTTTTGTATACGTGCTTATTAGGTCCACCATCCTCTGGGGCGAGGTATATATGCGGTACGACCCGTCAGGCTTTTGTAACGGTAAATAGAGTCGTCTATATTGGTACCCCTGTGAGAGAAGAAGGTGAATTCACCTATACCTGAGTCATATCCCAGCCTGCCATTGGCTATGGGTACATGTGTTGTTTGACAAGTTTCTAGTAAGCGCCGCCCCCAATTGATCAACAATGCGTGCATGTTACGCATGCAAAACGGTACACAAGCAATGTTATTAACATACATTCACATACAGGAATTACAGCGATTTAAATATCAGTATAGTAAGTTCATTTAATTTTAATTGGTCATCATTGTTGTTATGTTATTTATATTATCGGTAAACTGCATATGTAACATTTAATTGAGCTTGCATATATTACAATGAGGGCCATTTCACATAAACACCGAAACAGAAACAAAACCGAATCAAGACCGAAAATATTCGTCTCGGATGCGGCTTGTGATTTCAAATGTACAAAGAATTGATTTAAATCTCAGGTAGAAACTATGTATCATTTCGGTGTTATAGAGGAAATATGGAGGAAAGGGGTAAATCTAATATATATATTATATGTACATGTATATTTAAAGCTGTTTATCACGGTATTCTATAGATTGTAGTATTCGGTTATACAAATGTAAGCTGTCTCTTTCAACATATGTTCTTTATAATCTTTTGAAGCTTTGCCCATGTGAATCGTTTTTCCTTAACATTTTTATAAGAGAAACATTAGAGGGAGTCAATGTGGCAGGCTGGAATTTGTGTCAGCTATGAACTAAAATAGCAAAATTCGGTGACCGAATCCTAAAAAAATACAAATCGAACTCGTGCATTTTTCGCTTCGGTTTCGGTTCGGATTCGTGTTTATGTGAAAGACCTCGTTTGTTGTTATGTATTATGTTTTGTCGGTTTGGATTCGGTTCGGTATATGTTATATAGAAATAAAAGCAGATATTGTAGTTTCGCGTTCAATATATATATAGTAAGTTTTTTCAGCACGAAAGTAGTTTTTTGGCAGCCCACCGGCAATGGGTCAACCTACCGGTAGTTGTCCCTTTTGCGGTTCGGTGTATTAAAGGTACTGTAGCACAGACATGCGGTCAGGTACTGTAAAGCGCATATATATATATATGAAATGTTATTTATAGTCAACTCGTGACTGGGTATTGTAATTGAGCAGCCCTTAAAGCAGGAAAATTTAAGTTTCGTGTCAGAAGGTTATAAATACCAGCAATATTGCTTTATCAGGAGACATACAATAGTTAGTATGCATATACTTTTATCGCTCAGTAGAAACTTATAGTTTACAATGGCCATATTATGTACAGGTACTAAAGCAAATTTAATGCCAGAGATACGTTTGTTTGAAACACACATTATCATAAAGATGAACTGAACAAAACTTTAGTATAATTAGTAGAGACTGAAAAGTTGTCTAAATGATACAGAAACGACATATATGCTATACAGTTTAGACATTTTCATCTGAGAGGAAAAGCAGCCGATAAACAACCTATAGCATTTTGAATGTGAACATTCTGCCAGTGTTTACATACAGTTAATCTTCGTTTGCTCGAACTCGAAGGGACCGTCAGTCACGGGTCAATATACTCAGGGTCCGTATATTACATACGGACCCTGATATACTGCAGAATCTTTAATATAATACACAGGTTTTATATTTATCATACTTCCAAGAATTAGTGTGTATTATACACCAAGATTGGACCTCAGAAATCTGTCCCAGCTTGAGAAATAAAGGTTAAGTCGGCGAAGTTCACGCAAATTATTGCTTTTTAATTTTTTTTCTATTTTGAACAGCTTTTATCCGGTGGACCTAAAAGCCGGTTTACGATACCGTTGTACCTGACTTTATTAAAACGAAACACATTTCAACATGTTTTATATCATTGGAAAGCTGATAAAACGCAAAATGTATTTATTTATTCCAATTTAAGTTAGAAGTGAAAATGATTAAATCGCGAACACAAACTTGCACTATTTTTCTTAAGCTTTCAGCGGCAGCACGTCCTTTCGAAAAATCCGTTACTCATTAAATAGTATATACCTTTCGTGAAAAATGTTAAATCTATGCCCATTTACTACTAATTTTATCAATATTGTAAAGAAATTCAGTATACCTTTGTTTAATTAACGATGTGTTAAAAACCTGCACCGTTTAAAAACGCCGGTCTGTTATACGTCTGATCAAATGTGCAATTGTTTGCCCGATAATTGAGATTGACACCTTTCATTGTTCAAACGAACGGACGTAATTGACAATGAAAGAGATCTGATGGGACCGCCAGGCAGGTTCGAGAGATCGAGAGATCGGGGTTCGAGGTTTCGGAGGTGGAACAATATGATTTATATAGAGCTTTTGCAGGGACCGTCGACCGAGTTCGAGCGATCGGTTGTATTCGAACGAATGAAGTTCGAGCGGTGTATTTCATCGGCGTGCATTTGGCGGTTCGCAAAATATGGGAAGAGCGCATATACGAAGGATGATCCAGAGAGTGTATCTGATATCATATACCGCGATTTTTCCATCTCCCAGCTAATGAATTACAATCTTGGCATCTACTGATTATGTTTATGCAAATCTTAAAACTGCATTACATATACAAGAAGAAATATATCCGCGCAGATATATTATCAGGCGGTTTCTTTAATAGATACATTGTATATATGAACGTTAAACGTGAAAGTCTATGTAATTGGA
>JAFMSR010000001.1:43211482-43276960 GCA_022818135.1 Saxidomus purpurata | reverse complement strand
AAATCATTATAGGTTTAATATTTCTTAATCTGTATCAATTCATGGATTTAAAAACAAATTTTAAAAGAATTTTACTGTGAAAAAAAAAAGTTATAGGAATTTGAATAACCCTACCCCCATTTTGGAATTATCTATAAAATGACATCACACAAGAGATAAGAAAATACATGTATTTCATTTATTATTCAAAACTTTGGTACAGATTTGGTATCAGAGTAACAAGAACTATGCTTTCTTTCAGAAATTACACACCATTTACTATATAATCAACAAGTTTTATAAAACTTTTATGAAATAATCTAATAGTATTACAATTTTCATGTACTTTTTTGGCCATGTTCAATTTTGAACATCAAATTTTTTAGGACAAATCAACATTTTCTAGAAATGGGGCATGTCTTTTCTATATTAAAAATGATCTATAACATTTTGGGAGCGGCATGCCAAAAATTCACAATGTTTTACCGTCTCTATTTAAAATAATTTGATTTTGAAAATCTCCATCGACAATTTTAGACGTGTCTACAAGTAATAAAATCTTCAAATAAGCTAATACTTATTCGTAAAAAATAAAATAAAATTCTTTTTAGTCTTAAAATAATATAAACATATGAAGAAAAGTGCAAAATAATGAAAACAAAGAAGAAAAAGTAAAAAAAAAATTTGGTTACGGCTGGATTCGAACCTACGCCCCCAAAACCTCAAAAGATCTTCAGTCCAATGCTTAACAACCTAGGCTAGCTCATTAAAATTGAAGAGTTTCAAATGGAAGTTTTTAATAGGGGTGTACTACCTTAAATGTCTGTTTCTACTTCAATGAGAAACATATAATTTGTACTCAAAAGAATGAAAGATTAACAAGCGTGATCTGAACATTCGTTAAACTCGCGAACTGTAAAATTTTAAACGTGCTCAAAATCAGGCTGTTGTTTTGTATACGTGCTTATTAGGTCCACCATCCTCTGGGGCGAGGTATATATGCGGTACGACCCGTCAGGCTTTTGTAACGGTAAATAGAGTCGTCTATATTGGTACCCCTGTGAGAGAAGAAGGTGAATTCACCTATACCTGAGTCATATCCCAGCCTGCCATTGGCTATGGGTACATGTGTTGTTTGACAAGTTTCTAGTAAGCGCCGCCCCCAATTGATCAACAATGCGTGCATGTTACGCATGCAAAACGGTACACAAGCAATGTTATTAACATACATTCACATACAGGAATTACAGCGATTTAAATATCAGTATAGTAAGTTCATTTAATTTTAATTGGTCATCATTGTTGTTATGTTATTTATATTATCGGTAAACTGCATATGTAACATTTAATTGAGCTTGCATATATTACAATGAGGGCCATTTCACATAAACACCGAAACAGAAACAAAACCGAATCAAGACCGAAAATATTCGTCTCGGATGCGGCTTGTGATTTCAAATGTACAAAGAATTGATTTAAATCTCAGGTAGAAACTATGTATCATTTCGGTGTTATAGAGGAAATATGGAGGAAAGGGGTAAATCTAATATATATATTATATGTACATGTATATTTAAAGCTGTTTATCACGGTATTCTATAGATTGTAGTATTCGGTTATACAAATGTAAGCTGTCTCTTTCAACATATGTTCTTTATAATCTTTTGAAGCTTTGCCCATGTGAATCGTTTTTCCTTAACATTTTTATAAGAGAAACATTAGAGGGAGTCAATGTGGCAGGCTGGAATTTGTGTCAGCTATGAACTAAAATAGCAAAATTCGGTGACCGAATCCTAAAAAAAATACAAATCGAACTCGTGCATTTTTCGCTTCGGTTTCGGTTCGGATTCGTGTTTATGTGAAAGACCTCGTTTGTTGTTATGTATTATGTTTTGTCGGTTTGGATTCGGTTCGGTATATGTTATATAGAAATAAAAGCAGATATTGTAGTTTCGCGTTCAATATATATATAGTAAGTTTTTTCAGCACGAAAGTAGTTTTTTGGCAGCCCACCGGCAATGGGTCAACCTACCGGTAGTTGTCCCTTTTGCGGTTCGGTGTATTAAAGGTACTGTAGCACAGACATGCGGTCAGGTACTGTAAAGCGCATATATATATATATGAAATGTTATTTATAGTCAACTCGTGACTGGGTATTGTAATTGAGCAGCCCTTAAAGCAGGAAAATTTAAGTTTCGTGTCAGAAGGTTATAAATACCAGCAATATTGCTTTATCAGGAGACATACAATAGTTAGTATGCATATACTTTTATCGCTCAGTAGAAACTTATAGTTTACAATGGCCATATTATGTACAGGTACTAAAGCAAATTTAATGCCAGAGATACGTTTGTTTGAAACACACATTATCATAAAGATGAACTGAACAAAACTTTAGTATAATTAGTAGAGACTGAAAAGTTGTCTAAATGATACAGAAACGACATATATGCTATACAGTTTAGACATTTTCATCTGAGAGGAAAAGCAGCCGATAAACAACCTATAGCATTTTGAATGTGAACATTCTGCCAGTGTTTACATACAGTTAATCTTCGTTTGCTCGAACTCGAAGGGACCGTCAGTCACGGGTCAATATACTCAGGGTCCGTATATTACATACGGACCCTGATATACTGCAGAATCTTTAATATAATACACAGGTTTTATATTTATCATACTTCCAAGAATTAGTGTGTATTATACACCAAGATTGGACCTCAGAAATCTGTCCCAGCTTGAGAAATAAAGGTTAAGTCGGCGAAGTTCACGCAAATTATTGCTTTTTAATTTTTTTTCTATTTTGAACAGCTTTTATCCGGTGGACCTAAAAGCCGGTTTACGATACCGTTGTACCTGACTTTATTAAAACGAAACACATTTCAACATGTTTTATATCATTGGAAAGCTGATAAAACGCAAAATGTATTTATTTATTCCAATTTAAGTTAGAAGTGAAAATGATTAAATCGCGAACACAAACTTGCACTATTTTTCTTAAGCTTTCAGCGGCAGCACGTCCTTTCGAAAAATCCGTTACTCATTAAATAGTATATACCTTTCGTGAAAAATGTTAAATCTATGCCCATTTACTACTAATTTTATCAATATTGTAAAGAAATTCAGTATACCTTTGTTTAATTAACGATGTGTTAAAAACCTGCACCGTTTAAAAACGCCGGTCTGTTATACGTCTGATCAAATGTGCAATTGTTTGCCCGATAATTGAGATTGACACCTTTCATTGTTCAAACGAACGGACGTAATTGACAATGAAAGAGATCTGATGGGACCGCCAGGCAGGTTCGAGAGATCGAGAGATCGGGGTTCGAGGTTTCGGAGGTGGAACAATATGATTTATATAGAGCTTTTGCAGGGACCGTCGACCGAGTTCGAGCGATCGGTTGTATTCGAACGAATGAAGTTCGAGCGGTGTATTTCATCGGCGTGCATTTGGCGGTTCGCAAAATATGGGAAGAGCGCATATACGAAGGATGATCCAGAGAGTGTATCTGATATCATATACCGCGATTTTTCCATCTCCCAGCTAATGAATTACAATCTTGGCATCTACTGATTATGTTTATGCAAATCTTAAAACTGCATTACATATACAAGAAGAAATATATCCGCGCAGATATATTATCAGGCGGTTTCTTTAATAGATACATTGTATATATGAACGTTAAACGTGAAAGTCTATGTAATTGGATGTAAAGAATTTCATTAGGGATGTGGCAGGATTCTAGTTTCAACTGAGTTACAAACATATGATAAGGATTTCATTAAGTTACGGGTCTTTTATTCGTGGTATGTTTTTGAAACACTGAAATATTAACTGATGTTTCAATAATATCCCACGATTGTTTACCCGGCGACCGCTTTGTAGGAATTAGAATTAAGATCATTCGACGCATGTTTAAGAATTTCTCTTTTGAAAGGTTAGTGATGCTCTTGAATTGCGGGAAGTATATGGACAAGAAGGTATAGTTCTTCATATTTTGAACGAGGAACATAAACTAGTGTAAGTTTAATAAATTTTTATCATTTCGCAAGGCGTCAAAATTAATATTCAGTTAGCATATTAAATTTTACAGTTTGGAGACGTTCCCAAAGAGTTTAGGAATAAGGACAAGTGCATTTTCGTGTGCATCATCCAAAACAAAGATTGCATCAAAAATACACAATGGATAGCTGACATAGATAAACTTTATTTGAGGATAACAAGAAAACAAGGGATCCGATCGAAAAATCTTTTAAATTTGGGAGGGTGACTTTTTCATAGTTTAACAAACAGGTATTAATGTTTAGTTGTGTCGTCCAAAAGTACATTTTCCAGGCCAAACTTGAGTTTAGGATGGGACAGACTATAGATTTCGAACAAGACTTGTTGTTTGTAATGACTTCCGATAACAGTGTTTTCACTTCTTTACGCGTATTTCGGTAAATAAGATTTCAGATGTGTATCTAGTATATGCTAATAGTTTCAGATTTATATATTTACATTTTTGAGCAGGAGAACAATTTTCATTATATATCAAATCTCATTGTATGTAGTTTCAGGAACAAGGCAACTTAATTGCCATACCGGGGTCGATTAGTTAAAATCAAAGATGGCCGCCAGAATAATAGACAATCGCTATTTTTCAATACGTGTCACAGATACACATTCAAACACATCCTAGTTTGATTATATTTCACTTTGTTCATGTCATTCACATAATTATATGAAATAAGTTAAAATTTGCCACAGGTTTAATACAGGAGTATAATATAGCAAAACCTTGTATTTTCGACACATTTTTCGTCTAGACCGTTTTTCAATTCGATGCATTTTTACAAAGAACGACAAAAATATACATTAATGTATTGAAATTTTCAAAACAAGTTTAAAATGATAATCATGTAAGCGTCAAATAAGTGATTTGTCTTGCTAAGCAACAACGCGGATTTTGAATTTTATCGGCAGCAGACGATGGAATATTCATCATGGTCACGGAATACACTGCAATAGTTACATTTATTTTTAAAAAGTTATCTGTTTAAATCAGGTTAATATGTTTAATTTATGAAGTACAACATTCTAAATCAAAAACCCGTGTTGCCATGGTAACACAAAAAGCTATGTAAACAATAACGGTAGGAAATTATATGATTTCCTTTCAGTTTGATATTTACAAACATGTTCATGTTTTACCGTTATTGGGTTACATATAAAAATTCAGCTGAAAATAAAATAAAAAAACGAAACCACATAGCACTTCAAAAATGTAGTAGTACATTGTAGCGTCCCATTGATATGAATTCGACGATCAAAGGGTTTAGTTTAATAATATTTTATTTTGCTCTTTGCATATACATAATATGTGAAATAACAGTAAAATGCTTATATGTTACAAACAAAGACAAAAAAGGGTTGAGCCAAAAGTTCTTGCAACATTATCGAGGGCTCTTCCCTTTGTAAAATGTATCTTAAATGACAGCTGTTACAATATTGTCAAAGAGCACATACCTATTCGTTAGTGATAAAGGGTAGCTGCTACGTAAACGTTACGATAATTAATTCAATTTCAACAAAGCTGCGAAGGTATTTTATGATAAAAAATGATATGAATGTTAATTTAGACTTTGTTGGTGTACGATATTCTCGAAAACGCTGTGAAGACAGGCATTTTCAATCGTTTCAAGCAGCGTCATATAATCGGACATGGCAAATTTCTGATTTTTGCACTGATAGCCACTGTTGTCGAAGTGTTTAAATTATTTCATAATTATGAGGTTTACCTTTTTCATATGAAAGATAAGAATCCTACATGCTGACAGATAACCGTACATTTTCATGTGTTCTCCTAAGTCAATAATGTGGTCAATCCGATACTTGTAATAACAATTATCTCCAGGGAATACACATATAGTTCTTAGATTGCATTTCAATTTTTTTTTCGAAAGTTAGGACTAAATTATAGTTCAAAGGCGAACATATGGTGACATTTGTGTGCATTAAATAGACTTACATATTTTGCAAGCAAATCGTACTCACTGGGGGTACCAAATAAATCGTAGATTTCTGTAAGTTTCAATTTCTGATGTGACAATGTAAACAAAACGTTTTTCGAAACTAGATCTTAGAAGCGCATCTTATTGTACAACAATGTTTTGTTTGTTGTTTGCTGAATAACACAGAATTATTTAACGCATTACATGTATCGACACACGTTACATGCTGTATTAACAACATTTAAACAAGTTTAAACGAAATGTTTCATCTAAGGTTTCAATATTTATTCAACTGAAACGCATGTACATTGCATAGACACGGCGATAATTTCGACATAATCATGCCCGATCCAAGTTTAAGATATTTTAGAGGTAATATATGTAAACAGATAATATTGAATAGAATGCCGTTTGATAACAACACTGTGAAAATGACTACAATCGAATTTTATTTGCAACTCGGAATAATATTGTGAAAGAAATTTAGCCATTAAAAGTGAGTGACACAAGAAAAAATTATTGAACGGTGCATCTCGTAGGTAACCACAATCATTATGTCAGAAAAACAGACAGACGCTAGTCAGAACAGAACAGAACAGAACAGAACAAAACCTTTATTAACTCTAACCCCTTAACAGATGGCACAAGAGTGTACAAACAATACTCACATGCATTTATCTCATGACATGGTGGAAAGATGGTAACCTTATATAGCAAACGAACAAATAAACAAAAGAAAAACAGTTACAACGTTAAAGGTGAGAAAGGGGAAATGGTATCAAATTTTGAAATAGGCTATAGAATCATGCTGGTTGTTTTTTTAATTTGATTGGTTATTACTGTCACACCTCTACTATTATAGCTGACCTAGATCAGTGTTTACACGCGGAATATGTGTCAAAGATGAATTTGTTGTGACATGAGTAAATTTTGGAACTGATTCAAAAATGGATAGTGTTTTAATCGGAGAATATTACTTATTGGATTTTTTACTTTTAAATGTAAGTAAAATTTATTTTTATTGAATTAAACAGTGCTACAAAAGCGGCAATAGTGAAATTGTGAAAGCGGTGCACGTGACTGTACTATATTTTTATATGTAAGATCATGTCAATACAGACAGAGAAAAACATGTACTGACGATGTTTGCAATTCTATAGACTGGTTAAAACAAAAATCTATATAACTAATTCACAGTGTCCCAGCGTACAGTAAGCCGAAACGGAAGTTGCTGATCTGTACGCTGATGATCAGTTAGTTGTTGGCACAAATTGAGGCCACCACGGTCTAGATTTTGTATTGAAAGTTTATTTAAATCGTCTTTTTTGAAGGAGATATTTTTGGGGTAAGTGTACCAGTTATTTATACTTCTATTGTGATCATCTTTGCTTGAAGTAAGGTGTAGTATAGTTGCAATCGGCCTTCGTTCTCAGTTTGATCACTGTCAAATTGACGAAACGGCCAGAAAAAATTGACTTTGTGTTCGCATATTTCATTGTGTATATAGTTTCTGGTCTATAATTGTACCGGGGTGGAAGAAAAAAATATTTTTCTGACTCGTAAACTTCTTTGAATCGAGATTGAATGACTTGATGCAGAAAAAATAACTGTTTTGTTCCATCACTGAAAGTGACCCCACTGTACGTTTAGTTGCAACATTTCAATATAAGACTGTACGACTAGTTTCAAAACATTAACATTCAAAATTCTAATAAATAAAACCAAATCATATGTTCGATTTACTAGCAACGAGTTTACATGCCAAACTACGCATTCCTTGGTCACATTGATTGGCTACATATGCCATTATTAGTGTTATAAATATCTTTAAAGATCTGTGTTTTGTCAAAATATTTATAGATTTCATTAATGTTCTGTCATTATTTTCACGTTTCGAAAAACCGCTATTGCAGTTGTTCTCCGCTTCAAGTAATTTTTCATGTATATCTGGCCTGTTCAAGACAATTTGATATGTGTCCGGGTTTGTAATGCATACTTACTATAGATGAACATAGACATCAATGCAATCTCATACCGTCAGTCAGTAAGAGTTCCAAGAGAAAAATGAGCTGTATGTAGATTAAACGCATGTTTTTATTTTAATTAAATTTGCACTGTTTTCCTAGGATATAAATAATGGTTTCCTGAAATGTGTTTTCTTAAATTTTACAGGTGTGTTCCATACATTCTGTGGATGGGCAACCAACTAAGGACACCCGAATGACATCTTTATTTATGTTTACTCTACAAAGGATCCAAACTAACGCCAATGCAGACTGAAAATTGTGACTTTTCCAAATTGCAATGGGAGAGTGATAAAACATTTATTGCTACACTACTGCAAAAATGACCAGTGTATTGCAGGTTGATGCAAACTGTTTTACAGAATTGTGAAATAATCAAATTGAGGCAGTAATGGTCGATAAGTGTACACATACAATTGACTAAGTTGCACTTGATCACTGTTATTTCTATAGTAGATACACCGGAACTCAGCTTTCTGTCAAAGAATTCAGCGCAGACAGCATTACAAACGATACTGACTTTATACTGGACGGTAATACACAGGACTTAGCTTTTCTGTCTTCATGACACCGATTTCTACTCTCTCTCTAAGTTTTGCAATATAAACTGAATGTGAAAGACCAGATTCTGTTGGTAGTAACCAGACGTCATTTATTGATATGGGACGGCGGTTTTTCATTTAACAACCTTTGGACTTTTGTGTACATGTACATACTGTCAATGTGTTGCAATTATGATTATGGCCATGTTAAATTGTTAAGGCAGTGAACAGTATTCATACGATAGGATAGGATAGGATAGGAAGAACACAACCACCTGCCGATATAAAACTTCATATTATTTTATTATGCTCTGAATTAACCACCACTCATTCTTCACTGATTCAAAATTACTGTTTGTACATGTAAAAGAGCGATTAAAATCCATTAAAAATTCAATAAAGTATGATGAAGCAAATATGCAGTGACACGACAAATTTAACTTTTTCTACAATTTGAGTGTTTCTATTGATGTCTGATTCAATGCTGAACACTTTCAATGAAAATAGCATACATGTATTAAACAGGATGCATGCAACTTTGTAATAATTACAAAAGAAATATTAAACAGTTAACTTTGTAAAAATTACAAAAGAAATATTAAACAGTTATAGAAAATTTAGAACAATAAATTCTTATATTCTCATTGTGTTCCTTGTTTGGTAACAATATGACTGTAACTTTTCTAGAATGTGTTGGGTAGTTTCAAGATCCAACCTCTATATTAAAGACCTGAATACTGTAGCGGGGAATACATTTTGCTGACAACATATTTATAATCATACATTATAAGTTACCCTAGCTACCCTTAAGCTTTTATAGCACATCGAATTTGATATGTCTTGCATGAATTAGTTACAATATTTTTAAGGATACTGTTTAGGATGTGCATTTGATTTTGTCACAGTTTTGCATTAACTTGTCACTCCATATTGATGCATCATTATTATGAATTTTGTCTCTCGAATTTTATATCTATAACCATATTATGATTCAGCAACTTCGCAGTTCCTTCCCGCATGTCACTTCTTTGCCGGTACATACATTTTTTTGTGTAATGCTCGTCCAACACCATGACATTGTGTGCTTGCAGGTTATATGATGACGGATATATGATTGCAGCTTCGTCCGTTTCATGATGGACTTGTACAATGTCCTGTTTTACTATCAATTTCTTAAATGCCAATCCATGCTAAGTAGTATGTTCTTTGGAAACCTGGTTGGCTTGCATAATGTATGCCAATCATACAACGAAGGAAAAGGTCACCCATTCATCCGTTTCAACATAATTGTAACCATACATTAATCTGAATGCCAGGATATGTTAATTTCGACCAATTGATGGGTAGTCCACATGGTCCTCATATGTCAATTTCGACCGATTGTCATTCTTTACCAATATAACATCTTCTGGGGGCAAACCTAAAAAGACACAAATGAAATTGTAAGCAATCACATAAAATCTATCTACTTTTTGCTGTTAATAAGAATAAAACTCAGAGAAAATATTGGCTGATCAGTTCTAGGTCCAGCCATTCCTGCCAATATGGTGCCTGTCAATTATTGATTCACAAAAGGTACAAAGTAAAGACGTATCTAATGATTCGAAAAGTATAGTTCAATTAGCCCTGTGCCACTAGGATTTTGAGCTCTTTTGTCGACACAAAATATCAGCATGTCTAACACTAACATTGATTGATTTTAAAAACGGCTTTTATTGTTCAAAGCTGGGTCCTAAAGTAAAATCATATTAAGACCCAGTTCAAAACTAGTATTTCATGTTTCATCTGTAGTAAGGATGCAAATACGGACCCGGGCATACATTAAATCGTCTTGAACAGGCCCGATCTACATGAAATATTACTTGACGTGGAAAAAAATGCAACTACGTGGAAACCATAGCAGAAATAACATTAATTTCTACTTGTTATCGTTCATTAATGATATTATCAAACACTAAATGTATCAGAAATATTATATTATTTCGACAACTAAGCGTACAGATTTTTTTATTTTTCTGTACAACTAACGATTGTGAACAGTTGCAATTAAGCGTACAGTCTGGTCACTTTCGGTGACGGAACAAAACAGTTATTTTTTCTGCATCAAGTCATTCAATCTCGATTCAAGGAAGTCTACGAGTCAGAAAAATACTTTTTTCTTCCACACCGGCACAACTATAGACCAGAAACTATATATACAATGAAATATGCGAACACAAAGTCAATTTTTTCTGGCCGTTTCGTCAATTTGACAGTGATCAAACTGAGAACGAAGGCCGATTGCAACTATACTACACCTTACTTAAAGCAAAGATGATCACAATAGAAGTATAAATAACTGGTACACTTACCCCAAAAATATCTCCTTCAAAAAAGACGATTTAAATAAACTTTCAATACAAAATCTAGACCGTGGTGGCCTCAATTTGTGCCAACAACTAACTGATCATCAGCGTACAGATCAGCAACTTCCGTTTCGGCTTACTGTACGCTAGGACACTGTGTAATTAGCCAGTTTACTCAGACACAATGTCTGTTAGAAAGCGGTACATGTGACTGTACATACATGTACTGTGCATGCATAAGTCATGTCAACACAAAAAGGGTAAAAACATGTTTACAATTCTGTAGATTGGTTATATAACTGTTGGCTTAACATAGTTCAATGTCTGATATAGCTTTATAGTAACTTTCAAGAAATAATTTGTATTGCTAAGTGCTATGAGGAACAATGAATTCATGACATACAGTTATAAATGAATTTATGTAAACAGGTTTGACTTTCTAGACTTTTACTAATTTGAAAAGAAAAACATAGTTCTATTCCAAATCAATCATGTACAGTTTGAAGAAGTATTTTGCAGAATTTACTTAATTTTCTGAGATTCTTTTTGGATTTTTGGGTCAATAGTTCTTTAAGTTTTATCAGACTTGGTCCGTTGTAGAAGTAACGTTTGATAAATAAATTTCTGATATCTGAGAAAAAGGGACATTTTAATAAGTAATGAAACTCATTTGCTACATCCGGTGATCCACATTTAAGACATTTTCTTTCTGAAATGTCTATATTTTGCCATCTACCAGTTTCATTTGGGAAGAAATGATTACTTGTTCTGAGTTTTGATAATGGTAAATATTCATCCTTTGTTAAATCTTGTAAATAGTTTTCCATTTTAATGTTTTCTTTGAAATTGGAGTAATACAGTCCTTTAGATGAATTTTGTAACAAGGAATGCCAGTTTTGCAGATTTTGATCTAGAAGAATTTGTTTGGTGACATATTTTAAATTTCGAATATTGCCGATCTTCCCACAAATCCATCCTGCCATCTCGTTAGAATATTTTTAATTCCATTTATCCATTTAGATTTAAAATGTGGTATTGTAACATGAATTGATAAATTTGGTGGGATAACTTATTTTGATTTCCAACGACTAGCCTGTTCCAGAAATTGATCATTCTGCATTTTACTAGAATATTCAAGGGATGTCTGCCTACTTCTGCATATAGCATATACAGTGGTGTTGAGCGTCTGAGATGTGTCACCTTTCTAAGAAATTCTTTAAGTACTTTTTCCATCATTTCACAGTCTTCATAGCCCCATATTTCTGATGAGTACAAGAGAATTGGTAGTATAGTATTGTGAAACAGCTTGAGATTCAGATCAATTGGTAAATTTAGGTTATTTATCCTTTTGTATAAGAGGTACATGGCATTGCGTGCTTGTTGTGTTAAATGCTTGCGAGCTGCAAGGAAACTTCCAGATTTTACGAAATGTATACCTAAGTACTTATAATTATGATGATACATTTTCTATAATTTGGTTATTGATTTTAAATTCATATTTTGTGTCACTCTGACTCCTGGTGCCAA
Source organism: Saxidomus purpurata (assembly GCA_022818135.1). Taxonomy (NCBI): domain Eukaryota; kingdom Metazoa; phylum Mollusca; class Bivalvia; order Venerida; family Veneridae; genus Saxidomus; species Saxidomus purpurata. Next base: position 43,264,546 of record JAFMSR010000001.1, on the reverse strand, counting down.
AAATAATAGCTTTTGTCTTGCTAGAGTTAATATTTAACTTCCACACTTTACAGTACTCAGCAAAGTCATTTAAGCAGTTCTGTAATTTAGAAGGGTCATCTGAGATTAAAACAGTGTCATCTGCATAGGGCAGAACAATTACTTTAAGGAAAGTATCAATCTCTTTGATTATGTCATTAAACTTGACTCCATCGTGTCCCTTTGTATGTAAAAAAAAGTTCAAGGTCATTTAAAAAGAGGGAAAATAATACCGGCGAAAAATTTTCGCCTTAACGAACTCCCGTGTAACAAGAGAAAAAGTCTGATTGTTTATTATCAAGTGAAATGCACGATTTAATGTTCGATTACATGTTTTGATGACCCTAAAATTTTTTCCATTTATGTTGTATTCTAAAAGTTTCTTCCAGAGGCCTACACGCCATACTGAGTCAAACGCTTGTTTAAAGTCCACAAATATACAGAAAATTTTCTTTTTATAATATCTAAGTATTTTTATAATAGAGTTGAGTACGAATACATGATCGCTTGTTGTATAATTTTTTCTAAAACCTGCTTGATTTTCATTTAGAGTACTATTGGTATCAAGAAATTTGCTAAGTCTTTCATTCAGTACTACTGTAAAAAGTTTACTGACACAGCTTAACAGTGTTATCGGTCTAAACCTTTTCAGACAGCTTTGGGTCACCTTTATTTTTGATGATTGGTACAATAAAACCTTCTGCCCATTTTGTAGGAAGTATACCTGTATCCAGAATTTTGTTAAACAGTGATACATATACAGGAATCATTTTATTTTTAGTGACCTGAATATATTCATTTAAGATTTTGTCTGATCCAGGTGACTTTCCATTGTTCGGATGGTTAATTTGTTTGATGACTTCTTCTGCTGTTATTTGTGTATTGAGTATGTTGTTGTTGTCTGTGATGTCAATTCTTTGTAATATTTCTGTCTCATAAAAATCATGATCTTCATTTGTATTTATTTGATTGAAATAGTTGTGGAGTGACTCTAAGCTTGGTTTTGTATCATTTCTTTCGGATGGCTTTATTTTATTGATGTATTTCCAATAATCTTTAGGTCTTTTGCTTTGCATGTACCTAAGCTTATTATGATTATTTTTATTGTGTTTTTATATATATTTATTCATTATTGCCTTGTATTTCTTACTTAAATTTTGGTATTCAAGTCTATTGTATTCTGAGGGGTAATTACAAAATTTCTTACGGGTTTTATTATAAGCTTTCCTTGCTTTTTTGCATTCTGAGCCAAACCATGGTTTCCTTTTGATTTTTGATATGTTTGCTTTGTATTTCTTTAATTTTCAAAAGGTTTAGCTGCACTTTCAATGTATATATTTGATAACCGATTCGCTACTCTGTCAATAAAAGATTGGTCATTTTGCATGTGTCCATTATTCATTTCTGAACACAATTTATTTATTTCATCACCTGAAATGTTTTGTGTCAATTAAAGACGTGTTTCTGAATGTTCTTTTTCTGGAATTGTATTTATTTATTCTACCATTTGCTATGATTAAACCTGCATTTTTATTAGGTCTATAAGCACGTACCCATGAGTGTTCTTTTTAGCATCTTGGGAGATTCTATTTAAGGGGATATTTAGGTTACTCGTTTTTTTATTTTTATCAAGTTGCATTATAATATCAGAATCTAGATTAAAAAGCTCGGATAAAAAGTCATCATGCTCAACAAAATCCTGCATGGTAGCTGTTTGTGCATTAAAGTCTCCAGTTAAGTACACAGTGTCATATTTGCTAGTAAATGTATAAATTTCCTGTTCAAAAATATCAAATTCATCATTATTGAAAAATCTGGAGGGCATGGGAGGCACATAAACTATACCAAGAATGACAATGTTATCAGTACTACGGCTATGTGTTTTAATTTTTTAACCACAATATGTATTCAGAGTCATTTTGCAAAATTTCAACATTTTCTGAAATATTCTTTTTAACGAAAGCCCCAATTCCTCCAGAGTTTCTTTTTCTTTCCAGTCGTGCATTTTACACTTCCCCTACTGGCCTATAGCGGCGGTCCATTTTCATTGGGGATAACAGGGTTATGTAGGGGATATTCGGCAGGGGCTGCCTGTTGTGTAGCCTGTGACAAATTTAATGGCGTATTTCGCAGTTCAGAGTGCTGCTCGAATCTTAACATTTCCTGGCTATACATGTCGGTAGAATGTCCAATGTGCATTGCTTCTGACTCAGTATCGGATGATGATTCCGTCTCAGATTGCTCCGAGTCTATGAAGATGTCGCATCTGTTTTTGTCAGCAAATATTGAGTTTTGAGCCATTTTGTTTGCTGGGTTGGTCTCATTTGTTTTCTTTGTTTGAGTGTCAGGTTTTGTTTTAGTAGTTGGTGGGTCTGGATTCGGTTTGGCACGCGACTTATCCATTACATCTTTCCAGTCTGGGAAATCGTCCCATACCACTGTTTTTTGGACAATGAGCCTTGCTGGATAGCCAATGAATACTGTTTCTTTTCTGTGTTTAGCTTTTTCCTCTTTGTACCTCGACCATAGTTTGGAACGAACTTGAATAATTTCTGCTGGGTAGTCTCTGTTTATTCCATAGTTAGTGCCTTGTAGTTTGCATGCATTTGAGATAATGTATTCAACATCACTTCGGTTTAAGAATTTGCAAATTATTGGTCTTGTGTATGTACGTGATGGTCGTCCTATACGGTGACAGGCTTCGACGAATATGTTGGAGATATCTAACTCAAGAGTTTCTTCCAGGAAGTTTGCTATTACATCTTCACAGTTCTCATTTACTAACTCTTGTTTAAACCATCGAAATATAAGATTGTTCCTTCGGCTTTTAGCCTCTTGATCTATGCTCTTGTACTCGAGAGTTTTGAGTCTATCTGCAGTTTGTTTGTTTACATTTTTGAGTTCATGTACTTCTTGTTCTATCTTTTGAACCCTCACTGAGACGTTGTCAACTCGTGTAACCAATAAATGAAATAACTTATCTAGTTTGTCATCAGTGTTCAGTTTGCTGAATTCTGCTTTAGTTATGGTTTGAGTGTTTAGAGGTTGAAATGTCTCACCTGTAGAGTTACGTGTACGTTTATATCCCGATCCATTGTCTCCAAATTGACCTTGGCGCGAAATCAGGTGACCACATTCAATGTTATTTTTCTGTATATCCTGGTTTTCAAGAGCCATATTCAACAAATCAAACTAATGTAACCACTTATACGGTCACTTAAATCACAAATATTTGTTCTCCAGGTATCCAAAAATGAACAAGAAATTTAAAATTTTCACTTCCAATATTTTCAGTGACCGGTGTCCACCATGTCACGTGATCTTCTTCGACAGGAATCCTCTGGAGTCCCCAGAATCATGGCACATTTGAAAGGAAGTACTTTTCAGAATCAAAAGTAGAACATTGACAAGGTCAATAGCAGAAACATAACTAAACAGAAGATAATATATACATTTTTGTATTTAATCCATATGGGCACATTCGGCCAACTCAGACTAAATGGCTACAGTTACCTTAGAAATGTTGACTACAGCAGGAAGTTGCGGTCAGTTGGATTGCCCAAAATCACTAGATTTATGGCCCTTTAGAATTCTCTTCAGTTTTAAAAATGTCTTATCTATAAAAACTATTGTCAAAATTTAATACAATATGGTACAAATAATCATCTAATGGGTGTTTATTGAAATTCACAAAATTGGTTAAAATCTAGTTAAAGATGAGGCCCTTAGTTGGTAGGGGCTGTTTTCCTATATAAGATATTTAGAGACCTGAAGAAAATTATTCTTAGAAATAAGTTGTCAGAATTTTATTTGATGTGTTTTTAATATTATTATTGTCCCTAACCAAATCTGCTGAACGAAAAGTGATTACTTCAGATTTTAATACAAGAAACCTTAACTTGACAAAGCAAGTTATTACAACAAAGTTATCAATACCCTAACTAGCTACAAAAAGTTAACGAAATTTTACAACAGATCCCCAGATCCTTCGCAAGGTATTACATATCCCGAGTACTATTAAGTTGTTGTTTACAAACTCCGTAAAATTAAGTACCTCGGCAATTCGTTGAACAATGACAAAGTTTAGTAAGACTATAATACAAGCATTCTTAAATGCACCACATGTCATAAGACTGTCCTGTTTGATGACAAAATGACTATTCAAGTTTGGGACTCATTGATGCTTTTTTTCCTAAATCATGCTCCTACTAGGACACGTCGAGTTTTGTTGACGTCTGTTGTTTACTGGGTTACCTTTGCAAATGGCCATATTAATGAAGAATGAAGCTTAAAACACAGTGGATAAGAAATGAATTATACCAAATTACTCTTCTTATTGAACAACACATGAAAATTTACCTAATACAGAGGGCAGATTTTCAGTTTTTGAATAGGATAGCCAAAAAGGTTAGGTTCTTTTTACAGATTTCCTTTATATTCAACGGGAGTTTAACTCTTATACAGATTGATATTATTTGGATAAACTATGACAGTGTTCATTATTCTAGGAGAATGAGTCAATGATTATGTATTGTCTTTCTTAAAATTATGGTTGTCACTTTGAACGGTATTATCACTTCAATATTTGAGCTGTCCTTTCTCATAGTTCATTCTCCGGTGTGTAAGTCTGGCGGTTGTTGTCTGCTGTATTTGATGGGAAGTACTTTTTATTTTTTTGTCTTCTTACGATTTTATAGAAATACATTTTTTCACTCTTTACGGGGAAATACTTCTAAAGGATATACATATGCCATTGATTTAATCCTTTTAAACAAATAGTCTCTGTGAAGTTAATTCTTTTAGCAAAGCCACATAAGACACAATTTAAAATTTGGATAATTAGTCAGTTTTGCGTTTTCCTATAAACCTTTAAAGTGACAAGCTGAAATTAATTAAATCTTTCAAAGCGCTGAAAACAGACAAAGGCTGCATTCATACCCCATACAGTCGTTCATATAACGTAAATTTAATTTTGTTTGTTCGTCATTCATGAAAATATGACGACAAAACAGAGCACATCAGTCAGAAATATTTGACTGTACTATATATTTTGTTTCAGAAACAGAAAGATGACGAGTAAAGGTTGCAAACGTGCTGTTTTAAAAAATGCTTCTAGACGGTAAAACAGTTCTTGTAAGGTGCAGATATGTTGAATAAAATGTAGTACTGGATAATTATATTGTTGGAAGTTGCTTTTTAAAATTTCTATAAACTTAATGAGTTTGAACATTCCATATTGTTCGTGAGATGCACAGCTTTTCACCTTCATGCGTATGAAATAAATGCAGAAACTACATAATCAATAATTAGATTAAAATTTCTATACACAATTTTCAGTGGCACAGCTTGTAGAATAAAGTAACATTTGGTAACTAAATATAAGTCCATTTAATGCACGCAAAGATCGATATCTGTTCCTTTTTATGAATAGCTATGTGATTTGTGATCAAAGAGCTAGCTGTCTATTCTAATTTTCAAGCATTGCCAAACGTTTGAACTGGACAAAAAGACCACCCAGGTCAACCTAAGGAAATACTACATTTTGTAAAACATTCACTCGTTTTTCTGTAGCAGTATTTCAAACAGGAACATACTCCATGGCTTTTGTAAAGTTTAAGAAGCCAGATTCAAACTGTATGTCCCTGTTTGAAATACTGCTGCAGAAAAACGAGTGAATGTTTTATTTTCCTTGGATTGACCTGGGTGATCTTTTTGTCCTACTTTCGCTTTATATTATGTTGTAAACAGTCAGAGATATACGTTGCACATCATTGGAAGTAAAGTTCTTTCAAGTATAATTCAAAATAGGCATGCTTATTCATGTTTAACCTCTTTACAGCCTCTTTCTGGGAGACTTCTGGAAAATTACAGAGATATTTGCTAAGTAGAAAAACCTACTTTCTTGTTTGAAAAGGCAAATTATAATTTAATAATCATTTTGTTAAACTCAAATTTTCAACAAAATATGGTCACATTCGATGCAGTATGTCATCTTTTTCTTCTGTGAAGACGCCCGGTACAATTCCAGATTTAATTCAGAAATTTCGATTTGGTCTTAGTAATGGAGCTTTTAGGTTGAAGTTCGTTCACATTGGGTCATAAGTAGGACATGTACTAAGGTGAACGATATAGGGCTATCTTGGTCCTCTTGTCAATAATAAAATTAATCATCTTGCCCTTATTTCGTTGCATTTCGCTTTTCGAGCTTAGGTCGACAAGTAAGACATTGACCATAAAGCTTTACGTAAAAACTTGAATCATAGGCGTAACTGTAGTAAATGTTACCGATTAAAATTTATTGTTAATGACCATCATTAGTTAGCCATCTAGATTGTTAGTTTTACACTACTTCCATTTCGTTTAATGCATGAAAGAAGGATTTTATCGCGATAAGCCAGAGACGGTAAATCACGTTCGACGAGCAGAACAATATTAAACTGTTGAATATAACCCTATGTAATTTAACACAGTTAAAATCGTTCCTACGCGTTAAGTTAAAGTTTCTGTTTTGTTTTTGTTTGTTGATTTATGTCATGCTCAAAGTATATGCCCTCTCGCCATCTCGGTGTCGGTTTTATTTCAATTGATTACCATACCGAACAAATACATTTCACCGAATAACTCACACCGCAGAACAGGGCGTATTGGTAGAGCCTACTTATTCAAGGTCATGGGTTCAATCCTCACATATAATTTTTTAAAGAATGGCTATTTCTTTTAGTTTGTACATGTCTAGCACCATTTTTCTTTTATATATTCTGTGATTGTTGGTTAAGTTTCTTTTTTTCTGTGTTTTATTTTTCATGTACTTATACTTACTATTATATTCATGGCATTTTCTTCGAAGTTCTTCGATATATTAGCCGAGCTATCTTATCTTTAGGTCTCATCTGTTTTTCAAATATTTGCTCGTCGGCTTTTGAGTTCTAAAACAAAAGTATGCAGGACGACGGAGAAAAAAGCTCAAAAGCATAAAAATCTTGAAACCCCGTGCTGAACAAAGACAAAGAATACATATGCAACGAAACGATTAAAAAAAGGTACAGTAATACAAAAATTCAAGCAAGACTCGAACCTGCATACGCTGGATTGGTAGTCAAAGCCTTATCCGCTACACCATTGCGGAAGCGATATCTGGTACACTACGAAATTGATATTACAATCGCTTGTATATTTTTATCCGAAGATTACCGACCACATACCGACCACATACAAAATATTCATGAGTGCCAGTTCAATATTGGCGCATAATAGCTTGAAGTATATTGTCTCATGTTTCTGTAATTTAATGGTACGTGGTGCTCAAGATAACGCATAACGATATCCGTGAATATAAACGCTCTACTTTCTAAAGTCAGGCGATTGCGGATATGTTCAAATGATTTCGCTGAACTGAATAAAATCTGTCACAGTAAACTAAGCAAAGTACAGACAACTCTGATAATACAGGGAGTTCAAAAGGAGCAAAACTCTTCAATATGACTCCCGTAACAAACTAAATATAATTATTTTATAAAATTTGCAAGTTCTTTGATAATTTCATCAAAATGTCAGCGAAACTATAAAAACAGATTGGATTCGTTTGCATTCACATCTTTATTCGTCTGCTGACCAGTGAAAATCAGGGAATATAAACATGAGTTAAGATATCGGAAAACAACAAATACAGAACGTAATAATTTCATGCCGATGGACGTAAGAGAGAGCCAAATAGAGAAGTGTACTTGGTAAAAGGTTTCGGTCTTTCAGTGCATTCGTGTTTCTATTATCGAACGCAATTTGGCGTTACGCAATTAATATGTCGACAGAACAGTCATTGAAATTGAGTGAGCACATAAAAGAATGTGCCTGACTGCATTTTTTCAAAACAAATATTCTGTTGAATATAACTCCGCAAACACTTACAATTAAACCAAAGTCAAGTGGACAGTTAGTCAGATGAGTCAAAATTATTCTACTTATCTAAATCAACATATAATATTTTACAATTAGCTGTAACATACACATGAATGATTCCAGCATAAATCTTTAAAAATCAACTTTCAAATACAAGTTTGTTACCTAGCAACTACAGAATACTTTTAACGTTTCTTCTTATTTTCTTAGTTTTCCTGCCTATATTGCCAAGTAAAATATCTTGAAATGCGTAAATTAAATAAATTTCATTCATAAGCAAAACAATGTCTTTTAAAAGAATTAGTATTGAAAATTTCAGTATAAAATATGAAAACACTAATTCTTATAGAAACAAAACAATGCAAGTAAAGTAACACAAAGCCTTCACTACATACTGCAATGGAACACTTGGTTTTGGATAGACAGTATTTTGGCCATGTTAGACTTAAAAAAGAACTGACAAAATCTACTCAAAAAGATACCACTGACTTATTACATTTAATTTAGACACACAGGCATTACATCTTCTTTAGGCATTTGCATTAATACATCTTCAGAATTAATATAATCTTTTCAGGTTAAAACATCTGGCTCAGTTTAACTGACAAAAATGGTACTATTTTAATAACTTTAAAAAGCACTTTCACAATCCTCTATAAATTTATAGTATATTGTGACCACATAGGGATAACTGTCACACAGTGTCTGTAATTTGTCCCATAGTTTCAGCAATCCCTCCATTTCACTATATACTCCATCAACATACTCCACTAGATACTCTCACGTACACCTGAAATTTAAAAATTCCTCAATTACAGGTAACTAAGATTATATTTATTTGCTTTTTGATCAAATAAAATAATGCTTTTAACTGATATTAGAAACAAAATATAACAATATTCAAATTTCAAATAAACAGTTTTGTATAATTGCACTACACATTTTCAACACCCATCTTAAGTTTTGAGTTCAGTACGTGTTGCCTGGATTAGCTTATTCTCTTACAGAAGAGCTACAGATAAAAATGTAAGATGAAGTTATTGAGAAACAACAACACAGTGTTTTGAAATTTGGAGATGTTTCTGAGATATGTGTAAGGAAGCTAAATGGTTAACTTTCAAAATTATGTTGTTGAGTCAGTTTGACAAAACCATGCCTTCACTAAAAATAAAACAATTCAGGTTCATATCATCAAAAGAATGGGTAGCTAAGTGAGAAAGTTAGAACTTAAAGTGATTTCTCTTACTACCCTTGGAGTTTAATCAGTCTACAGTCTGCTATTCTGTTCTCTTTTCAGTTTCATCCTAGAATACTAGTTTATACAGCCCAAATAAAAGATACTTGTTTAATGCAAGATTGTTGGGTACAAATTAAGCGTCTGTTTATTTGTAAGTTACAAAATGAGGGCACATGAATTAAACATACTTAGCCTGATTTGCTTGTTTGATAACACATGCAATCTTACCTATTAATTTAGCCAAATTGCATACCAAGCAAACAGATAATTTGTTTTGTCCAGCTGCATTGTCAATATGTATCTAAAAATAAATGTAAAAACAAAAGTAAATATATTACAGTAATTTTGAAAATTTGAAAATGTATCTCTCTGTAAGTATCATACACTGACATTATCAATTTGTATTCTGATACCATACACATAATTATGTTCAACAGCAATAGTGACACAAAAGCATCTTATAAAGATCTGCTATTGAATGTTGTTTTAAGTACGTTTTAATATGTAAGTATTTTCAATCCTTATAATATGCATGTATTCATCTGTAAAAGACAATTATATAGTTTTGTACGAGAACAAAGTATTCAGTTTACAAAGAAGTAGGTGTACACTGACCCAACATGAAAACTTTATAGGTTTATAATGGGATTTACTATGCATGAGAAAGAAACCCCAATACCCCACAATGCGGGAGGTGGAATTCAATCATTTGTAAGAATGTTAAACTTTATCAGTTGGGGAGTGAGTTTATAAAAAAAAAAATCATCACAGGAGCTTTCAGATATAAGGTCATAAATTCACCTATATATTCAATTCAAAGGGAGGTAATTTAGGAATTTGAATCTTTGGAGTCTCAACTCTCACTTTTGCGTTGTGTTTTCATAAAACATTGTTGAGTTTTCTAGTCTTTACATTAGTTTCTCTCAACTGACAGCAAAAAGAATATTTTGTCTTGACAACTAATTTTGTTTTTGATAAACTGTCTGTTTTCACTATATGAGTTATGTCCCTTTTATGCATGATAAATGACTTTAACTTTTTGGCCAATTATCGCCTTTGTTATTTGTCTTATTTTATAGAGTCAGAGTGAAGTACATTGATTTAATATTATGTTAAATATTTGTATAATAAAAGTGTAAAGTTTTCATTTTGGGTGAGTGTATATTGCAAAAATATGATATTATGGCATAAAAAGGGTCTTGTGTCAGCCAATATATATGTTTTACCTAAATTCATAACTCAAAATCTCAAGATATCATACCATGGCATTCAATTGTAATAGAGTTTTGTTACAAAAGCACTGTTGGGAGTATTTGAAACCCTTGCACACCATAAAAAATAAATACCTGACGTACATTTTGTGTATCTTGCATCTACAGCTGGACATTAAACTGTATTGTGAGTTTTTATTGTACACTCTGCTGCCTTCCAAGTGCATTGACTTTCATCTATCAAGTAAAATATCTGAGTCCCTGTAAAAGAAAAAGATATAAAACTAAGTAAATTTTCCTGCTATTTCATAAAAAATATGTATTACAGAATATGTTATATATATATATTACTGCTTAGTAAGTATCGACGAACAATTTTTGGCAAAGACTATGCAAGTTAGAATTCAAAAGCAGATCTGAATCATAAATTCACTTTTTCATTTTTTATAGTTAAATGAAGAACCAAAAAGGACATATACATGTTTTAGCTCTGTCAACAGTATCTGGTCCTTCAGCACATACAGCAGACACATGGCGTTTCCTTGGTGTCCCATATTGGCCCAAACTTGTTGAGACTGATGGGATATAATGTACCCATTGTAGGTAGTTCTATTCAGTATCTAGTCTACATGGTGGACTGCCTAAACAAATGAAAAATCTATAGAAATAATGTGACAATTAGTAAACTAAGTGACTGTGAACTAAATTTGATATTAGTTCATTAAGCTTGCAAGCACAGGGAACAATTTACCAGTTCATAAACTAGAATTTATAGCAAGTTCTTGTACTAGACCTACTGTGTACATGCAGACATTTTCACTTCAACGTTTAATTTTTAACAACTTATTTGCCTACAGACATCTCCATGTATCTTTGGTGTAGGTAGGTCATATGCAGTATGTTTACTAAAATTTACAACTTTTGAACAAGCAGTTTATATACCATGATATTTACTGCGACCACAAGAACCTTTTTTAGATTTAGTTAGTACAAAGTATTTTATTATCACAAAATAGATCTCTTTACAGTAGCTCTGACCAAACTATCACCATCACTAAGCATCAACAGCAGCATAAATCCTATAATATCTGTAACAGTATGCACACATCATATATTTATAATCATCATAATCTGTACCATCCTTTCATGGAGTCTAACCATGTTGCTAAAGTAAAGAGCTAGCCCAAAAGTGAGGCTGTTGGAATTCATTTTCAATCAGACATCCACTGTAGCACAGGTTGAAAACCCAAGTCCTTGGCAGGATAAGAAATTGCTCTTGGCAGTGAACATTCAACAGGGTTCATTTCCCCAGGTCTACAATAAATTATATTTACAGTATATTTGAATTTATGTGTGATCAACATAACTTGGTTGCTATCAACAAACCGTTGCTACATGATTCCTCGGTGTCAGTCTTACTTCCGGATCTAATTATATCGAAAAAATGATCTTGTTCTCTAATAACAGGTGAGAAATAAATACTTACGTAATAAGAAGGTGGTACAAACACATCCAGCGTCAACACTAACTACATCATTGCGTATCAAACCTTTCAATTGACTTTAAAAAGTAAACGTATTTAGCACTTTGACCTTCGCGGAAATACACCGTTTATGACGTAATCGGTACTCCGCAGATTAATCAATAGCTTGTGATATTTGAATTGTCATAGGTTGTATACCAGGAAATGAGACTTCTTGATAATTACTACATGTAAAACAGTGATTAAAAGTAGCGACCTATAACTCTTTGAAAGTTTACAGAGCATTTTGTTCAAGCAAACGTGTCCAACGTGAAAAATGGCGCTTGTTAATCTCGCGTTTTCTCGATAACGACGTCCAGAAGCCCCAGAATGGCATTCCACGCCACATACAGTCTTTTCGGTCTATTCGGCGAGTCGGGTTATTTCGCGCACCTCATTTGCATACGAGTGTAAATAAACACGCCCCACTTCGTCTACTCGCTGTTTTATTGGTGTTTTCCCAAGTTTCCAACAGAATATGATCGTTTAGAGGTAAATATGTACGACATATATCCAGTCTAAAACTGAAAATTAACTTCATATGAAAGATGTCTACAGCGGCAAAAATATAGCTTACGAAAAATAATTTTGACAGGGTTTCATGGCTGACTGAATCTAGGTCGACAATGTGAAAATCACTTTCGCTAAATGCCCTTCATGCACTGTACATCCATTGCATATTGGAGAGTAATCATTAAAACAGAAGTATTTATACCTGTTTTATTTCAAAGTCCATTTAATATTGCATGTTTCGCTGTTTCATGACGTGACACATTTTGAAAATATGTCCGCCATTTTCTTTAAAAATTCACCAGGTGTAGTCGGTTTGGAATGTTATAAAATGCTGTAAAAATCTTTTATTTTTACTTTAAAAACTTGCCCCTCCCCCAAAAAGAAACTAACAAACAAACAAACTCCAACAGTATTTAGTCCTTACTTTTATTGTATTTTCAGATTTCCGTTATCACAATGAAGTCGAGATCTCTCAGAGCTCTCAGAAAACAGGTCCAGGAGCAGAGAGCTACTGTTTTGCAAAATGCACTTGCACATTTTCGGGCAACTAATGACTCTATAAGAAAAACTGCTAAATTGTTCTCGTTGCCAGAATCAACATTCCGTCCACACATTAAGCGTCATCCATATATTGGATCAGTTGGACATCCAACTTATTACACACCAGCAGAGGAAGCAGAATTGGCTAAAAATATGTCTAGGCTAGGTTATGGGCATCAGCGGTGGCAAGTGTGTAAAGTTGCTGAAAATATGCTAGTTTCTAAAGGTGTTAAAGTCACAGTTGGTAAAGATTGGTATTATGGATTTATTATTCGCAACAAGTTGAATACTAAGTACCTAAGAAAAGGTCCATTGCTCGTGTACAAGGTTGCACAGATAATAACATCAATAGCTATTTTGGTGAAATTGAGAAATGTCTCATTAAACATGAACTTTTGAACATCCCTGCATCCATATGGAATGTTGATGAGACTGGCATAACGTTAGATTTTCCGCCACCTACAATTGCTGCTGGAAAGGGTGAAAAACCATATGCCATCACTTCTGGAAGACGTGCTACTACCACAGTAATTGCGGCAGGGAGTGCTCTTGGAGAAACCATACCCCAATATGTTATTTACAAAGGTGAACGTTTAATGACAGAACTGACACGAGGTTGTCTTCCAGGAACCAAATTTACAATGACAAAGAATGGTTGGTCAACTTCAGTTACATTCTTGGACTTCTTCAAGAACCATTTTTTACTTTTTACCCACAGTAACACAGAGACCATGTGTACTGTTATATGATGGTCATGCCACACATATCACGACAGATGTATTGGACGTCGCCAGGAAAGAGGGTGTGCATATGTTTGTTTTGCCTGCCCATTCAAGTCATTTGGTTCAGCCATTAGACGTGGGGGTATTTGGCCCTTTCAAAGCTGATCTTGCAAGTGAAGCAAATAAACTTTGTCATGCAAATGTAGGCAGACAAATAGTTAGGTCAGATTTACCACATCTGATTGCGACAGCATATAAGTCCGCAATGACCACACCAAGCTTAATGTCAGCATTCCGTAAAACAGGTGTTGTTCCCTTTCCAGATGCAGTATGTAATGAAAAAGAAAATGAAAAAATGGAGTTGAAAATTAAAACTAGAAAAGAAAGAAAAGATGTGAGGACAATGAAATTGTTACTCTCAGAAATTGACACTAATGTACAGGAAAAGTTGGAAAAGCTGTCTACAAGTAAAACTAAAGATTACATAATACCAGAACATGGAGCAGCAGTGACAGATGTTGAATTCATTAATAAACTGAAAATAAAAGCTGAAAAAAACAAATACAAAGGCTAAAGAGAGAAAATCAAAACCTGAAAAATCAAAACCTGAAAAATCTTTTGACAAAAGGAAACTTAAAGAAACTCAAGAAGAACAAGTAAAGGGAAAAAGAAAGTAAATTACACTGCAACAAGTAAGAACTCTGATCATCAGGCATGTGAAATTATTGACAGTCAAAAATAAAAATCAGGACCTAGTAAGGAAATTCCTAACTGGATAACAACATATAATACAGAGGCTGAATCAAGCGATACTGAAAATGATGAAGCCAACTGTAACATTTGTGGAAAGTTTGTCCCTCCTGGCTTTGGAAAGAGTGGTAGGATAGAAATATAAGATTGGGCAAAGTGTGATGTATGTAATAAATGGGTACATTTAAAATACTGCACTGGTGTTCTAAGGGTCCTTAAAAATGACCCTTTTATATGTCCAAAGTGTTAGAAACTCTGAAATATGACAACTTGTTAAAACAGTTCTTGTTCAGTGTTGTTAAAGCGTTTAGTGTTATTTTTATACACTTTTGGTGATTTCTGAAACACACAATTGAACCCACTACATGATATGTACAAAAACACCAATCCAGAGCATTTTTGTGTTTTACATACCATGCCTTTTGTTTCCATTGCGTGTGTTAGAGATTCACCTAGCAGGGATTACTTTTATTTACACTGTCCTGTGACTTTGGAACATGGTGGGGGTAAGAGTGAGGTTGGGTGCGCACCATAAAAACAAAAAATCAAAAAGGGAAGCACGACAAAAAGCAGCCTCCCAAAACGAACCCCCCAACACCCAGAAGGCACACCACCAACACACACACATACACACACGCACACACACACGACACACAACGACACACACACACACACACAATACACTACCAACACACACTAGCATACAAAGCAAACACACGAGGACAAAACAAACAATTAAAAGGAACACAGTGGGGCACCGCCTTGGAACGGTCAGTGGCAAAAACACCACTGGGGAGCTTAAACCGGTTATGGTGCGCACCCAACCCACTCTTACCCCACCATGTTCCAAAGTCACAGGACAGGTAAATAAAAGAACCCTGCTAGGTGAACTCTAACACACGCAATGGAAACAAAAAGGCATGGTATGAAAACACAAAAAGCTCGTGATAAAAATAAAAAGCAAACCTTGAGAACCAAAAAACGTATGTACTCAATGCCTTTGCAGAAGGCAGAGCACCAAGAGAAACACCCTTAAGGGCCCGACGAAACAGGCCAGAGGACAGAATAAACCGGATTAAGCTCCCCAGTGGTGTTTTTGCCACTGACCGTTCCAAGGCGGTGCCCCACTGTGTTCCTTTTATTGTTCGTTTTGTCCTCGTGTGTTTGCTTTGTCTGCTAGTGTGTGTTGGTTATGCATGTGTGTGTGTGTGTGTGTGTGTGTGTGTGTGTGTGTGTGTGTGTGTGTGTGTGTGGTGGTGTGGTGGTGTGTGTGTGTGTGTGTGTGTGTGTGTGTGTGTGTGTGTGTGTGTGTTGTGTTTTTTTTTTTTTTTTTGTGTGTGTGTGTGTGTGGTGTGTGTGTGTGTGTGTGTGTGTGTGTGTGTGTGTGTGTGTGTGTGTGTGTGTGTGTGTGTGTGCACTTCTGGGTGCTGTGGGGCTCGTTTTGGGGAGGCTGCGTTTTTGGTACGTGGCATTCCCTGTTTGATATTATTTGTGTTATTAGAATATACAAAGATTTACTGATTCGCGAGATAGGCCGACATTTTTTCTATTACGTAATCTTCAACATGTGATAATAAAAAGTGACTTTTACATTGTTTACCAAAATTTGTTCATCATAATAAATCGGATATGGACAAGTCAGGAAGTTTTCTGTTTGATTGAAGGTAAGTTTAGTTTAGTTTATTGCTTTTATAGTAGTTTGCAAACCAGTTTTTTCATTAGGTGCGCCGTATAGACCGACAGCATTGTATACATTTATGTACAGAACAGAAAGGTTATATATATTTCAGATTGAAGACAGGTAAATTCAAGCCGTCTATCTGAATAGTCGACATGGAAAAGGTAACAAAATTCGTACCTCAGCAATCAACATTTTGTAGAAATGAACCTTCAAAAGAATCCATTACTGAGCAGAAACTTACAAACAATACTGAAGAGTTTTCCGGCATTGAAATTGATGACACAAATTGTGGACCTAAAGAAGAACACTTTGAGTGTTTTAGAACTTTAAATATTTATGAGCCAACTTTATTCTACGTTCAAAAAATAAATAAAACAAGTTTTAAAACTGAAACGCGAAGTGCTCACATCAATTCTGAAACCATACCTTTGGCCATATCGAATATGCATACAGAGAGCTTAATACAAGCGTGCTGTGTAGCATTTCTAGCTCGCGTAAGCTGCGAATCAAATGTACATGTTGGAATTTTGACAGAAAATAATTGTCAACAGAGAACAGAAATGTTACATACCTACCCAGATGTTATGCCTTGCATCTTTGAAATCGATCAAACTATGAGTGCATATGCAGTTGTTGATGTCTGCAGACAGAAAATAGAGAGAACTAAAGAAACATTGAACATCTGGAAAGGCATTTTTAACCAACATCCAGATATACGCAATCGGTATTCATCACTTCGCCATAATTTGGTTATTGGCTGCAAAGACCTGCATGAAAAAGCACTAAAGATATGCACTGCACTCGTTTCATTCCAGTGCAAGAATAACACAATGATGAAAATTTCATATACCAATAATGGCTTAACGGAAGATATTTTCTCTCATATCATCGACGTGCTCCGACATTTCTCAGAATTTCTAGTCACTATCAACACTACCGGCAGTATGGGACAGCTGAAAAATATTCCGTTGATTTCTGATGAGGAAATGGCTCTATTATACGATCCGTTTATATCCCAAACGTCTTGTAAAGATCAGGTAAAGGACATCTCGGAAATATTTGAAAGTCAGTGTTTGCTGACACCTTTGGGTATTGCTGTTAAAACAAGCTCCAGAGTGCATTCCTATAAATCTTTATTGTCTGAAGTTCAAACTTTCCAAAGTTTGTTGAGTGAAGTTCTCCCGTCCACTAAGCGACATTCGAAGGAAATAGTAGCTGTTCATTTGCCGAGTTCAGTTTCCTACATCACAGCAATACTTGCACTTGCAAAATGCAAAGTTGCGTTTTTGCCCATACCGATAGATCTGCCTACAACAAGAAAAATATTTTCTTTAAAGGACTCACACGTCCGGTCGATGATCATATCCAGTGAACAGCTGAACAAGTGTGATTTCAGTGAATTACGACAGAAAATTACTATTACTGCTGAACACCAAATATTAGGCGAGAATGTGCTACTGATGAGATTTCACGACGAATTCTCAGACGAAATGGAACCGAGCCTTGGAGCAAGCGATTGTGACGTGCTCTACGTTATGTATACTTCTGGCTCAACAGGAAGACCAAAAGGAGTAAAAGTTAAGCAAGCGGGTGTACTTAATATGACAAGAGCACAGATTACATGTTTGGGTATCGTTTGTGAAGATGTTATAGTCCAGTTTGCGTCGATTGGTTTTGATGCTTCGGTATCTGAGATTTTCACAGCTCTACTTTCAGGTGCAACTGTTGCCATTCTTGATGGATCTGAAAGACATGGACGGCGTTTCATCTCTGCGATGAATCAGATGAAGGTGACAGTTGTAACACTTCCTCCATCGGCTCTAAATATATATTCCCCAAGTGACTTACCATTTTTGCGAATAGTTGTTGCGGCTGGTGAAGTATGTACCTCAAATATAGCAAACAAATGGACATTTGCTCGAAACGTATCTTTCTTTAATGCATATGGTCCGACGGAATGTACAGTTTGTACAACAATGTACAAATTTTATTCAGACGCCTTACAAGAAGACTTCAATTATGACCTGCCGATCGGAAGAGCCATTGACGGTGTTAAGGTGCTCCTTTTTGACCAATTTATGAATCCAATCCCACCAGGTGTTATTGGTGAGATATACATAGGAGGACACGGCGTTTCGAATGGATACATCGGTCATGCAAGACACCTTACTCAAGAAAGATTCATACAAAGTCCACTAACAAATGCCCCTTACACACTGTACAAATCGGGAGACTTAGGTTTTCAGGATTTGAAAGGAACTGTATCATTTGTTGGCCGGATCGATGAGCAAGTTAAACTGAGGGGGCATCGAATAGATCTTGGTGAAATAGAGCAAGTTCTTATCCAGTTTGATAAGATAAATCTGCAGTAGCTGTTGTACACATGTGTTCTGTAACACGTGACTTGACGATTGCTGCTTTCGTTTCTCCAAAATGTTTAGACGTATATGATATCCGTGAATATGCAACCAAAGCCCTTCCGAAATACATGATTCCAACATTTTTTAAGCAAATAGATGTGAAAGAGTTACCACTGACAATAAACGGAAAGATAGACAGAAAGCGACTTCAACAGGACGAAAGCATTCATGAAATGATTGAAGATGAAGGTGACACCTATCTTGACGAAACGCAGCAGATAATTGCGAGACACTGGTGCAGAATATTCAGTTTAGATGGGTCATTCTTGAAAAAGATGCAGAAAAGCTCCTCATTCAGCCAGCTTGGTGGAAACTCCCTGCAACTTGTGCTTCTGCTAAGACATATCGAAGAAGACTGTAACCTTGCCCTTCCCTTCGCTGAATTTGCAATTCTAGATACAATAAAGGAATTCGCTGATGCCTTTCAACAGAACAGAAATAAAAGTATAAAGCTTCTGTCCTGTAGTGCAGATCAAGAGTGCGAACTTCGCAAAAACATTTATCAAGATTCACATCTGAATAGTCACTTTCATTTTCATCATGTTGATACTGCTTCTATCCTGCAAGAGCACAAGTGTTCCTTATATCATCAATACAAGAGTATAAAACATATCCAGAAAATTCTTATTTCTGGAGTCACTGGATTCCTGGGTGCCTTCTTACTTTCCGAAATACTACAACAATCCGATTTCCTGGTCTTCTGTATGGTTCGTGGAACTACTGAACACAAGGGAATGGAAAGACTTGTCTCCAATATGAAATTGTATGGTCTGTGGGAATCCGATTATCAATCCCGCATAAGAGTAATTCTTTCAGATAATTCAAAAGAAAATTTAGGAATCGAAGAAGAATCATACGAATTCCTCTGTCGTGAAATTGATGTGGTATTCATGAATGCTGCCCAAATGAACTTCAACATGTCATATGACTGTCACAGGGCTGTAAATGTCCTAGGTACTAAAGAATTCATTAAACTAGCATCAAAAGGGAGACGGAAATATTTGTTTTTCACGTCGTCCTTAAGTGTCTTTCTTTTTCCGTCTAAGAAAGAATTTAAGAATGGGACAAGAAATACGTTTCTGGAATCGGATATTTTTGAAGATCCAATGCTATTAAAGACTGGGTACGGTCAGAGTAAATGGGTATGTGAGCGTCTTGTTTTTCAAGCTCTTGTCAGTTTACCAGGTGGTGCAATATTTCGACCAGCCAGAATATCCGGGAGAAGTAGTGACGGAGTAGGACCAACGAATGACCTCTTTGCAAGGACAGTGTATGGCATAAAGAAATTAGGTTCCTACCCTTGCATTGATTTTCCCTACGATCTTATTCCTGTTGACTTTTGTGCAAAATCGATGATCGAAATAGCTATTAAGCAAAGCTACTTCGATGAAGGTACAAATGAAATCGTGTATCATCTGTACAATAAAGATACCATACCTTTCAGACACCTTTTTGATGGTCTGGGATTGAAATGTCTGCCTCTAGACGACTGGCGAATGGAAATCAAGCATGCTGATGCTGACAATGAACTGGTTCCACTTACACCGTTCTTCATGTCCGAATTTTGGGAATATGCTCCATATTGGCCGATATTTGATACAAACAACTTGGACAACGCAATATCCGAAAGTGCAAAACAGCTTTTGAAACCAGCAAGCGAGCTGTGGCAAATATATAAGCGTTATTTTGGTGTCTAAGATACCTTATGGGTCTTTGCCACAATAGATGAAAATACGACAACATTATTTTTAACTAGACTATTTAAATGTAAGAAACCAGTAATAATACAGTGAAGAATTAAATGACTGTATACAAAGTTTTGTGCAAACATATAAACGTTAAAATTTACGCTGATAAAGTAGTAATATATATTTCTCGTTCCCTATCTCCGCTTCTACGTATGCACAGTAAGGATATTGTAAACATCTGATATTAGGCGGGTATAATTACGCAGGAATATGAATCAAAGCACTGAAAGTACCGGTAGAGCGGTGACCTTAAACAACAGTAGCGGTAATTAACGCACAAAAACTATGCTCTAGTATTCTTTAGCACAGTAGCATTGCTAGACATTTTGTACAAGTATACCATAATATCTCTAAGATTTTTCTTGTATGAAAATTAAGCCAGACCCTAAATTCTATTAATTTCAATGAAATATTGTTTGAAGGTAGGACAAACTGTAAGATATAGCCGAAACAGACTATAGCTATCACTGAAAACCGCCTCCGTGCTCAAATATTTAGTAAACACGCAATTAAGACATACTATTAGACACGCCCCTTTTACAAAATTGTTTTTTTACCTGAAGTTGGTTACAATAATTAAGTGTCATATAGGTTACCATATTTTAATATACATTTGTAGCTGCTGTTTTTAACTTAGCAGTAATAATTGCATGAATATATAATTACTGCACTATGACATCACAAATTCAAAATGGCCGCCTCCATAAACCTTAATTTTTTAGATTTTCAATTTGCAATATCTTGACATTTAATACTCCAAATTTTTAAATTATTTCAACAGGGTGTTCCTCTTAACAAGTTCTTCAATTCGAAGTCAAATTATCTTCTGACTTGCCTTTCCCTTTAATAGTCTGAACATTTGACCTAAGTTTAATGTAAATCTCACAAAGGGTCAAGGAGGTAAAGCTTTGACCCCAAAAATGTGACTTTGACCTTGAACGAGGCAACATTTTTACGCAACTTCCAAGACATAATTCAAGACGTTTAAGAAATATAGTTTCATGACCTTTGACCCTTAAGTGTGACATTGGCTTTGAGGTGCAGGGTCTTGATAAGATAAACATTCATATCAAGTTTCATTAAAATCCTTTAAGCAGTTAAAAAAGATATTGAGAATACACTGAAAATAAATCACCCCTAAGTGTGACTGTCTTGATAGGAGCTGATATGATTGAAACATGTGTTTTGCATCCATATGAGTTAAACATTTGACCAAACATCCTTCAAGGAATGTAAAAAATTGAGTGGACACAAAAAAACCAATGACCCCTAAGTGTGACCTTGACCTTGTCCAAGCGGGCTTGGGACATGGGTTCTACACGTCGCTTTCATTGAAATCCTTCAAATTGAGTTGACACTAAAAAACAATGACCTCTAAGAGTTACCTTGACCTTGAGGTAATAGGGTTGGAACATAGGTTTTGCATGTCATCTTGATAAGATGAACATTTGACCCAAGTTTCATAAAATCCTTCAAGGGGTGTTAAGTGTGACCTTTAACAGGAAACCACATTATACAGCACAGTCCTTTGAGCCATAATAGCCTGGTAAGACATGAATAGGAATGAATTAGATTTTCTCCTTTTTAAAGCTGTTTTTAATGAACAGTTTAGTGTGCAATTGCTACATTGTTTTATGAATATTTTGATTACTAGCAACATTTAGTCATCGTTAAACTTTTAAACATCCTAGCATTAAACTAAAGGAACTGGTCAGTTTTACAACTTCCACACAGAACACTGTAAGACTTACACATCAATAGCAGGAATATCGTGATGGTCATCTGACTATGTATTTTCAGTAAACCTCCCATCGCTCATGCCCTATATAAGGTTGTCTATATTAATGTGTACATATTATATTGCAAAGCTTCTCAGCCAGAAAAAAGACAAGTGTAGCTAAAAAATTAAATCCAAATGTCTAAACTTTTATTTAAAATTTTTGCCATTTAATCATATATTGAGACAGTTGCTTTTTATATTCTTACCAATGAGCATGTATAATATATAAGATAATACAGTGCACTGTTTAGCTCCATTTCATCATTTCAATAAGCCACAGGTTAATAGTAAGTGGAAATACCAAGTTCCTGCTGTATTTCTGACAGATATCCAAATATTGAGGTGATTTAAAACATTAATTTTAAGAACTATTAAAATTGAACATGTTAAATATCCCAAGTTTCAGAAGAAATGGAAAATTCATACTCAATGTATGCTTATGGTCAGTATTTTGAATTGTATGCTGTATTTACGTATTGTAGGCATCAGTTATTAATTTCAAAAGAATTTCACAAAACTAAAACTGAAAAAAATGTAAAACCCCTTCCATGTGTACATGAATACAATTGACAAGAATGTTTCTTTTTTAAGTTGAACATATTCTATATATCTCTAGTAAAAACAATGTAATAGTGCTTTATGAGAAGTTTTAATGAGCCCTACTTTTCTAACAAATTATGAACTGCATCCTATGTTGCACATATGCGAAACCTATAGCTACTGCCTCAGTGGTTAAGCGGGCTTGAAATCACTATAACCCCTGATTGATTGAGGACCATGGGTTCAAGACCTGCTACCGATCACGGCTCTGTATGCAAAACAAGGTTCTAGTAATGGCCTTTCCCATGAACTGCCGGACTGTATAAGAACCTAAATATAGTGAAAACAGGCATTAAAAAGAGAGGAAATGCAGACTTTATTTTTTTAACTAAACACATTTCAAGAATAATATAGAATATTTTTTTTATTTCCAATTATGTGTCAATTACCGTGGCATGCAAATCACAGAGTAAATGATTAGCCGATAAATGAGGATAAGTAATGTTAACAAGGCTTAATTATTATTGGTAAAACACATTTAAGAAAGGCCCGTCCTGGGCAGTATATGTAAGAATGTGTAGGTGACCGTGGGTTTTCTCCGGATTCCTCTAACAGTAAGGTCATTATATAAGTTTATGCCAACATCTGTGCAGTCAATCCAAAAGGTTTGCATTAGCTTATGTTTATATTTATTGTGTGTGTCCAGACGACTTTTAATAAGGTTTTCTGTTTTAATAAAAACCTTAATTGACACTCCCCTAGGGTCATCCATTCGTATACTCAATTACAGGCATTTCAGCCCCTAGTCATTTCATGTCCTAAACCCTTAGATGGTTCAGGCTCCATAGCTGAATACGATGCTTGTCTTTCAAATAAGGAGAATAAGAAATTAATGAAATATATATTTTTGATACGAATTTTCTACTTTTTCTAGAAAAAAATGATATTCATATAAAATTAATCGTTTCACCAGTTTGACATTTTTTATTCAATTATTCGAGTATTTCCACTTAGTTCTTCAGATTTTATTTACAATTTTCATATTTTTTTCTATAAAGCTATTTTTCGTAATGATTGAGGCCCATTTTCAGTCATATTAATCAAGTAAAAAAACAACTCCGTGGTCAAGAGGTTAACGCTATGGACTACCAATCCGGAGGTCTCCGGTTTGAATCCCGGTCGGGGTACCGGGAATTGCAGAAACGCTTATCAGTCTTTTCCACCCATCTACAGATGAACTGGTTTGAAACGCAGAAGCTATAATTATAGTCTCGCATGTCACCGGGCGCGTAAAAGCACCACCTAGAGTCTGGTACATGCATCTGTTTCTACAGCCTGCGCCTAGCAAGGGTATTGGCAGTTTCATGCGTGCATCTGTGCTATTCACATGGCGCGTAAAAGCACCACCAGGGCTAAGTTTAAATTTATACTAATTATTCTAGCTTGATTGCGAAGAAAATTGTATCTTATCGAGTTACTCTCGAGTCCACTTCCTGGAAAAACCAATACTGGTGCTGTACGAGGAGGTACGGTCGTTACCCCCAGTGGGGCTCGAACCCGCAACCTCCGGGGTGAGTGGCAGACACCTTTACCTCTACACCACCACTACATAGGGGCTAGAGTCTGGTACCCGTATTCCCTTGTATCTTTAGCCTGCACCTTTCAGGCGTCTTCGCAGTTTCACCTAACGGAGAATTCCTAGGGTCGGCTGGGACTAAAAACAATCTACAACATTGCACACAGTGAAATGACTATAGGGGTGAAAATTCATTAAAGCACGCTGTTATATTGTCAATGTTACATTGTCTACTGATGGTAATGGATGATAACTCGGGGTATTCCTTTGTTGTTTAGTACCGAGTGGCACAGCGTGTAAACTACTTTCGCTGTCGTTTTCGAGTAGGAATTCGTGTCATTCGGCGCCCCGTCGACAAACGAAAAGAACATTTACTATCGAAGTATTCTAAAAATAATCATGTCAGAGAAAATTAATGATTGAAAAGATAATATAATTTTAATAAGCTATACTTTCAAGAAGCTATTACTTTTCGGTTTATATTTGTTTGTTTGGACTTAAGCGACCGCAGACAAGTCCACCCAACGATGCCTGGCGTAATGATATCACCCTTTGAACTAAAAACAAAAACTTATGTCACCGCCACCACCCTAATCATAATGCAGTTTGAATTGAGATAAGTATACATGTGTTTTGTTTCATCTCATGTATGTTTTATCGATTGGTTAAATTATTGAACATTTTACAGAAATCATATTGCAAAGTGGCGAAAAGTAAATTTTTGGATTTTCTGGTAGAGCGATGATGACGTCATCGCTCTAAAATGTTTTACTGGATGATATTGCTTGTTTTTATGTCTAAGTCAGAAGATTTTTAACATGTTTACTATTGTAAGAAGGTTATTGTAAAAGATAGAAACGTTGTATTAACTTTGCCACGACAAAAGTGATAATGTTTTCAAGGATGGACAGATGAAGAGAAATTTCCAAATTTGTTTAAAGTCTACAGTTCAGATTTTTTTTATTAACTTCAGATGTTGTTATATGGTTTTACCACTGGCTGTACTTTTTGAATAGTTTATGATTCCTAAACAGGAAAAGCTATAACATTGATGTATAAATTGAAAACAACTTTTGGAAATTGTCCATGTATGCCTGTTACAAATTGTAAAGGTTAGTTAGGTTGATTTTATTGGTCCTATTCAAAACAATGATTCAGAGATTTGGAGGTTAAATACGTCTCTAGGGAGGGAAGAATACATTTGAATTTAATATATGAAATAGTATAAGGTGTTAAAATCAAAACACATAAGAAAATTACAGGAGGTGGCATTTGTAGTACTCTGTTGATGGTGTAACATTTTAGTTAAGTTGTTTCACTTGAACAAATGATGTCAAGTGTTTTATGATACTTTATTATCATTAATAGTTATATTTGGCGGAAGTCAGATTTTCTATCCATATTATTGTGTTTTTATATGTTATAAGAAAGTATGAAACTCCTAAAAGTGTTAAAAAAACCCGAACGCTCTTTCAGGGGAATATAGACTCTTCTCTTTGTGTATTATGTTCATTAATCATATTTATCTTTTTTTAAATTTTGCATTTTGATGTTTTATGCTCCCCGACGAAGAAGTATATAATTACTGCTTTTTGATTAATTGCCCTATATCATTTGAAATTCCAAAAACCATAACACTACCATAACACATTTCTTTATTATCTACCATTATATCATGAAATTATTTTTGTCTGGAATATATTTTATGTGATTTTCTGTATATAATACATTTGTACCCAGTGATAGCAAACATTGAGAGGAAGTGCTATGTCTAAGAAATATTTTCTCATTTATTAGAAAGGCATTGTGTGGAAACCAAATGATCATTTTTTATTAAATTATTTTATTTGCTTTTTTCTTAAACATGTACAAAGACTAAAACTTGCACGACTTAATCAACAAGAACTATTCACTCGGACCAGCACATGCACCGTAGAGCTCTATCGTTTTACCGGTACTATTGTTTGTTTCATATTTAAAACAATCATTCTGTAAAGTTTATTTCGTATTTATGTGTGTTACACACCTGTAAGCTTTCAACTCTCCAATTATTGTCGAACCCGGTTTTAAGTGCCAAAATCGCTTTGATTTTGGATGGGTATGCGTTATACAGATAATATGAAAATTGTAATTGTAGAATCGCGTTACATTTTTCACAAAAATCTTGAATTGCTTGCGTAGTTTGTCAGTCTACTTTGTCTGCTATGAAAAACTTAAACTTCAGACAAATCGCACAATTTTGACGACACAGGTATACCTTTCTACGCTACGGACTAAGTTTTCTTCCAATTCCAAATTGTAGACCATACAAGATGTTCTGTTTCTACTATGAACATTGAAATACTTTATCATGTGTCTTTTACATAAATGTTATTTGCGAAAACCACAGTAACAGCTTCTTTAAAATGAGAAAGAAGACAGACATAGTAAAGCCTCTCAGTTGTTCAGCTAGACGTAATCTCTTATTACTCCCAAAAAATGAATCATGAATCAGAAAATATATTCACTTCCTGTACACAATATCTGTTTTCTGACTAAAATGAAATATGTCACAATTTTATTACTAATAGCTTAACTGATTTCATGATATATGAAGAATTGCCCTACTTTTAGAAAATACCAAAGAGTCATAAGTGTGTCTATGCACTTACATTTGATATTGATCTACCCAATCAAATAGTGCAGTAATCGGAATGAAGTCAACTTCCACTGGGGGTTGCCATACACGGACCACTTTACATTTGATATTGTACGGATTAAAGGAGATTCGAATCCCATGTGGTCCTACTTCAGCACGGATTGACATTTTAAACATAGCTAATACTCACATTGAAAATTATATGGCTTATAAAATATAGGGTTAATTGTTTTGTAATTTTGATATTTGCGACTGTACTTACGGTTGTTAATGGTCTCAAGTCTTTTTTATGACGACAGTGTTAGCCGGAGCCGTTTAACTGTTCGCGTCGATTGAAAGCCGTATATACTGTCGCAAATGTCAAAATCACTAAACGGTTAACCCGCTCTAACGTACAATGCTCTAATATGCAAACATTTGACACGGCCTTTTGAGAAGTTTGTGGATGTTGTTTTTAATTATTATTTCTTTGATTATGGCCGACATGTTATTCTTTTAACCTTTAATGCGCATTTTTGTTGAAACTTGAAACTTGTATGTTTGAAACACAATCCGATTTTCAAAATCCAGTTGAATGTAAAATCAATTCTTAAAGATAAGGACAAATTTATTGATTAATTTATCATTACATGAATGTATTAATTTGTTTTTGAAGAAGTTAAAATGCAGGTATAAATTTATTAGGAACAAATAAAAGGTCGCTAACGTAGTTAACCACATTGTCGTTCCATGATTTTTTCATGAAAAGCCTGTATTTCTTTCAATTGTGTTCAATATCAGTTTGTGGTAGACTACTGTAAAAACTATACATAGCTCATAACTACCGACTGAACATAAACACAGGTCGTACCATAGCTATGTTGAACGAGGATGGTGGACCACATAGTCCAGACTGTTGAGTTTTTGATCCGTACAAAATTCATACAGAATTGATTGTTTGCATGCTGGCTCGAAATGACTTGCTTTGGCACGAATCATAAAGTATCCGAAAATTTCATGTTTGGAAAATTATTGTTGGGGCATTTTCTGCATTTTTTGATAATTTCATTGAAAATTTCTGGAAGACTGTACTCACATTACTCTGGAACCATTCACTCCATTTTCAAATTTCCATCATTATTTGATGAACTAATTCGCACAGGAGTCTTTAAATCCAAGGTCAATGTCAAATGAAGAGGTCATGGCAAAAAACGAGAACATTTCTGCCATGAATTCATCATCTTTCATTTGCTATGTGCGCCCTTCCAAAGTGTGTGTTTTAAAGTATTTCACATTTTCTTTGTCTATCAAAACTGGATTGCCATGTTTGTTAAGTAATGGTAATACATTTCTTCCATCTGACTGTCTATATGAAAGATATCTCTCACAAATCATTTTTGAAATATGTGCTTTGTCTTTTAACATTTATGTCTTTCAATTCCATAAATATTTCTATTGTATTACAGGATATCTTTCAAGAAGTGATATGTCTTCTACTTACAGAGATATCTCTGTCTCTGTTCATGAGATATTTGTCTGTGATACAAAGACATCTCCCCCAAAAATATTTTCTTTGTCTGCAAGTCTTTCAAAGACAGCTATAAGAAATGTTTATCATTTAGTTTTCAATCAGTGATGTATAGTGTTCGAATTCACCCTATAACGACAACATTACTTTGATAGAACTTATTTAATTATTAAACGCATTTATGAAGAAAATAAAGGTATTTTTTAAATTATTTTGAAGAACTGTTTTAAGTTCAATATTAAATAGCAGTAGTTGGACTTCATTCCATACATTTTTATCATGTCCTATTTTAGGATTTTTTACGATTAAACATCAACTAGTTGTTTGCTTAAAATATATGAATATCTGTTTTAGGTTTCGGTGGAATATGCAACATGACCCCCGATACTATGTATCTTGGAAGTTACATCGTCAGGAAAGATCTTCAAGGAAGAGGCATTGGCAGACAGTTATGGAGAGCTCTATTACAATGTGCTGGAGATAGGAATATCTGTTTAGATGCCGTCGCGGATAAAGTTGGGTGATACCTTAAACGAGGTTTTGTGTTTGAAACCTTTAAGGTGCGATTCTGTTCTGTCAAAATTACCAGTGATATGCGAGGATCATTCGAAACAGTGTGCAAGATCGTTCCTTGGTCACAAAGCCTGCAGCCCGCCATACTAGCTTATGATAAACAGGTCTATCCGAGTATAGACCGAGAAAAAATTCTTCGTGCTTGGTTCACTGGAAGTGGAACAGAGGCAGTTGTAGCGATTGAAGAAGGGAGTGTCGTTGGCTATGGTAGCATTCATACGAAGACTGGAAATAATTATGGAATACGGAATGTATTCCCGGATAGAGAAAATGTTGTAGAGGCGACTTTGAAGTATCTGTTTGCAAATCTGCAGTCCGATTCGATTGTGGAGTTCATGTTACTAGATGGAAAACTTAAAGAGTATCATTATAAATAATGACCTTTCACATCGTATGTACAACAAAACTGAAATTGAAACAATCACTGAAAAACTATGGCTGCCAGCAGCTCAACTTATTTAAAAATATTCAAGACTCATAAAACTGATACGTGTACAATACTCAGGTTTAACGTATCACTGATTACTGATTGTGTAAGTACAAACGCTATTTGTGCTTTTGTGACAATTTCGTTTTTATGCAGAGAAAATGACATATGAAATATATTTGGGTTTATATTTCTTTGTAATATATTTTTGGGGTTTGATTGCAAAGACTTCTTTCCTAGATGGTTTTGGTATCCCCAACGTTTGCGAAGTTGACTTCATGTTCCCCGGAGTACCTGCATCCTTGTAAAGTAAGTCCTGTGTCTTCACCGGTCCCGCAGTCCCTGGTAGTCAACATTCGTTGTATCACCCGTCATTTATTAGCTGCTAATCGTACGCAGATAACCAGCTCTTTAGCCCTTAATATTACACACATCCTCTTGTAATCCGACAGCCCTTGTATTTCCTGCTGCTATCGTAACTCCGTAAACGTGATTCATCAGCCATGCATATCGCTGCAGCATTTTGTAAAGCCGCGTAAACACATTCCCGCCAAAATAATTAGCTAATTAATCTATCCTCTTTTTCTGTCTCTAAACACTGAAATGTACTTGAGGAAGCTCAATTGTCATGCATAATCCGTGTCCAGACGAACTCTGCCCTGTTTGCTTCTTGCACATGTTGCGTAATGAACAGCATATAAAACTTATGCACGTTGCATATTACAAAAACTGACCTAGCAGACCAAGCACTATCATACGAATTTTTTTTTAAAAACTAATAACCCAGTAATGATATATCACAGTCTACCCATGCATAATAAGGGCTAGCCCCGTAGGATGAAAAAGATATGAATTAACCCATCATCCACAAGATACAGGTAAAGCTCCTTTATCAAGAAGTGTACCTGGTAAAGCTATGTCCAAGGAAATTCATCGAAAACTGCAAGCAAACAATCCTTCCACGTGCGCTTTCATCACTGTGGACCTAAATTTCACCAAGCCCTACAGGACGTTCCAGTCATAGCATAGAAACCGTAACCACACCAACACATGCAAATTAAATAACATTTGACATATTTTTCATAAGATTATCCCCAAAACCGATAGGAGCCTTTTGGAAAAATGAACAAGTACGAGATATTAGTATTACATTGTAGCGAGAGGTAAATAAACTAAACACCGAGCTAAATTCCTGCATCTGGATTTAAACAGATAGTACCATATCTCATCTACTTAAGTCAGCACATTAAATACATCAGGTTAGATATATCCCCTTGAAAATAGCCTTGTAGATCTGTCTTTTCACACAGCGTCTACGCGCAGCCTTGCAAACGCAATTCAACATCCTCGAAAAGCTATGCGTCCCCCCGATAAGGTATAGACTGTTAAGAGCTAGATTCCGGGTAAGTGCTTGTGGTACCGATATATCACTTTTGATACCCCTTGTTAGACCTAGCACTTCAAGAACCACAAGTCTCAAACTGAAAACAGCTTGCTACATATCCAATCCGGTGGTACCATGCCCTGTTATTCCCACATCCATCCAGATACACGTGACATTACAACGCTTTGACTGATCAAACTGTACAATCACATAGCGCGTTAGTAAAACTTCACGGTCGGAACACGTTTGTCGTGTTTAAAGTTTCTGAAAAAATTAAAAGCTGAAATAACGTGGTCATATATTTTTAAGTTTTGGTGAGACATATTCTTCTGGAATTTTGTTTAAAGAAACAATACACCCTAATAAGTACTGTCTGATTTCTGTTTAGTACATGTACAAAAATTATACTTTATAAAACATTACTCAAAACGATCCTAGACTTTAAATCACAACGGATATTGTTTTGATTGGTCTTACAAAGTCCTGTCATCCAAGCAGACATATCTTGATCGAAATTATTGACGTTTGCTACGAAATGTAATGAAAATTTCGTAGATATCAATATTACAAATCTTTGTAACAAAATTGTGAAACGTTAAACCATGAGACATGATATATCTGTTTAAATTTATTTTAGAAGTATAGCGTGTTTAAAATGTGTTCAGTAGTTTTTCTTCTTCGCTTCGACATCATGCACACCAGTCACGTAATATTACCACATCTTTCAGGCATAAAAGTTTCATTGTGGACGAAGCGTGGAAAAGTTTTCAGTTTTTTTAAATATATATCATCTGCAGTAAGTTTCTCGGCGGGGCATTCTAAAACACTGGAAGTTATGATAAGCATTTCATTTGCACGCCAATGTTCGCGACCAGACCATAAACATTTCATTCTTGTGTTTAAACAGGCATTTAGTATATATCTCACATCATGATTATTTTGGCGGCAATAACTGTTACATGTACTCTTGAGCATTCATGCAGGTCTGTCTCCATGATAACAACGTTTATTTTCGTTTTATGTTCATTCAGCGCTTAGTTACCGTAATGATTCTACAAAATGCCCATCGTTTTATAAACGTTTACCTCCTCTTCTGTCTTAAAGAATTGGAATAAACTGATAAAATAATTATGACGCCCCTAATATGCATCTCACCAACTCAGGGAAAGGTACGAACATTTAAACACACATTTTGTGTTTCCCTCTTGATGTGTGCACGAACTATTCTTTTAATGTCTTTAATGCAAAAGATTTTATTTATATCTTATATCTACTACATTTTGAATTAGGCCGTGTTTAGATATGTTAAAATGGTTCGTGTTGACTGAATAGAAAAATCTTAGAAAGTCTTCTCCAAAACTTCTAGGCCCAGAGCTTAGATAGCTGGTATATAGCAATGTCTAGTGGTGCTTGACAGGTGTGTTCAAATCATGGGCCTGGAGTCAAAATTGTCCCCGTCCGGGTGGTCACTTGTTTTACATACGTAGACGGATATAGGAGAAACGTTTTAAAAAATCCATAACAATAACGCTCATTTAGATATTGTGTATGTAGCATTGTCTACAGGTCCTAACCAAATTTTGTTCAAATCATGCCCATGAGATTAAAATTAGCCCCTCCCTGAATAGTCACTTGTTTTGCATAGACTTATAAAAGGAGAAAATTTATTAATCTTCAAGTCCAAAACCACAATGCCCAGATGTTAGATATTTTGTGTATATAGCATTGTCTATTTGGCATATAGCATTGTCTAGAGGCTCTTTACGAAGTCTGTGCAACTCATGCCCATAGAGTTAACATTTGCAACGCCTATGTGTAACATTTTTTATAAATGTTCAACAGCTCTTTCTTCACAGCAATCAGATTTTATTTTTAATTTTATAAATCTACATTAGAAAGATGCAGAAGTCTTGTCATATATTGGTTTATGCTTTAAAGTACGAGTATAGTAAAATAAAGATAAAGTATTATACACTTGGTTGTAACCTAATATTTCCAGTTATATAAATTAGAGGAAACACTGCAATTTCCCTCAATTTGTCCGGACCAACCTTTCCCTAACAGATAAAAGAATCTCTGTTATTTGAGTCAAGAGTTTATAGACAATAGATATTGATCGCCTTCAGTGAAAAGTTACAAAGTACATCTCATAACATGCAAAACTAAATTATTTCAAAAACCAAATTAGCATAGATGAAAATAATGAAATTGCAAGAGTTATGATGCAGACATTATGCATGGATGACAGATGTAAAAGTGCAGATTGGTTTTGATAATATTGAAATATTATATCTTATGATGATGGTGCAGTATGTAAATTTAAAAGTGTACAATCCATTTATTCATACATATCCGGGATAATATTGATAACCACATCTTTTCAAGTGGTAAACGTTTCTTTTTGCAAATATTTGCAGATGATTCAATTACGCTTCAAAACATAACAATTTAATCACAAACATCTGACTAACAAACTATAAATGTCTTTAAGTATACCAAGGAGAACAACATGGTCACCAAAGATTTATTTTCAAAGAAATTATATATAGAGATTCTACAGTGCACAATCGTTAAAGAGATAATTCCTAATGTAGTAAACACTGAGCGGAACCTTGTTATATGCACTGCTGATATCTCAAATAAAATGTACTTATTGTCACCGCATCGACTTACTGTTTTTAGAAATATTGATGTATTTTGCACGGAAAATATAAAAGAGTTTTTCAAACATACGCCTTCGTTTTTGCTCCTATTGCCAGCGAAAATGGTATAACATGATATTCATGTACCACATATTTTGCAGATCAGGAGTCTATCTAAGTATGATAAAAAATTAGACTAAAATACATATATATTTTTCTTAGTATCGTGATGTATTGCTTGAATGAACAGAGTAAATTGGGCTCAGAAGGGGAATGGTTTCATAAGACAACTGTTAATATACAGTAAGTTCAATTTCTTACACGTTATTCAGTTAAACATATAAGAAGTTTAAGCGCTTTTATTTAAACTTATTTAATTGTTTTTGCTTGACTCACATAACTCGGATGTTTACATGTTTACGCGTCTATGATTAAAAGCTATTTTGCTAAATGTAAACATCAATTTTATATGACACAACGAAAGTTATACGTAAATATGATTGACCCATTTTCGCTAAAATTTTGATTTATATATCAAACTTTATTCAGAAAGGCTTAGTTTGTAAATGGGCCTTTGACAGAACCATTGGAATGGTCTCTACGGTTACAAAACGCTTTTGCAGCACTCTTTGTTTGGCCATTCTTTTGCCGATAAGTAACTCTTTAATTGATACTTAAATATGCTTTGAAACTGGTTTTACATTTTTAAACAAAATCAAAACAACCCTAATGCTAGCAGCTTCGGTCGGTACGTTTTATTATTATTCCCGCGATGTTATGAAATGTAATCTAGTTATTCGTTGGGGGGACTTTTCCTCAGAAACACGCATATTATCAACAAATGTCTGATCTGTTTTTAACCTTTACCCTGTTGGCTGCAATTGATTTGCCTTTCCTAACTGTGTAAATCGTATTCGTCCCTTCTGATCATGGCCTTCATTCAGTATATTTTCCCCCAGGCACACCTTCGAACAAACAATGTAAAAATGTACTTATTGTCACCGCATCGACTTACTGTTTTTAGAAATATTGATGTATTTTGCACGGAAAATATAAAAGAGTTTTTCAAACATACGTCTTCGTTTTTGCTCCTATTGCCAGCGAAAATGGTATAACATGATATTCATGTACCACATATTTTGCAGATCAGGAGTCTATCTAAATATGATAAAAAATTAGACTAAAATACATATATATTTTTCTTAGTATTGTGATGTATTGCTTGAATGAACAGAATAAATTGGGCTCAGAAGGGGAATGGTTTTAAAACATTTTCAGCCACAGACAACTGTTAATATACAGTAAGTTCAATTTCTTACACGTTATTCAGTTAAACATATAAGAAGTTTAAGCGCTTTTATTTAAACTTATTTAATTTTTTTTGCTTGACTCACATAACTCGGATGTTTACATGTTTACGCGTCTATGGTTAAAAGCTATTTTGCTAAATGTAAACATCAATTTTATATGACACAACGAAAGTTATACGTAAATATGATTGACCCATTTTCGCTAAAATTTTGATTTATATATCAAACTTTATTCAGAAAGGCTTAGTTTGTAAATGGGCCTTTGACAGAACCATTGGAATGGTCTCTGCGGTGCAGCACTCTTTGTTTGGCCATTCTTTTGCCGATAAGTAACTCTTAATTGATACTTAAATATGCTTTGAAACTGGTTTTTACATTTTTAAACAAAATCAAAACAACCCTTATGCTAGCAGCTTCGGTCGGTACGTTTTATTATTATTCCCGCGATGTTATGAAATGTAATCTAGTTATTCGTTGGGGGGACTTTTCCTCAGAAACACGCATATTATCAACAAATGTCTGATCTATTTTTAACCTTTACCCTGTTGGCTGCAATTGATTTGCCTTTCCTAACTGTGTAAATCGTATTCGTCCCTTCTGATCATGGCCTTCATTCAGTATATTTTCCCACAGGCACACCTTCGAACAAACAATGACACTGATAAACTGAGCTCATATCCTCAGTATAGCTAATAAGTGTTTCTATTGCGCTGCAGCAGTATTGGTTAAAGTAGGTGCAGTATCAAGGAAGTTGTAAAAGTAGTAGAAGTGGTACATTTTGGGGGATTGCGGAAATAGTTGAACGTAGATGCAAATAAAATTGAAGTAGTAATGGCAGCTCATCTTTAGAAACGTATTCGCGAAGAGTTATCGAAAGTCTAACTATTTTTATCAACAAAGCATCTATAATATTTTTTGTGTGAAACTCTATGATTTTTGTATCGCGGTTTTAAAAAAATACGATGTGTTTCAGACGGATATTAAAGTCTTTATGTGGGGGGTACATCGGTCATTAGAATCGGTTCACGGTCCAAGGACTTTCAGATTCCAAAACGAAAGTTCAAACCGTTCTTCAAAGACGTATATTCCATTTGGCGAAGGTTCACGATTTTCTGTCTCGACTAGAGTTGAAAATCCCAGATGTTGGTATGCTCAACAGATTTAAATTAAGCTGTACGCCGGACACACCCATTCTAAAATTCGTGACAGAAAACGCGCATGCTGTTGTATATCCAGACAAAGACATGATTTTCAAAGTGGAATTTCGATTGTAAATCTTATATATGTTTATTGAACTTTCTCAGCTTAATATAAATCATTTTTAATAATCTTTAAATCGTAACCTAGACCAACATATAATAACTACTGTATTGGCTTTGTCTAAACTGTTAGCACATATGAATGTTTGTAATTCCATGTCAGCGTACAGTGACGTCCTAACTAAATGGATTCACAGGCTAAAAATGGTGCATACCTGAAATGGAAAATACTTTGAAAGGTTCAACCACGAACTCTGCCTCGTCTAAAGTACCATGTGAAAACTGATCGTTTGTTTGGTCTTTGTTGAATCTGTTATGTCTTATAATTCAGTGAACAGTGATGACCTAACCGCTTTAACATCTGGGGGCAAGATCCTATTACATAGCCTCGGTCCCTTATTATAACTTTTATCTAATGCATACACTTTATTAATTTATAAAACTAACATTACTACATTGCCATATTTAACATTTGGTCCAGATTTTGCAAGATCTTGATAGGGTTTCTATGAGTCAACAGGAAATTGGAGATGTTATCATGACTCTGGGTTGCTGGCGTCAGATTTGTACCCTACTTTATCCTTTGCTGTTCACATTTTAGGATCGTTTAAACTGATTGGCACAAATTATGTAAAGAAAATCTAGCTGTGCTGTAATAATCTAATAACAAAATCCAGTAAGTTGTTTCCCGTTTTTGTGTTATATGTATGTTTCCCAAAAACTCCAAAAAGCTTACAGTAACTTACAGATGCAAGACCAATTTAGTTCAACCTTTTCAAACTTAAAACATGGAAACCCGTACAGGTACAATAAAAATCAGAAAAATACATTTCAATACCAAAAGGCCATGTTAAAGAAGGACCAACAAATGTTACGCACAAGAGTAAAACGCTCATCCGCCAAGGTTATATAACATTTTCGGATTACAGTAAACTCCGTATATATCGACTCCGGATATAACGTAACTTCGGATATAACGAACAGTTTTGTTTTGTCCGATTTTTTCCCTTCTGTGTTTAATGTAAAAATATACGGTTATATCGTACTCCGGTTATAAGGAAACTTCGGATATAAGGAACACTATTTTCTGGCCCAACAATGAAAAATGTATAGTAAAGTAATCGT
Organism: Saxidomus purpurata; assembly: GCA_022818135.1. Classification (NCBI taxonomy): domain Eukaryota; kingdom Metazoa; phylum Mollusca; class Bivalvia; order Venerida; family Veneridae; genus Saxidomus; species Saxidomus purpurata. The sequence continues at coordinate 43,227,527 of JAFMSR010000001.1, read as the reverse complement.
GTATATCGAACTGCAAATATATTCCGAAGAGTTAAAAATATCTGTTGCATTTTTCTTTTGCCGTCCACATTGTATTTTTCATAGCGCACTTGTATCTTCTTGCGTTACTCGGGTACAAAATTGGCCCAAGCTGTAACTACTCCTCTGTATCCCGAATATTTCGGGTATGTGTCGAGTTATTACTTTGCTAATTGATTTCATTTCCAACACATTTTGAAAGCAGACGACCATATTTAATTTTTGATTCTCCATGTCAAATTTATAAAATTTTGTCAAAGGAAAACTGCAGATAATCTCTGTTCTAGTCTGCTATCTTGAACCCTGGCCTACGCGCGAGCAACCTGGGGTTACAAGAGGCGTCAAGGTAAGCTATTATGCACATGCGCAGTCGACTTACTCGACCTGTTCGGTTTAGAACTCGGGATACCCGAATAACTAATTCGAAAATGGTCCAGGGAATCGAAACGAAAACCATACACATGTGAACACCGCTCTTTAAATGGTCGCATGTCAAGCAACAACGGATGTAGCCCAAGGTCTTTGACGCTATCATTCCTATTTCTCATTATAGCGTCAAAGACGATCCTTCTGAGAAACCTAACAGGTGTACGGCACAAACTGCGCCGTGTTCGTTTTCAAAGGTAAACATACTTTTGGGACAAATCATTACTTTATATGACAAGACTGAAGTATAATCTACTATTTTGCCGAATTAGAACTAAGTGTCTTCTCAACATACCATAAAATCAACCTTTATACAACAGCACCCATAAAATTTTACAAAACGTGGCCGCCATATTGGAAAACTGCCGAAGCATTCCGAAACGCGTATTTTGTCATGTGACTCCTCAATGTTGAAGCGCATGTAAACATTAAGTTGAAAAAAATAACTAACATGCAGAAAGGTATAATCGGCAGTTTAACTCATTAAAATACCTTCTTGAACTAAATGTTGTCATAACAGAAGTATGTTTCATTCAAAATTATAATAATTGTTTCTTCTACATTAAGCCATGTCTATTTTTAGACGGTGGTTTTCCATTCTCGTCTCGTCACGCGCACTTGCGAGAATGAGATTAGCTTCATTTTCGAATATGAAAATAAAGAAATAAAAGGTTTTAGTTTGCTTTTTGGAGCTTTTTTAAATGTGTTTTAATGATGCTGTGGTAGTTTATTATAAAACAATTAAAGGTGCGATATATTTTATGCAAAGTGTTATAAACTGACCTTATCCTGTTTACTTTGCAAGGCTACAATTCCTTAACTAAATATGGTCAACTGACACAATAAAAAGACCAATTTAGTTATGGAAGCCAAAACTACAACGGATGTTGTAAGAAGGAATCGTATACAGTCGAATGAAACCGGGTAGGTGTCGAGTTATTACTTTGCTAATTGATTTCATTTTCAACACATTTTGAAACCAGACGACCATATTTAATTTTTGATTCTCTATGTCAAATTGATAAAATTTTGTCAAAGGGAAACTGCAGATAATCTTTATTCTAGTCGGCTATCTTGAGGCCTGGCCTACGCTCAAGCAACCTGGGGTTACAAGAGGGGTGTAGGTTAGTTATTATGCACATGCGTAGTTGACTTACTCGACCTGTTCGATTTAGAACTCGGGTTACTTGAGTAACTAATTCGAAAATGGTCCTGGGAATCGAAACGAAAACCATACACACCGCTCTTTAAATGGTCTCATGCCAAGCAACAACGGATGTTGTAAGAAGGAGTCGTATACATTCGAATGAAACCACATGAAACAAAATCTCTCAACACAAATTTTATGGTATTTGTTTTATCAATGTAAGAGTAGTTAAAGCTTTTTTGAAGAATAAGCAGAACAATACTTATTGTTGAATTTAACTTAAACAAGATTCTGCATTGACTAGGAGTTACAAGAGGGTGATGAAAAGCTAAAGGGCGTCTTCAGGGGGCTAGATCTAACCTGAGGTATTGAGGGTGTTGTATGAAGTTAATCAGATTTTGTGGTAGCTATTTTGAAGTAGATGCGATAAATATTGCTGTGGAAAGTCTAACTACATCTCGCTACAATTTGATATCTTGTGTATGTGTTTTTACCTGATTTATATCAATCAAAAGTTCGCAGCATTTTCTTTGATTTTGCTAAGTAAAGCACTTCAACGTGTTAGATAATATATATAGGACTGGAGCGAATAGCGGGGCAATTTAGATTAACAATGATGTAGAGCACATGACAAGATTATTCACCTGGCAGTTTTCATTTACCAAAAGGTTGAGGCATCTCCGCATTAGGTCTAATTTTAGTATGTAAGGAGTTGCACACATATATTGTGAATGGTGTTCTAATAAAACGGTTTGATCTCTTTTGCATATAACAATATAACAAATCTAGCCTTCTAACTATGTATAGCTAGGGTGTTATATCACGAAAGCAAAGTACAGTTAATGCAAAAACTAACTGAATATAACATGATGTTTCAAATGTTCGAATACATTCATTTGCCAAAGTTCTGTTACGTTCTGCAAATAAAACACAAACCCAAATGTGTTATACATGTTATTTATCAGTCTTACTTAATACAAAACGAAATTGTAGCAAAGATACAAATATGAGTTTTTATGCTTGTAGTGTTTGCACATCTACTTTTATAAAAACATCCTACAATGAAATCAATGCGTAAGTGAAATGTTAAAATCAAGAACTGAATATATATCACGGGTTTGTGATTCTTATACATTTTAGATGATATGAGCTGTTGACAGTCACATCTTATCGGTGATTGTTTCAATTTCAGTCTTGTTGTGCATACGGTGAGCCATTACATTATAGTAATGCTGCTTTTTAAGTATTCAGGTAGAGGTTTACCACCTAGTAACATACAGTGCACCATCGAATCGCTTTGCAGCGTTGCCAACAAATACTTAAATCGCCTCTACAGCATTTTCATCATCTGCAAAAACATTCCGTATTCCATAATTATTTTCTGACTTAGTATAATGCACTCATAGCCGACGACATTCCTTTCTTTAATTGCTACAACAGCCTCTGCTCCACTTCCGGTTAACCATGCTCGCAGAATTGTTTCTCGGTTAAAACTCGGTTAAACCTGTTTATCATAAGCTATTACGACAGACCGCATGCTTTGTGACAAAGTAACGATCTCGTATTCTCAATCGAACGACCCCTTCATATCGCTTTTAATTTTGATAGTGCAGAAACGCACCTTGAATGTTTCACACACAGTAAACAGTATATCTAATCTTGAAGGATAACATTAATACAGGCTTTTTAAGAAAGGTTGACAAACAATATAATTAATTTTGTTGAAAGAACAATACATTTTCTTAGATGAAGCACCTAGAGGCATGAAACACTTTATTAATTGGGAACTATTATTCGATGAACACTAACCTGATAATAATGATACTGTTGTATTACTTTGGAAGTTTCGCGTACCTAGTGGCTTTCCCGTGGTGTCAGCTGCTACAAGAAGAAAGTCCGGGTCGTTAGTTTTGTAAGCCTGATAGTCAAACTCTGTATAATCCCATCCTTCGTCTGCTGTTCATTCAAGAAAAACCTTTGCATCATCCAAAGTTGCATGTCGCACGGTAACCGATACTTCACCAATCGATTCCATTGTTTCTTTACAACTGTAAAATGCCAAAATGTTAAGTCCTGAAGTATAAGTTTGAAATTCAATATATGATATGAATTAACATATTCTGGATAAATGAAAGTTCTGAATTATTCAGAAAAATAGCAACAGTTAATTATTTTATTATCCTTTAAAATGGTCATACAGTTCTATGGTCCAGTAAAATGCTTAAAACAGTGAAATGTGTATTGCTTTGAGATGAAACCACAAAGAGTTGATACCAGTTTTTTCTCATATTAGAAAATACAGATGGATTACATGCACCAATTTTTGACGAGACTGTCGAACATGTTATTCGCTATATTTAAAGGAGCTAAAACTTTAAACAAGAACTATCTTTAAAAGGGATGGTCGGCGCTATTTTGAGTATGTGAAAGAGATGAGTAGCTAGTAAAAATTCCTGTCAAATTGTATCTTTATGCAGTAAGAAGGCACCGAAGTATCACAGGGTGAGAAAAATGTGCACCCTGAACGGGACGCGAACCCGGGACCCTTCGCATTCATGGCAAATGCTCTCCCGACTGAGCTTATTCTCCCCAATTGTGATTAAGTCCGTACCGTGACATGTACCAGGAAAACAAACTTAATCCTTGTTTGTCTTATCAAATATGTTACTCGAAATATTTACCGTTATTCACTAGTCGAGAAAGTATAATTACTCTACACTCATAATTAACATTAGGTTGGAGTAGAAATATATCATGTTGATAAATATGAGCTATTTACGTACTAAAATTATAAAGCCATTATGAAATACTGAAAAGAGTATACTATTGACCTTTTTAGTGCGATTTTATCTAATTAAAAGGTGCCTTACAGAGTAAAGTTTTTAATCCAAAAACATTTAAACATTCTACTAGCGCAGAATAAAGTTTATCAATGATATGGAAAAAAGACAAGAAACGCTGTCTGACAACGCTTTTTAGTGAAAAGGCGACAAAAAAGGAGAAATGTATATTTATACCTATACATTGTTTTCACTGCACAGAACACAGTTAAATCATTATTCTACATAGTATCCGTAATTTTATCATTCTATTTATGAAAATTTAACATGCTAGAAAAATATCATCGGAAACATTTAATATGGACTCTCCCCAAGGTACGGGCTTTTCCAAATGACTAGCACACATCTTTGCATGCCGATTTCAATGTATTTGAACGTTTAACAAGAAATTGAAATAAAAATAGATATAAGAGGAATAATTAAACGACGAGGCAAAGTGGTTCAAGCACCAATTTTTAGCTACTGGCATTTTACACAATTTTTCGCTAAATATACATAATATTTGGACAAAACTGACTACTATTATTATATAACTATTATTGCAAACCTTCAAAACACAGCCCCCCCTTTACCGAATCACTTTATTTGGAACCTTTTTACCCAGTCGTGAAATGCGACTAAATAGTCTTCTTTTGGTATCTGTTGGAGACACTGGTATGTAGCGTTGCCAAGAGAACTTCTGGACTTTTTCATTCTCTTACTCCATCCATTGATCGCAGTTTGACTCCAAGACGCCAAGAAAGCCTTAACATCCTCGCACCTGTGAGAAGATGCGTTATCATGAATCAGATGGGTACCTAACCATCCTTTGCTCGAACGCTTCTTATCGCAAAACTTTTTTATTTGCTTTAGCACAGAGTTCTTTTAGAAGCCGTCAGTGACTGTATGACCAGGCAAGGCAGTTGAACAACTGGCCGACTAGAATGAAAATAATGGCGTACAACATTTTTTTCGCACTGATGGTTTTCTTGGCAAAATATGGACGTGTTTGAACTTTTCGTTTCCATTTCTTGCTATTGGCTCTTCTCTGTGGCTCAAACATGTGTACCCAGGTCACCTTTTAGCAAGTTGGAAATGACCCAACTTTTTTTTTGGGGGGAAGTGGGGGTATCAGAAGATTTTAGAAGTTGTTTTTTTTTGCTCCTCAGTGAGACAATGAGGTACCCACCTAGCACAAATCTTTTTCAGGTGCAAATACTTCTTCAGAATCGTTTTCACGCTGCAGTACTACTGGCTATTTTTTCACCGAAAAGCGAACATCCTGTTCCACCACAGCATTTACAGCAGCAATATTTGCCTTAGTAATAGAGGTTTTATGTCTACACAGACGGGTGTCATCTTTGACAGACAATTTCCTAGCTTTAAAAGCTTTATTCAACCTAAATATTGTACTTATAGTTATGGACTGATGTCCTTGTATATCATACTGTTCATCAAATATCTGCATTGCATTTATACTAAGCCTATCTCTGCATTTGTATAGCAACAGATTTCAGTATTTCCGTTCATGTTGCAAGGTGAATTGTAAAATGGTCAGTGTATATGACTGCATATATTTCAAATTTCAATATCTTGGTCATTTGAAAATCAATTTGTACAAAATAAACGGGTATCAGTAGCTATTTAAAACAGAATTGAGGTGCAGTGAAGCGTTTTAAAATATTCCTGGGATAAATCAACGGAATCCTATTAGTTACAAAACCTTTTGCAGGACCCTCGTAGAGATAAGTTAATTACACCAAGTTATTTCGCTCGTTGACACATATAAAGGATATATCTAGTTATGATAGTGACTGTCAAAAATATTTGACAGATTTACTCTCATTTTAATAGAAATAGAATTGTTATGCAGATCGGTATAGTTTGATCAAAACTATAAAAATGTTCTTAATTTTATGGATATAAATCAGTGATTAATGTCTATTTAGAATTAAAATGGTCAGTTTGAACAGTAATGTCACTTTAAACACAGATGTCTCTAAAATAATCAAGTTTATCTTATGTATGCACACACTGTTAAATTAACAGCAAATTATGCATGCAGATAGAGGACTTATAAATGTACACAGTGTTTCAAAAAGCACGATGTAGATAATGTAAATTTCCTTATGCCTGGCGATAATATGCTCCTCCTTTGCTTCGTGAAGCATAAAACATCTTTTAAAATAAATGTGCAAACGTGACAGACAAATATTAGTATAAAAAGGGTGTAGATCATGCTTCCTGGCGAAGTACTCACTGTTACACGTTTGATGAGTTTAAACATGCTTTCTAATAGTCATAACCAATTATTTATCCCCCCGCCGAAGGCGAAGGGGATATTAGAAATGGTATCCGTCCGTGCGTGCGTCCGTCCGTCCCAGTTTTGTCCGGAGAATAACTCCAAAAGTACTTGAGCGATTTTCTTCAAACTTCATACACTGACAGAGCACATTGGGAGGAAGTGCAGTGTGCAAGAACAATAACTCTACCTTGCCTGCTTTTAGAGTTATTCCCCTTTATCAGATTTACTTGAAAAACTTTATCCGAAGCATAACTCCAAAAGTACTTGAGGGATTTTCTTCAAACTTAATACACTGACATAGCATATTAGTAGAAAGTGCGGTGTGCAAGAACAATAACTCTACCTTGCCTTCTTTTAGAGTTATTCCCCTTTATCAGATTTACTTTAAAAGTTTTGTCCAGAGCATAACTCCAAAAGTACTTGAGGGATTTACTTCAAACTTAATACACTGACATAGCACATTGGTAGAAAGTGCAGTGTGCAAGAACAATAACTCTACCTTGCCTACTTTTAGAGTTATTCCCCTTTATCAGATTTACTTGTCCGAAGCATAACTCCAAAAGTACTTGGGGGATTTTCTTCAAACTTAATACACTGACATAGCACATTGGTAGAAAGTGCAGTGTGCAAGAACAATAACTCTACCTTGCCTACTTTTAGAGTTATTCCCCTTTATCAGATTTACTTTAAAAGTTTTGTCCACAGTATAACTCCAAAAGTACTTGAGGGATTTACTTCGAACTTAATACACTGACATAGCACATTGGTAGAAAGTGCAGTGTGCAAGAATAATACTTCTATCTTGCCTACTTTTAGAGTTATTCCCCTTTATCAGATTTACTTGTCCGAAGCATTACTCCAAAAGTACTAGAGGGATTTTCTTCAAACTAAGTACACTGACATAGCACATTGGTAGGAAGTGCAGTGTGCAAGAACAATAACTCTACCTTGCCTACTTTAAGAGTTATTCCCTTTATCAGATTTACTTTAAAAGTTTTGTCCAGAGCATAACTCCAACAGTACTTGAGGGATTTACTTCGAACTTAATGCACTGACATAGCACATTGGTAGGAAGTGCGGTGTGCAAGAACAATAACTCTACCTTGCTTTCTTTTAGAGTCATTCCCCTTTATCAGATTTACTTGAGAAAAAAAATCCGGAGCATAACTCCAAAAGTACTAGAGGGATTTTCTTCAAACTTAATATACTGACATAGCACATTGGTAGGAAGTGCAGTGTGCAAGAACAATAACTCTACCTTGCCTACTTTTAGTCAAATAGAAAAATATCATACCTATACTGATAATGAACATTAATATAATTTTGCAAACCTTCTCTTCATTGCCTTATTCTTTTTCCACTTACTTGAAAACTGTACTCAGCATGACCATAACTATACAGCTTTTTAAGGATTTCCTCTCACCAAGCAAAATGTACGAAAGTACAACCTTCAGGTAACTTCTTCCCGGCGGGGGGATTAACCATGTGTAACATGGCTCTTGTTACATTTGTAACACATTTGACATATTCTTGATTCTCCTTATGTAAATTTACAACATCTAAATCCCTTTGTTATAAATTGTAACAACAAATTACTGCCACCATGATATTCTTTGTTTTGATTTCTACACCAAATAAACTTTTAACAGAAATTCAAATGCAATATTCATAAAATAAGAAACTCCTAAACCATAATTTAGAATAGTTATCAGTTTATTAAGCAATTCAAGATGACTTTAAACAGACATGTATGTTCGCACATTACCCGTACAGCTTGTCATTCTAAGGTGTTATATATTGTTTAAAAAGAACTATCAGTGAAAACAACTACAATGTATTTCAAAAGTATCTGATTATCGGCAATTTCACATTTATTACTTACCTGTCCGTTTTTTTCAAATAATCACTTTTGACTTTGATAGATTAGTACACAGTTCCCAGCTATCACGAAAGTATAAAAAACGTAAACACATTCTTTAAATCTTCGTCTGACCCTGAGATAAAAACTATAATTATATACCTAACATTGATACATGTATTTTCCGCAAAACCTCGCCGACAAATCCGTCATACGGATCAAGTACATGAAGAAATCTGATTCAGTATCATCCCACTACCAAATTTGGCAATAGTTTTGATTGGGTGGTTCCCGTTGGTCCATAGAAAATCACGTCGCCTATAATTAATTGGATCGTTGCGTCTTGTCTAAACAATGACATCACATTTATTAAATGACCTCGCATACAACACATATTTGGCGCTAGTTAGACTTTATCTTCTATTTTATGCTTAAACGTCATTTAAAATTAAGATTATTAGTAAAGGTATATATTAGAAGGGTCATTATCATAGAAATGTGATCAAGAATGCCGGTTTGGCTCTCGTAGCGGTCGGATCATGCTCGTGCGCCGCACTCGTATGATCCGATACACAACTCAAGCAAATCCGGCATTTTCGATCACATTTACAATGTATATGTTCATAAACCTATTGTATCACCATGCGGCATATAAGTAAACCATTTTAATGTTCCGATATCTATACCATTAGGCCTCCAATGTTCTGAAATATCATTTAAGTACATAGGACAAATGTTCGTTCCCAAAGCAAACATTGGAAATTGTTTTTACTAGTTTATCGCTGTACAATTAACCTAGAATACGTTTGCTTAAAAAGTTGATTTCATTACACAGTGGTGCAACCGTTGAATTAGGATAAAGTTATGAACTTCTTCGTTCTATTTCATTTTGTTTCATACATTCTAAAGGTCTAACTGATTAAATCGGTGAAGGGTTTCCATTATTGTAGTGTCAAAAATCCCTTAAGGTATTATAATACTTAACTAGCGCTTTTATTTTTACCAAAGCTCGCTTACTGACTTCAAAAGCTGCTTTATACTGCCAAATATTGTGGTGTTGAATACTGATGTATCAAATATCGACAAATATAAAGAATGTTCTCAGACCTCATGAAGAAGTTCCATCGCCGGTCAACTAGAGGCAGTCATTTCAATTCCAATTTGAAAAAAAAGATTTTGGAAAGTCAGTGTCTAGTGTATCTATGATAGATGGTTCCTTTGATACTTTCATTCGAGCCACGTCCCTGAATCGCTTTCAAACTTTCTTTCTTGCACAAAAATTAACAGGACTAAAGTTACTAGGAATCCAATGCAAGAATAGGATCCTATTTTAATGTCATTTACTGCTCTTGCAAAGAGGAAATTGGTTGGTCCTTAAAATAGATTAATCTCTTTATAATACAAATGTACGCCAGGAAATACATCCAAGTCCGGACTCGTGTTGTTTTTCATACTCATAACATTGACAGATAATAAAGCCTAAAAAAGGTTTACTTCAGTTTCAAATAAAGCACGTATAATAAGGAATGAGAATTACATTTGAATTTTAATTACACAGAGTAGCGATGCATGTTGTTCAAGTCTGATTTCTTACGTATATGTTTGTGTTTTAGAGCTTGGTCGTTGCTACCGGATAATCCATAAATGCCCCCAGAAGAGGTTTTCCGGGGATAGTGCAAGATACAGAACGCATCCCGTTCCAGACACAAACCCTGGTTCTTTTATATACCCGAGTATAGATACACGTACATGTAATGAATTGATTACTGAAACAATTACAACAACTCAACTTAGATATACCGTTATAAATCATCATGTGTCTACTACGGTTGCACACTTTTCATGCTGATTAACATCACAAGTTTTTTTTAACTATCACAACCGGTTTTTTTTTTTAAATGCAGGCGACACCATATTTCCCAACGGACAGACAAACGGACAGTCAGACGCAATCAACGGCACTAGCAGATTTATATGTCCCGCCTCTCCACATCTCCGTTTTTAATGTGCATGCATAAATACGCCGACCTCGTCATGTATACTCCACATTTTTCTAAGTTTACACCTAAAAATGTATCATAACTAAATCATGTTTTAAGACACACTCATTAAAAAATGGGCGCAATATTTTTAGAGCAATGCTATAAAGTTGATGACAATGAATGGCTTTAAAGTTATTAAAATTACTTAGGGAAGTTCATTTTTGTGGCAAGAACGATTTTGTTGCCGACTTCAGATATTATATCCTGCTTTTATCAAAATGCTCGCATCACACTCAACTTATTGCAGGAGTTGACCTTTCGAACATTACAGCGATTTTGTTTCCTGTGAAGTTACTTTCGAAACTGGTTCCATAAAGTGCTGTATTTTTTCCAAAGAGATGTTTCTCATGCAATAAACTGACCATGAGGGATCCACATCAAACGAGTTAAAAAGACCACTAGGGTGCTTATTACATCAAATATCCACCAGGTTGAATTTTAGTGGTAGATTAGAATTAGGTAAAATCTCAAAATTCCTTTTTACACTTAATAGCTTCACAAGAACATCTTCTTTGAGGTTTAAGATGATCAGCCCATGATTGTCATTTTGTCTGCTACCTTACATATACCTATCTTTATAACTCTACAGTTATAGTGGAATATTAAGATCAATCTTCGGTTTTATGATTATGACATATTTTGAGAATTGAAGAAACTACGACATGTCTTTGAAGTGTATACTCCGAAATCTCATGACAATCGACGACCGTACAGTATCAAACCATAATTTTGCAGTAACAAACTAATGAATGAATGGTGTTTTATTGCGCATCGACTTCCCAATGTCATATAGTGCGCGTTTAAATCTCTGTTCCAAAAATGTTATATGCATGAACGTCGTGCGTTGAACTATATCGCACTGATGTGCGGCCTTCTCATCGGTGGTTTCAGTCACAACTTGCATTGGGCTTTACCATGTCTGCAGAGGTTTCAGCTCACAAAGCCCATTTAGTCGCCATCTACGATACACACAGGGCATCACCCACGGTGGTTGCAATTCTGGCATCTACGCATTAACCCCAAACAACAACAATGTTATTTTTTTAAATTATTTCTTATCAAAAGCTCGCTTAAATGTACAGCGCACGTTTTGCTCAAAGACTTCTGTTCACATTCTATGAATGCTTTAAACAACTTTAAATGATGAAATCTATGCTTACCTTCTTTTCACTTAAAGTTTTACGTGTATTTATGTTGTTTTTAGCTCATCTGGCACGAAGTGCCAGAGTGAGCTATTAGGATCGCATTCCGTCCGGCGTCCGTCGTACGTCTGTTTACATTTTCATTAAACGACATCTTCTAGGTCAATGATGATATAACTTGGCAGGGATGTTCCTTGCATGAAGCCCTTTTATAGTTGTTCAAATAATACCATTCCATGCAGAACTCTGGTTGCCATGGCAACATAAAGGAAAAAAGTACCTCCTGCACGTGATTTTAATCCATATTACAGGTTTCTGTGACCAAATCTGAAGTGTCAGCTAAAGCGAAAGTGACGTGGGGTATTCTTGCGCTTCTACTGACAGAATATGTTGTTTACAGAACATGTTCCAGTCACTTGACCAGGACTTTCTTGCACCATTGTTAACATGCTGTTTTTTCGCTATTTTTGTTTGTATAAAGATAGATCTTCGAAATAAGGATAGCCGTGCAAGACGTGAAAGACTGAAAATCATGACAAAAAGAAGCTGTATTTAAGCGATTTTATATAGAAAACAGTAGAGGCTGTATTTATAGGATTCAAACCTATTAACTAAAAGTCTTACGATTCTCACGTCTTACAGTTTTCACGACCGTACTGGCCTCAGACCACAGTTAATTTTTACTATATGTCCTATATAAACGTTATGCCATGTGGCAATTTTGTTGACATCCCAAACCCAAAAAACTAACTTGTTCTGAGTAGTACCATCCAAGAGAAAAAATTCCAGCAGCAGAAAACTAGGGCTTGACCAGCTTTATTTTTCACTATTTGAGGTCAAAGTTCACCAGCTTTATTTTTCACTATTTGAGGTCAAAGTTCATGTGATAATACCTGAAAATGGCGGGAACCATGCAAAATCACTGATGTAAACAAGAATTCACTGAATACATTCTGACATAAAAACTTAAACAAAATGCACATTTAACAACTATTTCAGGTATACCCTGACCAAAAATGCCATTTATCTAATCTCTTTCTTTCAAAAATTCAATAATATCCAGCCTCAAACAAAGACACTATTTTCCGTATTGTGGTCAACCAAAGGCAAATAACTGTGGTCTGATGCCTACTGTGAGAATCATAAGATCTTACGATTCTCACGGTCCGACGTATTTCACGCTAGACCGGTGTATGTTCGCTCGTAAAAAATATAGTACTTTAGGTATGAGACGCCTAAATACATTTCCATAGACTTACATTATAAGGGTTTCTTCCGGTGCGACTACCCAAAATCTCACCGACTGCTGAAATGAGCTTTATTTTGTAGAATCATCCTAGTCCCACATAAAAATAACAAAATTTATACATGTGATCCAATACTTTATGCCAGTAATTTGGAGCTCAATGACACCACCCCCATTTTTGTGGCAGTTTTAGTGGTCACCGACCAAATATGTCAGTATTTTCAAATACCAAATATTTTGATTATAATTTATATCCAGATTTTCCTTTTCATATTTCATTTGTGATCTATCATGCAGCGATTATTTCAAAATAATTTTTCTTGTATGCATCCACTTAGTTTCAGCCAATCAGCAATCAAACACATAGTGTAGGTCTGCATGTTCCCTAGACAAAATCACCTGCTTCCGGTTTTCACCGATTTAGGCGTCTCATACCATATGATATACGGATGGACCGTCGGCAGGCTTCCGCCCGACCGCAAACTTTTATTTCACGGTTATCTATTTTATGATACGTATATCCCTTCTAAATCACTCTCACAACTTATGTAAATAAAACTCGTTTCTGAAAAATAATCGATCAAATGAAATTAAATAACACGTCATATCACACGCTAATATGTTCGTATCTAGTGCGCGAAAGTATGATCTCGGTACGAAAATAGATTATTATTTACGTTATTGGGGAATAAAATGGATTGAGAAACACATAATAATAACAATCTTCGAAGTTTTGAGCGAGTTGAAACATAATTATGTTGTATAGAAAAAAAGCACTTAGATATTTTGCTGCATACTTAGAGAGATAACTCGTACGAACATATCCCACACAAATGTTGCAGTTAGCTCCCATACACCTATTATCAGGTGATACGTTTCATTCGTATTATTTGGTAATGTTATTAGTTAATACGTGTCACTTACTCATCACATTGGATAAATCCGTCAGATATGATCGCGAAACCCGTAGTTTAAAGACTACTGACGTTCTCCGATATTAACACATAGATAGGGTTATTCTTTTGGTCCAATCCATTCTTGCTGTTTCTGTGGGTACCTTTCCGCTTATATGTTATTTCCGTATGAAAAAAATACCAATTATGAAAAAATAATTGGGTCCATGTAGTTTATCGTTGAATGAAATACAGTCAGAAGTTCGATGCCTAGTAATTTAATCACGAGTGCATAGCACGAGTGATTTAATTTTACGCATCCGAACGACTGACTGCATTTCATTCAACGATAAAACGCTGTGATGTATATATTTTTTCGATTCTAACACGATCTAATATATCGTATTTTATATTTTTTAAAAATATTCTACAGATATATTATACTATATATTTATTTGGCAAAAACTGCGGAGCGTGTTAGAATGCTTTTTCAATGTTCATTTACATATATTATATGTATTTACAGATGCAGTAATATGTATGGAAAAAATAGAAGGTGTAAAACATTCTTTTAACCACCACAACGCGGTGCGTTTATTTCACAATGCATTGTTATGCAAACCATTCACTACTACACACACTAGTTGTCATTGGAAACTGTACACAACTACCTTACGTATACTCAGTTTACCTTTTGCCTCGACTGCAATAATCAGAACTAGTTTCAGTTTTTTTCCTAAGTACTCAGTGGGGGGTTTTCATGACATGTTCGTGACGTGTTTAAAAGAGATTGGCTATCGCGACTCAAGTAAGCATTGGCGCTTACTAAGAGAATAATAACCAATTGAAGCATTTTATTAATTGGTTCTAGCCACAAAATATAATCAAAGCGCTGAAGGCACTGAATTTGTTTGGGTACACAAACACTTGTGCCTTTGAGTTCACTGCTATATCTATAATGGTTTGAGTAGGGGGCTTTACGAAAAACTGAAAGCTCAATGCATGTTCTTAGTTGAAAAATGGCCATAATTCGTCATAATTTTCAAAAACCTTGACAAAGTTATGTTCTCTTGTCTGTGGACGGAGGTCATGATGGTAAATAAGTATGGTTAGTTTCAAAGCAATACCTCTAATGGTTTTGATAGAAAGTGGGGTGGTACGAAAAACTTAACCTATGTGTGACACCAACACAGAGTAGGATTAGCTCCCTTTTTTCTGAGAAGTTGAGCTAAATCACACACCTGAAAATGAACAAAGTAATGGACGACTAGATATAATGCTTGTAAATTAATACGTATGCAAACACCTTTGCCAGTGTTTATAAAGCAATTCAATTTTCTATCCGCAGATCAATTTTTGTCAAACAAGTCAAAAGCCTTCCCCGTCATAAAAATTTATTAATGTTTGAATTATAAAGCAAGCTCTTAATTTTAAAGCAAATATTGATATGTATGCAAACACCTTTGCCTGTGTTTATAAAGCAATTCAATTTTCTATCCACAGATCAATTTTTGTCAAACAAGTCAAAAGCCTTCCCCGTCATAAAAATTATTAATGTTTGCATTATAAAGCAAGCTCTTAATTTTAAAGCAACTATTGATCCATTTTGTGTTTGGTCAAAGTAAATCCATTAGGACATATTTTTATTTCAAGACAAGAACTTTAGTGAGATCAAATTTTAATTAAATGCTCAATGAATAAGAAACCCAGGAATTCATAAAAAAATTGTAAAAGTTTAATATATGAAACTTTTACATCAAATGCAACATTATAAATACATGCAACACATTATACCAACAAAAATAATGAATTGGTATCAAGCAATGGTACCATCTGACAAAGATGAATGAAAATAAAAAACAAAAATGTAACATGCAAAACTGTGCTAAAAAAGGGGTCAAAGTACACATAGGTCTAATAGTACTTTCTGACCTGTGCAAGATTTTAACTGGTAGTGCACTGAATCATTAACAGGGTCATCAGACGAAGTCATAAAAAGTTAAATCTTGCAATACAATATTCTCTTAGAATTAATTAATTAATTTGTTCATTCATTCTTTCACTTTTTCATTCATTCGTTTGTTTTATAAATGTTATTTCTTTTCAGAAGACCACATCTTAAAACTAGACCTATCCATAAATGTGATAA
>JAFMSR010000001.1:43155384-43210982 GCA_022818135.1 Saxidomus purpurata | reverse complement strand
ACATATTTTAGTATGCACATAATGTCACAAGTGTTACTATCAGTGCCTTGTTTACATTATATAAAAATTATGTTGAAAAAAAAAAGCATTTTATTCTGTTTTTTTTTTCACAATCATCTGATAGACTATTATTTCTATACTAGTCATGCCAATACTTCGAGCTTTGGTAAAAAAAAAAAGAATAAAAGCTTTGTAATCAAGTGACCAGTGTTCCATAACATTCTTTATTGTAGAGTTTGAAAGATCCAACACGTTTTGTAAACTACATTGTGTATTAGCAGAGAAAATTTCAGTTACATCAGCATTTTTTTGCTAAAAATGTCGTTATTACCTTCTTAAACAGACTAAAACACTAACAAGTATCACATTTCCTTATTTTAGTTTGAAATATCTCAAGACCAGTTTATATGTGCCCTGAAATACTAAATATATTTGAAATAGTAACTTTGTGTAATGTTCGTCCCCTGTTGCTGACAGTACTTTGTGACGACTTTTGCTTCATAAATATGTAAAAACCAAAGCAGTTTCTGTTACAGTTTTGTTATTTGTGTTATTATACTGTTCTGAAAGGAAGTTTTCCATAAAAATGTCTACTTCTCTTTGTTTGAATATAAAGTCAATTTTCAACCTGAGCGCAAAATGTCCAAATTTTGTAGTAAACCGCACTCCAGTTTGGAATAAAATGGCGAAATATAGGATAAAACTAGTATAACATAAAACATCATTTAACAACAGTTGAAAAACATGTAAAAATTCATATAGAGTCATCAAAGTTCCCTCTTTAGGTGTCTAAATATATGTTTAAGTAATGTCCGTCCCCTACCCTGACCGGACACTAAAAAAAAAATGAAATTTACCAAAAAGTGTTCAGAACGTTATCTTTTCAATTACTGATCATTGTGCAGGACATATTGCTCTACAAAAGTGTCAATTTCTTGAAATAATACATAAAACTTTTTTTTTTTACTTTGAAGCTAAAAGAATTGGGCACTTTACTGTGCATCAGCCCAAAACACTTCCTTTCATTAAACAGCTCTTAGTTTGCATTTTGGGTCTGGAATAATCCAACCCCAAGTCAAAAATGTAATGCCCCGGGGGCGTTTAAACTGGGGTATACGGTACTTTCTTTTCTGAAATAATCACAAATTCAAGTCATAAGAAAGAAATTTTGATTGTACTGGGTTGCAAGACTTAGTATTTCCCATACAAAAGCAGTATATAGATGCTTGATTCCTACCTATATATCAGTGGTATTCAATTGCTAAGATGCTGCAGCTTAGGCTCATCTGCAGAGCTTATTTCCGAGGGGTTATTTGTAAAAGAATTTTTAAACTAGAATTTTGTCGATGGCACACCATCTCGTATTGCATCCTGGCACAGTACCAACTTTGGACATGTAATAATTGTATTCTCAAAGTCACGGTGACCTTAATCTTTGACCTATTGAACTCAATACAGGTAGGGGTGTTCAACTAGTCATGGCCAACCTGCACACTAAGTTTTCTATCAAGTGTTCTTTTTATAGGCAGTATTGTATATGTTGTGTAGGAATGGACATGACCCCCCCCCCCCCGCCCTGCCCCAACCAACACACAGCTTAAGACACAGGGATAAGATGAAAATTCTACAAGTGTAATTCACTGCCTGGAAGTCATAGCAATATTGTTGCAAAGTTTCAAGTTTCTAGTGCAAACAGTGTATGAGGAGTTAATTGCTAGGACAGACTTCATCGCTCAAGGTAACATTGACCTTGACATTTGCAGGGGGGTGAACGTAGAACCGGTAACTGCAGAGGAAAAATGGCGGAAATTGTTGTTTGAAAATGAAAATAGGGCCACATTTTGACGAGTAGGTAGACTTGTAACATACTCTGAAATATTTGAGTACTTTCATCAGGTGAAGAAGTATATAATCTTCAATCGGCTTTTTGTTTTAGCTTCGTAGGTGCCATACTTAGCCTGTTTGCTTGAACATTGTCTGCGACAATTGATGTTTACAAATACAAAATGACCGACTCCCAGTATTCTTTCAGCATTTCCAAGGCAAAAACAAGGGCTCTGTACTATGTTATACAAGTTATCATTACAGCTAAACCCACTGTAAATTGTTGTGCCGGTGACCATGACTATATGGTCTATTTGGCCGGAAAAAAACAGTATCACACACTTTTTTGTCTCTGCATAGAGTATTACGCAAGTTTTGGTATCTGCCTTCTTTAATTTATATTAATCGCTATATATACCCGTTTGACGAATATTTACGCATAATGTCCATCATACTCAAAAGAACGCGGCTATAAGCAGATTATAAGAACATTTTGAACTGAACATACGTCCTTTCTCTCATGTACAATGTCAAAAATAAAAATGCTATAAGTACATAATTTAACGCTTTTATGCACATCAAAAGAGATATCAAAGTCTAATAGCATTTTAAAGCCAAATACAACATCACAATTTGCATTGTAGAGCAACAACATGTTTCTGGAGTTACTAGGTGTCCAGAATGCATGTAAATAACTTTGTGGGTGAGGTTAACATTATTTTAATTTTCAATGTCATATGTTTATTGGAACAAGTAAAGATATTATTATAAAAACAGGATAATTGTTCTTTACGGTGTAATATCACGTTATATTTTTACCGAGTGTACCAAAAGTGATATTTTCACAAGTGGCGCAACTGTTTCGGTGTTCGTGATACTACATCGATACCGACAATATTTCTGTTTAATTTATGTCTGTAACAGACTAACAGTTACAATTCTTTTGTTAACATTGTTTTAATAAAATGTCGAAAATCACAGAAAACGACATCAGAAAGCAAACATTACGTTATTTAATGACTTCATCGTCGTGGTTTCCGGCATCCATTACGCTGAGTATACATTTAGATGTTAATCCGGGTAGAACATTTTATAACTATCACAGTGAGTTTGTCGATATATAAAGTCAACCATTATAATTGGATAACCCACTGAAAAACATAAATTGTGGATATAATTATGTTTTAAAAAAGTACGTACTGATGAATATTATTAGTATTTAACGACTTGTTCATGGCACCTAAAATCAACAAGAACAAAACATTATTATGTTGTCACTAGACTTTTAGTTAAGTTGCTAACAGACTCTGAATGTTGTTGATATCTTAAAAAACTCTGACGTATATTTTAAATGACATATTACAACGGATGTTATAAACTCTGTACAATGTACTTATAGCATATTTATTTTTGACATTGTACATGAGAGAAAGGACGTATGTTCAGTTCAAAATGTTCTTATAATCTGCTTATAACCGTGTTATTGCAAGAGCTTGAGTATGATGGACATTATGTGTAAATAATCGTCAAACAGGTACGTATAGTGATTATGAATTAAAGAAGGCAGATACCAAAACTTGTGTAATACTCTCTGCAGAGACAAAAAAAGTGTGTGATACTGTTTTTTTTTCGGCGATATAGTCCATATAGTCACTGTCACCTGCAGTGGGTTTAGCTGTAATGATAACTTGTATAACAAAGTACATAGTCCTTGTTTTTGCCTTGGAAATGATGAAAGAATACTGGGAGTCGGTCATTTTGCATTTGTAAACATCGATCGTTGCAGACAATGTTCAAGCAAACAGGCTAAGTATGGCACCTAAGAAGCTAAAACAAAAAGCCGATTAAAGATTATATATTTCTTCACCTGATGAAAGTACTCAAATATTTCAGAGTATGCTAAAAGTCTACTTACACGTCAAAATGTGGCCCTACTTTCATTTTCAAACAACAATATCCGCCATTTTTCCTCCTCAAAGTCTCATGTGCCAATATATTACCTTTAATGTCCGAGTGTGACTTGCTCTTTGAGATATCAACCTGGATCTTATGTGTAACATGCTGTCCCATTGTGGTAAACAGAATCTGTTGCCCAGTCATTTCAAAATCATTAAATCTTGAGGATTAGTTACAGCCAGGACCTTATGTGTCACTTTTTACTTTCAATCTCTAAGTGTGACCTTGAACTTTGAATAAAGACCTGGTTCTTGCAAGGGACACGCCATCCGATTGTTATTAACAACTGTGCCAAGTCAATTCAAAATCATTCAATGCATGAAGAAGATACAACCTGGACAAGGTCATATGTGTCCATTTTTAACCTTTATTCTCAAAGTGTGATCTTTGAGATATAGGCCTGGCAATGTGCCGGCCAAGCGTGAAAAACTGTGCCGAGTCAAGTCAAACTCTTCAATGCATGAGAAAGTTACATTCTTGGAAGATTTTAAGTCATTCATACCGGTACCCCAATAAAATTGTATATGCAGTAACATAAACAATACTAATTATTAGAATTTTTCTCAGTTACAACGCGTTGCAGTTGGCTTTGCCTGCACGCTGTTTTAGCAATCAATACAGTTACAATCTTACAGCACACAAAGGCGAATCTAAAACTATTAATAGAGCATGTATATATTGGTTAACTCCTCCCCTCCGCTCTTTCAATGGCAAGACAAAATAGGGGAGCATGCATAAATATTTAAGCTCCAGCATAAATATGATTTAAGCCGCAGCAAAAAATGCATTTTTATCAGAGCTAAAATATTTTAACTGTGGCATAAATATGTTTTTATGCCAGAGCTTAAATATTTATGCCGCGGCTAAAATCATATTTATGCCAGAGATAAAATATTTTTACCGCGGCTTAATTAATTAATCCATGTGCGGGGATGCAATACGAGTGTGTGCCATCAACAGATGATCAACAAAATTCTAGTTTAAAAATTCTTTTTCAAATAACCCCTCGGTGTATTAGAAAAAAAACGAACATGAACCTTTATGTATTTCAAAAGCAGACTTGCCAATGAATAAACCATACTAAGACTGAACTGATCATAGTCTACACTGGTCACAAGGGCAGATCTTGTGCAATTTTTTGGAACTGTTCTTTTTTACATATATAGAAACTTTTAAAATTATTCTTGAATTACAACAATTAAGTTAAATACAAACATGCATATTTGGAAATTGTATAGAAATTTTATAGAACTGCTAATATTACTATTCCAAAAGTGACAATTTCAACAATAACCCTTCTTTTTTTTAAATTGACCTGATTTAAGGAAAAAATTAGGAAATCAGGCTATGTGTAATGTGTCTTTTATTCACAAAATCAGACATAAATTCTGTTTTGGCTAAGCAAAGTAACTCTATATAATAATTATTATGTCTCTTATATTGCAATCACTTCTGTGTAGATAAACAGACATTAGCTCCTTTGTGAGGGGGACATTAGCCATTTTATTAAATCATTTTGCAAAAGTTGACATAAGCCACATCATTAACATAATGTGGTTCATGTGAAATATTCAGTTTAACTTTCCTTTAAATGATTACATCTGATTTATTAATTTTGAAGAGTGAATGCCGGTTTATGTCCGCCTTTGCAAAATAAAAAGGGGCTAAAGTGTAAATGAAATCGTTCATTGTTCCCGAAGCATGCCTTATACAGTTACATGTTTTCAATGTAAGTCTTAGCATATTAGAGTAGAGTGGGTAATACATAATACTCCACACTGTAAAATATCTGACTGCACAGTAAATACTGGTCTAGGTATTACTTTTTCTTCATTTTCTCATTTAATATTTAATACACTTTTAAAATACAGTTTAATTAAACATCATTTATACAAAATAGAAGACTGTTCTGTGGTTCAGATCTGTTTTAGCCATACTCTGACAACTAGAATTGATTTAACACTGATTGCCTCAAGCTATAATGAAATTTTTGTTTTATGCTGTCTTATCAGTATGTTATGCAAGATTACATAACTACTGTATGTTATGCAAGATTACATAACAACTGTATATCACAGGATTTTAAATGCAGCAGGGGAAAAATACAGAATGCAATCTCTTTGGCAACCAATCAAATTCAACCTTTGGCTATACTGGCTGGAAATTGCAGTCAGGTAAATCTCTCCTATTTTGGAAACAGAAAAACACTTGTGATAGGTATAGGCATGATGGGAGACATGCTGAGGTCTCATCCACAAATTCAAGCTAACATATTTGCTCTTATGGACGGACCTTTATAAAATTTGCTTCAAATCAAATCAAGCAAGTTTTAATGCAAACTAAAGTTAGCCACTGTCTCCTACTCTGTAAAATGATTTCCCATAATACTTGTCAAATTTGAAACCATTCAAATTTTAATTGAATTATAAATTCTTTCTATTACTCAAAGATCTTTCTTAAAATGCTGATCCTGCTCAGACAAGGCAAGTTTACCATTCTTTGAGAAATATTTATTAATACACGATTGTATTATTTAATCTTAGAGGATGTAAATCAAAGCACTAAAAGAACTGATAGCCATAATCGCATTTAACCTTTTTGGTTGCTGCATTTACATTAAATAGAAATTTTATGATGAAGAATGTTTTTAAAATCTGCAAAAAATCAAAATCTTTATTGAAAAAAGGGGTCATGCATGGTTCTTCAAATACAAAAATCAAAGCTGATATATTTGTTTCTTAACATACTTTGTTTACTTTTTATAATGTGTATAGATTCTGTTCACTGTGCATTAAGGGGGGAAGTGCCTTCCATAGGTTGTCCAAGGGGTCCCTGTCCAGGGGGGGGGGGTCTTCAGACACGGACTGTCCAGGGGGGTCATGTCAGAGAAAGTGCCTTCCATAGGTTGTCCAAGGGGTCCCTGTCCAGGGGGGGTCTTCAGACACGGACTGTCCAGGGGGGTCATTTCAGAGAAAGTGCCTTCCATAGGTTGTCCAAGGGGTCCCTGTCCGGGGGGGGGGGTCTTCAGACATGGACTGTCCAGGGGGGTCATTTCAGAGAAAAATGCCTTCCATAGGTTGTCCAAGGGGTCCCTGTCCAGGGGGGTCTTCAGATGCGGTTTGTCCAGGGGGTCATTTTGTAAGACGGCTTGTCCAGGGGGGGGTCATTTCAAAGAAAGTGCCTTCCATAGGTTGTCCAAGGGGTCCCTGTCCAGGGGGGGTCTTCAGACATGGACTGTCCAGGGGGGTCATTTCAGAGAAAAATGCCTTCCATAGGTTGTCCAAGGGGTCCCTGTCCAGGGGGGTCTTCAGACACGGTTTGTCCAGGGGGGTCATTTCAGTGAAAAGTGCCTTCCATAGGTTGTCCAGGGGGTCATTTTGTTTGACGGCTTGTCCAGGGGGTCATTTCAGAGAAAAATGCCTTCCATAGGTTGTCAAGGGGGGTCATTCGTATACTTTAGTGGCATTAATGGTTTGTCCAAGGGGGGTCTTCAAAGGGTTTGTCCAAGGGGGGGGGGGGTATTTTAGGTTGAAGTGCCTTCCATAGGGGGGGTGCGGATATTTTCTGGAATAGCCCATTAGTCAGACCACAACTAGAGTATGCATCATCTGTATGGTCACCAGACTCACCACACACCCAGGTTAATATTCACAAGCTGGAGATGGTCCAGCGACGCACAATCAGATGGGTAAAAAATGATTATTCCAGAGATACCAGTGTGACAGACCTGCAGAACACCCTTGGATGGAGCACCCTTGAGAACAGGCGTCAAGCCTCCAAATTGGTTATGTTTTACAAAATATACTACAATCTTGTAGCAATCTCCCTGCCCAGTTACCTAGAAGTCCCAAACAGGTTAACAAGACATATGCACCCCCTTAGTCTCCGCCAAACCCATGCAAATTCGGACTTCTTTAAGTACTCTTTTTTTCCCCCATACCACAGTCCTGTGGAATAGATTACCCACACATATTGCGATCCTGCCTGATCTTGAATCATTCAAGCAGGCAGTGGCCCAAATCAATTATTAGTCATACAACAGTTGTTTTTAACCCTTTTACTATTTTAACAGTTTTAACCGTCTTGTTTCTCTTGACTGTAGGAGCTATCTTGCAGTAGTTTTATCTTTTATTAACACCCGGCGTGCACCCTGCCCATAATACTCGTGAGAATAACAAGATAGATAGATAGATACTGCCGGTAGTGTAAGCGTATATAGAGGATAATTTGCGGTTACAATGAATACCGGAATCGACTTCACTACCGGAATCTACCGGAATCGGTTTTCGATTACCGGAATCTACTTAGTACAAGCGTTCTATATACTTGATTGTATTAAATACATATAAATATGATAGAATATATGATATTTGACTCGTATGCAAAGTTTTAGAAAATAATATTAAGCCAAAAAATGACTTTGGAAGTTTTTTTTTGCTTATAGTTCATTATGTTACAGTCGGTGTTAATAACATCTGCGAACCTGTGAGAATCACAATTATACCTCAAAGATATATACATGTAGTTGATGGAGTATAACTATTTTGAACGTTACCTTTTTGAAGAAATGATTCTGAAATGATAATACTTTACAGGTCATAAGCTAATACAGCATTTTGACTGTAATTAAAAATTGCACCGTTATTTGTTTTCTAAGTTATGCTTGAGCTATTTAATTTGCGTGATGTTTGTGTGAAATGTTAATTAATTGAAATGTTTTACTTATTATCTGATATATGAATAAAATCTAGATATTTATCAAATAATTGCGTTATTTGTTTCATCCATTTGCCATATCCCTCAAAATATTTAATTTGAAGCCCCAGCATTGCACAACCAAAGTCTCGTACTATTCACCTGCACTCTTTTAATCAACGACCAATTAAAGGATGCAATTTTACACCTGTGGAAATGGGACAGAAATTGTTATCACTCAGACTTTTATAAATATCAAAATACAAACAAATATAATTGCCGATTAATGTTTTTTCAGTAACCGCTGAACCAGTTCTATTATTTGCACGTGCCATCTTTTGATTAACATATATGTGAGATGTAAGATTTTTAATTATTGGTGAAAAAAAAGTCTGATTTATATATATATTTTTTTTAATTTGGCTAAACACATTTTATTGAATGACTTTTAAAAGCAATTTGAAATAAAGTCCTTTGATCGTAATGTGTAATTACGCCTTCATTTATTTATCAAAAAAGTACTGGCCCCGATTTCACGAAAATACTTAAGTAATTGCTCAGCTTAGTACGTTATTTGAAAGTCTATTTGTGACTAGAATTAAGGATATTATTTGTTATTAACGATAATCTATGTCTTAATGAAATTAACATGCTGAAAGAATAAAAAGATGTATAATACTAAATGCAAAATTAAAAAAATTTACTTAAATAAAATACTTGCTATAAAACAACATTTCCGGCACAAGTACTGACAAGTGTAATAAATGGGTAAATACAATTCTGACAAATTTGAATTCTATAAAGGAATAAAAATGTAAGGAGATATGAAGTGTTGAAATAAGTTAAGAATGTTGCTGAGTAATTACATAATCATTTCCGTATAATCGGGGCCTGATCTCTAGTTTCATTTTAAAATGAATGAAGACGGTTCTCTGTATGTAAGTGACTGTTATGCATTAATAGTCGAGCGTTATATGCCGTGCGAACATTTTCGCCTGTAAGAGATTTGACTTGGTAAAATAAGAGCTACTTGTAATTGTGTTTCTGGGACTTTGAACTGAAAGGCTAATATTACAGTAACTTGGACAGCTTTTAAATTCATTTAACGGTTGGATTATAAGGCACCTTTTGTCAGATAACGGAACATTTATTTTCATATCAATGTAAAAATATTTACACGCGACCACTGGTGTCATTTCAGACTACATATACTGCCTTGCTGTCGAACCGTAGAAATGCTTTGACAAACCAAACCAAATCAGAGGCAAAACTTCTTTATACACATAGAGTTGACCTGCCAAAGCACCAGGCAGATCAAACATACGAAATAGATGATATATCTTTGAGGTATAATTGTGATTCTCACAGGTTCGCAGATGTTATGAACACCGAATGTAACATAATGAACTATAAACAAAAAAACTCCCAAATTCATTTTTGGCTTAATATTATTTTCTAAAACTTTGCATACGAGTCAAATATCATAAATTATATCATATTTATGTGTATTTAATACAATTAAGTAGATACAACGCCTGTATTAAGTAGATTCCGGTAATCGAAAACCGATTCCGGTAGATTCCGGTAGTGAAGTCGATTCCGGTATTCATTGTAACCCGATAATTTGCCCATCTTTCAAAAAGTACAGTACCAATCTTAGATCCGTGTCGTTGTTTACATGATATAGAGTGACATCGGGTGAAGTCGGCCGTCGGTAATACTCGGCCGTGTCTGATATCGGTAGTTTGTGTATATTATGCCATATTTTGATGACGTAGAACACACAGTTTTTGATAGCAATGTTTAAAAAATTCATGAAAACACTATTGAAACCTACACGAAGATATTTACCTCGCATCACTAAAAAGCAGTCGGTTAATTACAGTATTCTTATCTTTACCACGTGTGAGAGCTAAGATTATACGTATGTTCCAGCAGTACGTTTTTCGGTGTATTAAAGTTTGTACATGAATAACGGTCGTATTTCTTTCACGTGGATAGTGTTTGCATGTCATTTCAATGCATACTGTAAACATGTGATTGTTGGGTGGCCGGGTTGACCCGACAAAAATCTCCATGTTCGTATCAACTCGGCCATATATGTATACTAAAATTAGTTTTACCTTTACACTTATCAAACATGCATCCATTACTATAAGTGTAGCCCAACAAATTGTGCGCCAGGGCTTTTTGATATTTACGACGGCCGCCAGACAGACATCTATATAATATCAGTTTGTAAAATCGGTCGGTCTTGCAGTCGAAATATTGAGGCTACTATAAGTGATGCTGTCGTTTATACACACAACTGTAATCAGTGCAAACTTAGTAACTATACGCGCTCTAATCCCCCGAAGTGCGCATTTTCGAATTGCACACTTTATAAACTGATTATTTTATCTTAACAAATTTCGAAAATCAATTGTTGTTTTAGTATGAGAAAAAGTAGGATCTCTTTAAAAAGTGCATAAAAAGCAAACAATATCGGATGAAACTTTCAGGCTCTTTAATTCGTAGGCAATTACTGCTTAGTAACATTGCACGTATTATGCTTCATCTTAATATGCAACCTTTGGCATTTATTGAGCAGAACCACATTGAAATGAACCTTTCTTCAGAATTTTTAATTGAAGATATTTTGAAATAAATAAATTACTTATTTAATTAAGTAACTGG
Source organism: Saxidomus purpurata (assembly GCA_022818135.1). Lineage (NCBI taxonomy): Eukaryota > Metazoa > Mollusca > Bivalvia > Venerida > Veneridae > Saxidomus > Saxidomus purpurata. The sequence goes on along the minus strand of JAFMSR010000001.1, from coordinate 43,199,831 downwards.
TGAAATGAAATAGATCTAGATCTCTATTAACAACACAGTAGGCGTAGTTCAGCGCTGTGTAAATTTTTATTCATTATTAAACAAAATACAATGTCTCTATTTTGTCAATTGTTTGTGATGTCTTTTTTCAAATTTTAAACTTATGTTCTCTTTTCCTCTCTTTTTTTGCGCGGCGAAGCTATTTTGATATGCTCTATGCTATGTTTCAATATTGCAATTCCAGTTCTATCCATTAGTTGTGTATAGCATACCCTATGATGAAAACAGAGCAGTATATTGAGACCATTAATCGTTGGCCGAGATAACCCGAGAAAGTGTCCGAGTACATACGACCATGCCGAGTAGGGCCTCTGTTATGTGTATTGAAAATGTCTTGGTTTCCCGTTCCTTATGCATAGTGTTGAATCTTTTTAGAAGCGATGTGGGAACCAGAATCTTGGTTTGTATAAAAGTCGGATCAAAGTCAAATTTATCATCACTGTAGCATTGCAAAATCGATTTATGCTTAGGTGGCCGGGTACACCCGAATACACTCTAATTGAGACACAATATAAGGAATCCTGCGTGTGATTATTTTGTCTCGACTTTATAGACATATACGATTTTAACATCAACTGTCAGGAAGTAGCTTATCAGACCTAGAATCTAGTATACTTGGAAAACCTATATATATTTTTTCTTTTTATTTATCCTCCATTTGCAGTTTTTTACCATAAGCATATTAGAAGAGCAGAAAGCTGCAGATCCTATTCTTGTAAATAAGAAGTCCAGTTTCCAATTTCATGAAAGACAAAAAGTGATTTGTCGTCATTAGTTCTGGCTTCAATTACTAAATTAGTCATAATATTGTGTCAGTTGACCGTATTTAGAAATAGGAATGCTAGCATCAGAGACCTTGCTGTCGTAATTAGTAGTGAGTGTTAATGATAAATTAAGTTTGTAATTTGGGTACCATTGCATACATTTTACATAACAACCTTCCAAATTGCTAATGGCTTGATTTCGTCTTGTAGTCCAGTATTTCAGATTTGTCATATTATTATTTTAAAGTTAAATAATAATGTATTGGTAGCCTGTTTTCTGTGCTGCTCATTAAAGTTGACCTGAAAGGTTCATCAGTGACATACTTCTTTTCATTATCTATCATTTAATCTGGGTTACCAGGTAACAGATTTTGAAAATTTTCACTGAGTGGCCAGTGGGTTTATCGGGATATAATCCATCATTATATTTCAATAAACCACTGAAAAACATGTATCTAAAATTACTGTATTCCTCTTGGAAGCTGACAAACATCTTGGAGTTGAAAATCATTGAACAATCTTGGAGTTGAAATTCTTGGAAATGAAAATCATTGAAATATCTTGGAGTTGAAAATCATTGAAATTACTTGGAGATGAAAATCATTGAAATATCTTGGAGTTGAAAATCATTGAAATAACTTGGAAATTTATGAAAATCATTGAAATATCTTGGAGTTGAAATTCATTTTCAAGATTGAAAAGCATAGAATTTGCAATATAACATCAGTTGTACGGAGTTGAAATATGTAAGAAATGCATTGTTTTATCATGAACTTGAAATCAGGACAGCTAAGTGACTTTTTAATAAATTTGTAAATTAACTTACACTTTCTTTTGATATATAGTGTTGATTCAGTTGAACACTTAAAATATACAAAGCCTTAATTCATTCTTTAAATTTTATTCCGATGATAATGACAAATGTCTGCTAAGTACAAATTCTTGAATAGTTATATGCATGTTAAGGTTATTTAGTCTTAAATCCTCATGTACGTTCCTGACTGATAATCAGAAATTGCCGATAATAAACTGGTGTTTTTTCGAGCCCGGATTTCTATTTATTTACTTGCGTGGTCGTGTTAACTAAATAATAGTAGATCAGTGGACATACTGCACTGATCAGCAAAGTCAACCAAAAGATACATCGAGAGTGCATTCAATTTCTTTCTTACCTCTTATTTTGTTCAACATTTGAAGGTACATGTACTGTCTATTTTTGCATTGACATTTTATGGAAATGAACTATTTTTATACCCCCAACAAACTTGGGGGGGAACAACAAACCCCCCCCCGGGGGGGGGCCGCCCCCCCCCGCCAAAAGAAATTTAAGGGGGAAAAAAAAAAACCCCGGGGTTTTGGGTTGGGCTGGCGGGCCGGGGGGTCGGTCGGTTCTGTTGCTTTTCCTTTGTCCGGAGCTAACTTGAAAACTACTAGTTGGAATTCAATACAACTTCATACAATGGTCAAGCACATTGAGAGGAAGTGCGTGCACAAGAACTATAACTCCATCTTCACTAATTACAGAGTTAGTTTTGGCCCCTTTGTTACTTTTTCCTTGGCCCCGAGCATAACTTGAAAACTACTGGTTGGAATTCAATACAACTTCATACAATGGTCAAGCATATTGAGAGGAAGTGCAGTGCACAAGAACCATAACTCCGTCTTGACTAATTACAGAGTTATTGCCCTTTGTTACTTTTCCTTGTCCGGACCATAACTTGAAAACTACTGGTCGGAATTCAATACAATTTCATACAATGATCAAGCACACTCAGAGGAAGTGCAGTGTACAAGAACTATAACTCTATCTTGAGTATTTACTGAGTTATTGCCCTTTGTTACTTTTTACTTGTCCGGGGCAGACTTGAAAACTACTGGTTGGAATTCAATACAACTTCATACAATGGTCAAGCACATTGAGAGGAAGTGCAGTGCACAAGAACTATAACTCCATCTTGACTAATTACAGAGTTATTGCCCTTTTGCTCCTTTTCCTTGTCCCGTAGCATAACTTGAAAACTACTGGTTGGAATTCATACAAGTTATACAATGATCAAGCACCTCAGAGGAAGTGCAGTGTACAATAACTATAACTCTATCTTGAGTATTTACTGAGTTATTGCCCTTTGTTACTTTTCCTTGTCCGTAGCATAACTTGAAAACTACTGGTTGGAATTCAGTACAACCTCATACAATGGTCAAGTACTTTAGAGGAAGTGCAGTGCACAGGAACTATAACTCCATCTTGACTCATTACAGAGTTATTACCCTTTTGTTACTTTTTCCTTGTCTGGGCATAACTTGAAATTTTCTGGTTGGAATTCAATACAACTTCATACAATGGTCAAGCACAGTGAGAGGGAGTGCGTGCACGGAACCATAACTCCATCTTGACTAATTACAGTGTTATTGCCCTTTGTTACTTTTCCCTGTCTGGAGCATTTTTCGAAAACTACAAGTTGGAATTCAATACAACTTCATACAATGGTCAAGCACAATGAGAGGAACTGCTAAGAACAATATCTCTTTTTAGTTTGTTTGCAAGGTATTATGTTACTACGAACTTCTTCAGTTTATAAAGCAATCCTTTTGGGGGTATTAATCACATTTAGTGATAGCTCTAGTTCTGCGTAGTTTGTACCCCCATGTCTCTGTTGATAATCTGATGGTGAAGTTTAAGTTTTACTTTTTCTGAATTTCCTGACGGAGGAAACTGACAAACCAAAAATGGTTCTTGTATTAATACAAGTTAATATTTCAATCCCAAAGAGGACTGTATTCCTGAATATTTTAACAAATTGCTAGTAATGGGTGACCGTGTCCTTCCATTTCTGTGAAAATATAAATAACAACATGGCTTACTGTTTGGTTTCATGTGCCAAGTTCCATCAAGGGGATGCGTGTTTGCCTGACCAAGCTAGGGGAAGGCAGTGTGTACCATGTAGTATGATGTTTTTAATAACTTTAAGATATGATACACCAGGGCGAGACATGCAAGTGAGCGATTTACATGACATTCTTTTTGCTGGAAGCCAATTATATTGTGCTATTCACAGTTTGCCTACAATGTCTGATCTGATGGATCCACAAGAACTTCCTGGAAGCATCATTTACAAAGGTCAGAAAGTGTTCATTCACCATAATGGTCTAGTGTCTGGCTTTATTGGCAACAATGGTAACAATGACGGCACTGTATTACTTACACTGGAACAAGCAATGCTAAAAAAGGTTACAAAACAGAAGTCTAAATGCTACATTTTAGTTTTATCTGGCATGGCAGTAGGTGTCCATAGTGAGGGAAACTCCTTCTATGTGTTTGACAGTCACTCTAGAAATCATAATGGTTTAAGTTGTCAAGATGGGACATCGGTTCTCGGGGTTTTGCACTCTGTAAAGGAATTTTGTTCTTACATATGTGAATTGGTGAAGTCTTTTGACAAAAACCCAGATGCTGTTCAGTTTGATCTACATTACTATGTACTTGGCAAAAAATATAAAGAAACTGACAGTGTCGTGGAAATCCTTCCTAACTTAGATGGATTTAGAGTTGTAAATGTAAAGAAAAGGAAGACGAAAGTGTCTAATAGTCATATTTCAAGAAAGCGGCAGTGCATCAATGACTTGATGGAGGGTAGATCACTTTTACACTTTGTAGATGACTATCATGTTTCAAGTGAGGTTTCTGACCTAGTGTCCAAGTTTCATATGCTTGTTGCCAATGGTCCAGACTATGTTTGTTCCTGTTGTACTCAAACTTTCTTCGGACACTATGTAAAAAATGCTGAAGTCTTACCTAAAGTCCAACATTTTCTGACTGGTTACAGAAGTGTAAATAACAATGAATGGATATGCAAGGGGTGTCTAAGTGCTATACAGAAAGACAAAACTCCACAATTTTGGCTCCATAATGGTCTTGCATTTCCTTCCTGCCCACCAGAATTACATTTGTCACAACTAGAAGAAAGGTTGGTTTCCCCAAGATTAGCTTTCATGCAATTACGTGAAATGCCTAGGGGAGGTCAGATCAACATGAAAGGTAATGTAAATGTACCAGCAGATGTTAGTAGCACCATCAAGTCATTACCCAGAATGATGAATGAGAATGAAACAATTATGTTAAAATTGAAACGAAAGTTGTCATACAAACATCATGTTGCTTTTGAAAACATTCGTCCAAATAGAGTGTTTGAAGCAGCAGCATGATTAGTGGCTAACAGTTCACTGTTTCAAAATGAAGGCATTGTTCTTAATGAATCATGGCTGCAACAGCCAAGTGATGCTTTCAACTTAAACTGTGATGATTCACATCAGAATGATAGTACCCAAGAAAATTTAGAAAAAGGGACAGATGCTTGCACGGAAGATGAACATTTTGATGACAGAATTACTGGTAATTTAGACACTTGCTTACAGTCATTAGATTTCCGTGAGTTCAATCAAATCCTTTGTGTTGCTCCAGGAGTAGAAAACACACCTATCAGTTTGTTTCAGGACATACATTCAGAGATACTGTCATTTCCTACAATTTTCTGTGGCCAGGCACGTACTGAGAATTCCAAGCGTCTACTTCCTGTCCACTACAGTTCTATTTGCAAATGGGAGTTGAGAAATGTAGACAGAAGAGTTGCTATTAGTATACCTAACATTTTTTTCAAGCTGAAAAGGTTGCAAATAAAGCAAATCAGAGACAAGGTCTCACTTGCCATTCGAAAATGTAAAACTAAAGGGCGTACCATTACAGCAGGTGACTTTCTTGCTCCTGGGTTCGTAGAAAATTTGACGATGCAGAATGACGGTTATAGAGTTCTCAGAACCATGCGTCAGTCGCCTCCTTACTGGGAAACAGCCAAACAAGATGTATTTGCCATGATTCGGCAGCTTGGTATTCCAACTTGGTTCTGCTCTTTTTCTGCTGCTGAGACAAAATGGGAACCATTACTGCAGTCTCTTTCAAAACTTGTACATGGTAAAACCATTACTCTTGAAGAAGCAAGAACAAGACTTAGTCTGTCATGGCAGGAAAAGTGTACACTGATAAAGTCAGACCCAGTTACCTGTGCAAGGTATTTTGATTTTAAAGTGCAGACTTTTATACGAACTGTACTGAAGCATCCATCGATGCCAATTGGTGACATTGCTGACTATTTTTATCGAGTTGAATTCCAACAGCGAGGTTCGCCCCACATTCACATGGTTGTTTGGATAAAAAATGCTCCTGTGCATGGAGATTGCCAAGATTCTACCTTGGTTGCTTTTATTGAGAAATATGTGACATGCAGAAAGGATGAAAGCATGCCAGTGTTGATCAACTATCAAACACACAGACATGCTAAAACATGCAGAAAAAAGGGGAAGGACATATGCCGGTTTAACTTTCCATTGTTTCCAATGCCAGAAACCACTGTCTTGTACCCATTTGAAAGTAATAGATCAGAGGTTGACCATTCATCTAATGTATCTAAAATCTTTTCTTTATTGAATGACTTGCATAAAACTGACACGGAAATGCAATTTGAAGAATTCCTTGCAGAATTAAATATGGGTTATGGGTTGTATGTTGCATCAATAAGATCTACCTTGAGCAGAGCCAAGGTCTTCTTAAGACGTTCTGTTGCAGAAAGCAGAATCAATAGCTACAATGAAGTCTTGATTAAGTCTTGGATGGCAAACATGGATCTGCAGTTTGTGCTGGACCCTTTCTCGTGTGTTTCTTATATAGTGTTTTATATATCAAAAGGACAAAGAGGTCTTTCAAATTTACTGAAAGATGCTTGTGTTGAAGCTCAAAGGTCAGACAGTGATATAAGGCAACAGGTTAGGAAAATAGGTAATCAGTTCTTGTCTAGTGTAGAGATAGGTGCTCAAGAAGCAGCTTATTTGGTTTTACAAATGCCTTTGCGAAGATGCACAAGAGATGTGATTTTTGTAGATACCCGAAAGCCAGATGATAGAACAAGTCTTATAAAACCCTCGTCACAACTAAAGGAACTGCCAGAAAACTCGAGTGATATTGAGATGGACAATGTGTTGAAAAGATACAAGAGACGACCCTGTTCAGTGGAAATGCTGTGCTATGCAGACTTTGCTTCCTGGTACGACTTGTGTACTTATCGAAAAAAAGAAATACCTGAGATACTAACTGAAAAACTACCGGAGACCGAATAGGAGCTTGACCATGATGATGACTTTGATTTTGAAGGTGATGTTACTGTAGGAAACGTTATTAGGTTTCCATGTGGTACTCGGTTGCGTAAAAGACGTAAACAGAAAGTTATTTACACTCATGTTACACCATTGAATCAAGATAGAGAAGAACACTATCGTCAGAAAGTGATGATGTACACTCACTGGAGGAATAATGACAAGGATCTTGTTAGTATATTTGATTCGTTTGAAGAAAGCTACAGTGCTAAATTAAATGAAATAAATTTAAATATACAAAGCTATGAAAGGTGTGCAGTTGAGTTTGAAGCAATGCCTGAAATTGATGAAGAGTGCTTGGCTGGTTTTGTAAATGCAGAATCTAGTTATCAAAATTCAGTTGACATGGAAGATGGCATAAGTAGAACTAATGGTTTTGACTGTTTTGACCCAAATACTGGGGCCAGTGAGATACTGGACTATGACCTTGGAGAAGACTTAGGTGTTGCTAGAAGGTGTTTAGGTACTGAAGTTCTACCACACCATGAGTTGAACGGTGACAGTTACTTTGAACATGGACACCGATACTTGAGACTTGCAGGAAATTCTGTTTTAAGTACTTCAAAACTTACCTTGTCATAAGGCGTCAATTTCCACTATATTTGTCTGCAGGAAAGACCATCCATAAAGCACAAGGATCAACAATGAAGGAAGGAGTAATGCATTTTGGAAAGAGAAAAATTGATCATATTCATTATGTTGGTTTAAGCAGAGTGACAAGTTTGTCCGGAGTTCATATATCAGATCTAAATGAGACAAAAATATGTGTTTCAGCAGAGGTTCAAGCAGAAATGGAGAGACCTTGATCTAGCAGAAAAATTGAGGACTTTCCCCCAAGCTTGGATTCATTTGATCCATCAGTTACCAAAGTGTGCTTTCACAACTGTAGGTCACTACAAAAACACATAGATGATTTCAAACATGAAAGTAACCTGCTGTCCTCAGATATCATTGGTTTAGCAGAGACGAGGCTTTGGGGTGTACTTGAAGAACAGTTTACCATTGATGGATTTAAAATCATCAGTGCCACAATTGAACAGTCTCCACATGGTTTAGCCATTTACTACAGATCTACTTTAGATGTTGACCATTTGTCTTCTGGTACTGTTTCAAGTATAGAATACATACTCATAGGCATAAGAAACAGACTTGTGATTGGTTTTGTTTATTGTCCACCTAAAAAAGCAAACATTTCAAATGTCTCTGATTTCCTGTCAGTGGTGTCTGCTACTGCTTTGACATATGTTGGTGAGCAGGTCATTAGTATGGTGCTAATGGGTGACTTTAATTATGATTTCAGGGAAAATGTGACTTTACTATCATTATTCCACCAGTCACAGAAATTGAAGCAGCTCATTTCATCCATTACTACAGATTATGATTCATGTATTGATCATATTTATTCAAACTTAAGTGAGGAACATGTGAATGGTTCTGGTACACTGGAATCTTACTACTCGGACCATAAAAAAAAATCATTGACTGGGTTTATCTCATTTAATCAAACTAATAGAGTTGAAATATCGTATTTCAAAATGAGCAAGTTTACATGAACACTAAGTACATGTACTTGCAAATTTTCAATATCAAAATTTCATTGTTGGCTTTTAAAATCAAAATGTTACTGCTAGATTGATGTTTATATTGGTTTTCTCAAGTATTTGAGTAACAACTTACCACAAAGTCTGATATAGCCTCTCATAATGTTGTGATATTATGTAAGCACTGATTTAAAGGAAAATTAAACAAGAAATGCAATGTATTCTGTAAAGCCTGGATATTTTTAATGCCATTTCACATTTGACTGCTACAGTAAATTTCACATTTAATTATCCAGTGTTGCATGTGCTAGAATATTCAGTAGGGCATGTTGCCGTACCATCATTTATGTTGAGAAATAAAAATGTACATCTTCATTTTTAAAACGCATTATAACACTATGGAAGAAAGATAGTTGGAAACAAAGAAACACCATTACTGTTTTTAACATTCCCTTAGTACTATGTTGAAACATTCACATACTCATTTAGAGCCATGTTTAATTGTCTTTTCAGATGGAAAGTCTCAGCTCTGTGCATGCATTGAGTGACTGGAAAACTGGAAAACAGGGCCGTATAGCAAGGCAATGAAGGCTAAAGTTGTGGCTGTGGAGGGGCAGCCCCTCAATGATTGGCAAATGGTTGCCAAGGCCATGTGTTACCATGCAACAATATGTGCAAACTAGGGATGCAACGATACAGAGAATATCGGTACAATATCGATACGGACTGCTGCCGATACGTATCGATACACAGCCGAGCGTATCGATACAAACACTAATTCGAACATATTTTTACTGTGCCCAAAGCTTCTATTACCGAAATGTAAAACGCAATTTCATTGGTCGCTTATAATAAGGCGCAAATCAGCTTCCTGAACAACATAACGTTCGTTGAGAGAGCCAAGATGGCGGACGAGCGCGTTTGTTGATCTCGCTAAATGTATAAAGTTTGGTTATTATGTTAATCAGGGGAACTAATATATTTTGTGATTTTTGTGTTATATACAGATGTAGTTGGTGTTGTGACTGTTAAGAAAATAGTTCACTTTTGTATTGTTCAATGTGTAGAGACTTTTGTCTTGGTGAGCTTTTTTTCATATTTATGTTCGGTTCTGTAATAGTAACAAAACTAACCAATAACAGTTTAGCATACTGTACAAGTTTCAGTCTTAGTTAATGTATCATTTTGGGTAATATTTGTTGATATTAGGGATGATATCTTAGTGGAAGAAAGACTGTTTTCTTGAATTTTGTATCTTTTAATTTAGTATTGAGTATTTCTAGTCACATGACAGATGGCTCTTTAGTTCAGTTGAAAACATGTTCTTGTTTAACAAGAATAAATAATAAAATAACAAATATCTTTTTAACTTTCTGTTTAACTGATATATTGATTAGTCTTAAATATGGACACTGCGTATCTGTATCGTATCGGAAAATATCGTATCGGGGCATGTACGTATCGATACGTATCGTATCGCATGATGGGCGTATCGTTGCATCCCTAGTGCAAACGGGGAACAGGGCCATATAGCAAGGCACTGAAGGCTTAAGTTGTGACTGTGGAGGAGCAGCTCCTCAATGATGGTTGCCAAGGCCATGTGTTACCATGCAACAAAGTGTGCAAAATTCAAGGTAAGAACATTAAGATCATGTTTTTTTGCAATTAGTAATTGCAACAGAATACTTGATGTAAATTTTTGTAATTATTACAAATCACTTTTTTATGAATGTTATTCTTGTAATTGCTCAAATAAATGATATTGCTATATCAAAAGCCTCATACACACTAGTAATTTACATAGTCTTCATGACTGAGTACTTATTAATATAATTGAAGTAATCTTGTTACATTTGTATTATTATGAAGAATAATTAGACACTTGACTGAATAAGGAACTCGAGTCCTTATGGTGGCTCTTTTGCTAATACTTGTGTCTACTTGCTTCAGGTTGGAAATACTCTTGTTCTCAGTGATATGATAGGAAGACAGAACACTTCCTTTGGCTGTAATGTCTGCCCCTCTTTAGGTGCCTGAGGCACATGCTGCTGGGGAAGACGTTGGATTACTCCCCACCCTCAGAAAAAGTATCTTGCAAGAAGGGTGTCTTAGGAAGGGAATCATACAGGTAAGAGAAAATTTCAAAAAGATACACAAGGAATTCCTTCCTGATGTTGTTGTTTTCTCATTGCAAGTGAACAAATATTCGTAACAGCACTCTCACTGAAATATGTATGTCAGGTAACATTGATAGCTACAAGTACACTTGTAAAAGTATGTACAATGTACTTCCAGAAAATAGTTACTTATGTTTTTAAAAAATATGTTAATTCATCAAACCACAATCATGTTCATTTTGAAAAAAAAAAAACAGTGCATTTAAAGTCCTAAACAGTAGCACTATGTTGAATTATGCATGATATAATTATGCACATTTCGGAAAATTATAATTCATGTTTTCAAAAAAAAAATCTTACAGGAAGATGAGCTTAGACAAGTTATGGTCAATGGTTACAATAAAGTCGGTGTCCGTGCAAGACGCATTAAGAAAGGCAATGGTCACTCTGTGAAGAAAGAATGTAATGTCTGTAGTAACACCACGTTTCCTATGAAGTTCTCAATGTATATAAAACCACCAGTCTGCAGACAGCTATGATTTCAAAGATGGAAGTAAGTGAATTCTTTGATACTTTAAGGATGAACATGCAACATTTAAAGATACATCATGTATAATACATGTATTGTGACTTTATGTAGAAACCATCCAATTTCATCTTACTTCGCAATCATATCTGTCCGCAAATACAAATGGAGAAAATTATTTTTGTCATGGGCATCTGTCATGAATAGTATGGGAAGTTACTTGAAGGTATTTGTAATAACCTGAATCAAATGTTCACCAATCAACATTTTGATTAAATGCATGTTGCAGTTAGGTTTGTGCACTGCAACATTCTAGAAGGGACTTGTATATTTTAAAACCTTGTATGAGCACAAGTGCACATTGTAAGCTTTTAAGGTCAGTGTTTATCTATGGAGTTTACAATAAAAATCTTGACAAAATACGAAATGCAGAAATTTTTGATCTCCTCTTTGGAATTTTGAACATGTCCTTCCTCTTGGTCATCTACCACTTGCTAGTAAAACAGTATGCACATGCTTGACACTAAAATGATGTACAAATTTTTCCAAATCTTTTCTTGCAGAAATGTGATTGGAATGAAGAACAATTAAGGCACTTAAAATAGAAGACTAGGAAGCTGAGCTGTTTCACAAGACTGGTGGCAGCCTTTTTGCAATCCTTGCTCCGTTGTAACAGACACTCAAGACATAAAGTAATGACAATGTGAAAATGGCCACAACCACATCTGCCATTCTGTGCATCGTGAAATATGTGTTTTTAACTCAAAGTGGAAAGTTAATCCGAAGTGTGGAAGATGAAAAGACTTTACATGCACATTTTACCATTAGCTGCAAATACCTTGTTGTTTTTTTAACTATTCATTTATAAATATTATTGGGACAGTTATTTCAAACCTTTACATATAAGCAGCTGATAAAGAAAACTTCAGTTACCACGTTTACTATTAGGACTCTTTTTCTTATTTCCGTCAAAGTGGGGGCATTTTAAACCACTTATTACATTGGATAATAGTTTTTATGTACGACATAAATTTGATAACATTACACATTCATTATTACAGTATCAGGCAGCTCAAAGGTATGCAAATGTACAAATATGTTATTTTTTTTTTTAATTACATTTTCAGCATTTCAAAGACAAGTATTAGCATACAGGTTTCTTCATATTTAATAAATGTTTTAAAAAATTTTTTTATTTTTTTTTTTAAAAAAAAAAAAAAAAAAAATTTTTTTTAAAAAAAAAAAAAAATTAATATTTTAAAAAAAAAAAAAAAAAAAAAAAAAAAAAAAAAAAAAAAAAAAAAAATATATAAATTTTTTTTTTTTTTTTTTTTTTTTTTATAAAAAAAAAATAAAAATATATTTTTAATAAAAAAAAAAAAAATTGGGAGGAAGTGCAGTGTACAAGAACCATAACTCTTTCTTGACTAATTACAGAGTATTTGCCCTTTGTTACTTTTCCTTGTCCAGAGCATAACTTGAAAACTACTAGTTGGAATTCAATAAAACTTCATAGAAGGGTCAAGCACAATGACAGGAAGTGCAGTGTACAAGAACCATAACTCTATCTTGACAATTTACAGAGTTTTTGTTAAGAACAATATCTCTGTTTTAGTTTTTTGCAAGGTATTCTGTTACTACTACCTTCCTCAGATGAAAAAAAGTCTTTCCGGGGGTATTAATCACATTTATGGATAGGTCTAGTTTTAAGATGTGGTCTTCTGAAAAGAAATAACATTTATAAAACAAACGAATGAATGAAAAAGTGAAAGAATGAATGAACAAATTAATTAATTAATTCTAAGAGAATATTGTATTGCAAGATTTAACTTTTTATGACTTCGTCTGATGACCCTGTTAATGATTCAGTGCACTACCAGTTAAAATCTTGCACAGGTCAGAAAGTACTATTAGACCTATGCGTACTTTGACCCCTTTTTTAGCACAGTTTTGCATGTTACATTTTTGTTTTTTATTTTCATTCATCTTTGTCAGATGGTACCATTGCTTGATACCAATTCATTATTTTTGTTGGTATAATGTGTTGCATGTATTTATAATGTTGCATTTGATGTAAAAGTTTCATATATTAAACTTTTACAATTTTTTTATGAATTCCTGGGTTTCTTATTCATTGAGCATTTAATTAAAATTTGATCTCACTAAAGTTCTTGTCTTGAAATAAAAATATGTCCTAATGGATTTACTTTGACCAAACACAAAATGGATCAATAGTTGCTTTAAAATTAAGAGCTTGCTTTATAATGCAAACATTAATAATTTTTTATGACGGGGAAGGCTTTTGACTTGTTTGACAAAAATTGATCTGTGGATAGAAAATTGAATTGCTTTATAAACACAGGCAAAGGTGTTTGCATACATATCAATATTTGCTTTAAAATTAAGAGCTTGCTTTATAATTCAAACATTAATAAATTTTTATGACGGGGAAGGCTTTTGACTTGTTTGACAAAAATTGATCTGCGGATAGAAAATTGAATTGCTTTATAAACACTGGCAAAGGTGTTTGCATACGTATTAATTTACAAGCATTATATCTAGTCGTCCATTACTTTGTTCATTTTCAGGTGTGTGATTTAGCTCAACTTCTCAGAAAAAAGGGAGCTAATCCTACTCTGTGTTGGTGTCACACATAGGTTAAGTTTTTCGTACCACCCCACTTTCTATCAAAACCATTAGAGGTATTGCTTTGAAACTAACCATACTTATTTACCATCATGACCTCCGTCCACAGACAAGAGAACATAACTTTGTCAAGGTTTTTGAAAATTATGACGAATTATGGCCATTTTTCAACTAAGAACATGCATTGAGCTTTCAGTTTTTCGTAAAGCCCCCTACTCAAACCATTATAGATATAGCAGTGAACTCAAAGGCACAAGTGTTTGTGTACCCAAACAAATTCAGTGCCTTCAGCGCTTTGATTATATTTTGTGGCTAGAACCAATTAATAAAATGCTTCAATTGGTTATTATTCTCTTAGTAAGCGCCAATGCTTACTTGAGTCGCGATAGCCAATCTCTTTTAAACACGTCACGAACATGTCATGAAAACCCCCCACTGAGTACCTAGGAAAAAAACTGAAACTAGTTCTGATTATTGCAGTCGAGGCAAAAGGTAAACTGAGTATACGTAAGGTAGTTGTGTACAGTTTCCAATGACAACTAGTGTGTGTAGTAGTGAATGGTTTGCATAACAATGCATTGTGAAATAAACGCACCGCGTTGTGGTGGTTAAAAGAATGTTTTACACCTTCTATTTTTTCCATACATATTACTGCATCTGTAAATACATATAATATATGTAAATGAACATTGAAAAAGCATTCTAACACGCTCCGCAGTTTTTGCCAAATAAATATATAGTATAATATATCTGTAGAATATTTTTAAAAAATATAAAATACGATATATTAGATCGTGTTAGAATCGAAAAAATATATACATCACAGCGTTTTATCGTTGAATGAAATGCAGTCAGTCGTTCGGATGCGTAAAATTAAATCACTCGTGCTACGCACTCGTGATTAAATTACTAGGCATCGAACTTCTGACTGTATTTCATTCAACGATAAACTACATGGACCCAATTATTTTTTCATAATTGGTATTTTTTTCATACGGAAATAACATATAAGCGGAAAGGTACCCACAGAAACAGCAAGAATGGATTGGACCAAAAGAATAACCCTATCTATGTGTTAATATCGGAGAACGTCAGTAGTTTTTAAACTACGGGTTTCGCGATCATATCTGACGGATTTATCCAATGTGATGAGTAAGTGACACGTATTAACTAATAACATTACCAAATAATACGAATGAAACGTATCACCTGATAATAGGTGTATGGGAGCTAACTGCAACATTTGTGTGGGATATGTTCGTACGAGTTATCTCTCTTAGTATGCAGCAAAATATCTAAGTGCTTTTTTTCTGTACAACATAATTATGTTTCAACTCGCTCAAAACTTCGAAGATTGTTATTATTATGTGTTTCTCAATCCATTTTATTCCCCAATAACGTAAATAATAATCTATTTTCGTACCGAGATCATACTTTCGCGCACTAGATACGAACATATTAGCGTGTGATATGACGTGTTATTTAATTTCATTTGATCGATTATTTTTCAGAAACGAGTTTTATTTACATAAGTTGTGAGAGTGATTTAGAAGGGATATACGTATCATAAAATAGATAACCGTGAAATAAAAGTTTGCGGTCGGCGGAAGCCTGCCGACGGTCCATCCGTATATCATATGGTATGAGACGCCTAAATCGGTGAAAACCGGAAGCAGGTGATTTTGTCTAGGGAACATGCAGACCTACACTATGTGTTTGATTGCTGATTGGCTGAAACTAAGTGGATGCATACAAGAAAAATTATTTTGAAATAATCGCTGCATGATAGATCACAAATGAAATATGAAAAGGAAAATCTGGATATAAATTATAATCAAAATATTTGGCATTTGAAAATACTGACATATTTGGTCGGTGACCACTAAAACTGCCACAAAAATGGGGGTGGTGTCATTGAGCTCCAAATTACTGGCATAAAGTATTGGATCACATGTATAAATTTTGTTATTTTTATGTGGGACTAGGATGATTCTACAAAATAAAGCTCATTTCAGCAGTCGGTGAGATTTTGGGTAGTTGCACCGGAAGAAACCCTTATAATGTAAGTCTATGGAAATGTATTTAGGCGTCTCATACCTAAAGTACTATATTTTTTACGAGCGAACATACACCGGTGTAGCGTGAAATACGTCAGACCGTGAGAATCGTAAGATCTTACGATTCTCACAGTAGGCATCAGACCACAGTTATTTGCCTTTGGTTGACCACAATACGGAAAATAGTGTCTTTGTTTGAGGCTGGATATTATTGAATTTTTGAAAGAAAGAGATTAGATAAATGGCATTTTTGGTCAGGGTATACCTGAAATAGTTGTTAAATGTGCATTTTGTTTAAGTTTTTATGTCAGAATGTATTCAGTGAATTCTTGTTTACATCAGTGATTTTGCATGGTTCCCGCCATTTTCAGGTATTATCACATGAACTTTGACCTCAAATAGTGAAAAATAAAGCTGGTGAACTTTGACCTCAAATAGTGAAAAATAAAGCTGGTCAACCCCTAGTTTTCTGCTGCTGGAATTTTTTCTCTTGGATGGTACTACTCAGAACAAGTTAGTTTTTTGGGTTTGGGATGTCAACAAAATTGCCACATGGCATAACGTTTATATAGGACATATAGTAAAAATTAACTGTGGTCTGAGGCCAGTACGGTCGTGAAAACTGTAAGACGTGAGAATCGTAAGACTTTTAGTTAATAGGTTTGAATCCTATAAATACAGCCTCTACTGTTTTCTATATAAAATCGCTTAAATACAGCTTCTTTTTGTCATGATTTTCAGTCTTTCACGTCTTG
This sequence comes from Saxidomus purpurata, assembly GCA_022818135.1. Lineage (NCBI taxonomy): Eukaryota > Metazoa > Mollusca > Bivalvia > Venerida > Veneridae > Saxidomus > Saxidomus purpurata. Next base: position 43,183,185 of record JAFMSR010000001.1, on the reverse strand, counting down.
CACGGCTATCCTTATTTCGAAGATCTATCTTTATACAAACAAAAATAGCGAAAAAACAGCATGTTAACAATGGTGCAAGAAAGTCCTGGTCAAGTGACTGGAACATGTTCTGTAAACAACATATTCTGTCAGTAGAAGCGCAAGAATACCCCACGTCACTTTCGCTTTAGCTGACACTTCAGATTTGGTCACAGAAACCTGTAATATGGATTAAAATCACGTGCAGGAGGTACTTTTTTCCTTTATGTTGCCATGGCAACCAGAGTTCTGCATGGAATGGTATTATTTGAACAACTATAAAAGGGCTTCATGCAAGGAACATCCCTGCCAAGTTATATCATCATTGACCTAGAAGATGTCGTTTAATGAAAATGTAAACAGACGTACGACGGACGCCGGACGGAATGCGATCCTAATAGCTCACTCTGGCACTTCGTGCCAGATGAGCTAAAAACACAACATAAATACACGTAAAACTTTAAGTGAAAAGAAGGTAAGCATAGATTTCATCATTTAAAGTTGTTTAAAGCATTCATAGAATGTGAACAGAAGTCTTTGAGCAAAACGTGCGCTGTACATTTAAGCGAGCTTTTGATAAGAAATAATTTAAAAAAATAACATTGTTGTTGTTTGGGGTTAATGCGTAGATGCCAGAATTGCAACCACCGTGGGTGATGCCCTGTGTGTATCGTAGATGGCGACTAAATGGGCTTTGTGAGCTGAAACCTCTGCAGACATGGTAAAGCCCAATGCAAGTTGTGACTGAAACCACCGATGAGAAGGCCGCACATCAGTGCGATATAGTTCAACACACGACGTTCATGCATATAACATTTTTGGAACAGAGATTTAAACGCGCACTATATGACATTGGGAAGTCGATGCGCAATAAAACACCATTCATTCATTAGTTTGTTACTGCAAAATTATGGTTTGATACTGTACGGTCGTCGATTGTCATGAGATTTCGGAGTATACACTTCAAAGACATGTCGTAGTTTATTCAATTCTCAAAATATGTCATAATCATAAAACCGAAGATTGATCTTAATATTCCACTATAACTGTAGAGTTATAAAGATAGGTATATGTAAGGTAGCAGACAAAATGACAATCATGGGCTGATCATCTTAAACCTCAAAGAAGATGTTCTTGTGAAGCTATTAAGTGTAAAAAGGAATTTTGAGATTTTACCTAATTCTAATCTACCACTAAAATTCAACCTGGTGGATATTTGATGTAATAAGCACCCTAGTGGTCTTTTTAACTCGTTTGATGTGGATCCCTCATGGTCAGTTTATTGCATGAGAAACATCTCTTTGGAAAAAATACAGCACTTTATGGAACCAGTTTCGAAAGTAACTTCACAGGAAACAAAATCGCTGTAATGTTCGAAAGGTCAACTCCTGCAATAAGTTGAGTGTGATGCGAGCATTTTGATAAAAGCAGGATATAATATCTCTGAAGTCGGCAACAAAATCGTTCTTGCCACAAAAATGAACTTCCCTAAGTAATTTTAACAACTTTAAAGCCATTCATTGTCATCAACTTTATAGCATTGCTCTAAAAATATTGCGCCCATTTTTTAATGAGTGTGTCTTAAAACATGATTTAGTTATGATACATTTTTAGGTGTAAACTTAGAAAAATGTGGAGTATACATGACGAGGTCGGCGTATTTATGCATGCACATTAAAAACGGAGATGTGGAGAGGCGGGACATATAAATCTGCTAGTGCCGTTGATTGCGTCTGACTGTCCGTTTGTCTGTCCGTTGGGAAATATGGTGTCGCCTGCATTTAAAAAAAAAACCGGTTGTGATAGTTAAAAAAAACTTGTGATGTTAATCAGCATGAAAAGTGTGCAACCGTAGTAGACACATGATGATTTATAACGGTATATCTAAGTTGAGTTGTTGTAATTGTTTCAGTAATCAATTCATTACATGTACGTGTATCTATACTCGGGTATATAAAAGAACCAGGGTTTGTGTCTGGAACGGGATGCGTTCTGTATCTTGCACTATCCCCGGAAAACCTCTTCTGGGGGCATTTATGGATTATCCGGTAGCAACGACCAAGCTCTAAAACACAAACATATACGTAAGAAATCAGACTTGAACAACATGCATCGCTACTCTGTGTAATTAAAATTCAAATGTAATTCTCATTCCTTATTATACGTGCTTTATCTGAAACTGAAGTAAACTTTTTTAGGCTTTATTATCTGTCAATGTTATGAGTATGAAAAACAACACGAGTCCGGACTTGGATGTATTTCCTGGCGTACATTTGTATTATAAAGAGATTAATCTATTTTAAGGACCAACCAATTTCCTCTTTGCAAGAGCAGTAAATGACATTAAAATAGGATCCTATTCTTGCATTGGATTCCTAGTAACTTTAGTCCTGTTAATTTTTGTGCAAGAAAGAAAGTTTGAAAGCGATTCAGGGACGTGGCTCGAATGAAAGTATCAAAGGAACCATCTATCATAGATACACTAGACACTGACTTTCCAAAATCTTTTTTTTCAAATTGGAATTGAAATGACTGCCTCTAGTTGACCGGCGATGGAACTTCTTCATGAGGTCTGAGAACATTCTTTATATTTGTCGATATTTGATACATCACTATTCAACACCACAATATTTGGCAGTATAAAGCAGCTTTTGAAGTCAGTAAGCGAGCTTTGGTAAAAATAAAAGCGCTAGTTAAGTATTATAATACCTTAAGGGATTTTTGACACTACAATAATGGAAACCCTTCACCGATTTAATCAGTTAGACCTTTAGAATGTATGAAACAAAATGAAATAGAACGAAGAAGTTCATAACTTTATCCTAATTCAACGGTTGCACCAATGTGTAATGAAATCAACTTTTTAAGCAAACGTATTCTAGGTTAATTGTACGGCGATAAACTAGTAAAAACAATTTCCAATGTTTGCTTTGGGAACGAACATTTTTCCTATGTACTTAAATTATATTTCAGAACATTGGAGGCCTAATGGTATAGATATCGGAACATTAAAATGGTTTACTTATATGCCGCATGGTGATACAATAGGTTTATGAACATATACATTGTAAATGTGATCGAAAATGCCGGATTTGCTTGAGTTGTGTATCGGATCATACGAGTGCGGTGCACGAGCATAATCCGACCGCTACGAGAGCCAAACCGGCATTCTTGATCACATTTCTATGATAATGACCCTTCTAATATATACCTTTACTAATAATCTTAATTTTAAATGACGTTTAAGCATAAAATAGAAGATAAATTCTAACCAGCGCCAAATATGTGTTGTATGCGAGGTCATTTAATAAATGTGATGTCATTGTTTAGACAAGACGCAACGATCCAATTATAGGCGACGTGATTTTCTATGGACCAACGGGAACCACCCAATCAAAACTATTGCCAAATTTGGTAGTGGGATGATACTGAATCAGATTTCTACATGTACTTGATCCGTATGACGGATTTGTCGGCGAGTTTTTGCGGAAAATACATGTATCAATGTTAGGTATATAATAATAGTTTTTATCTCAGGGTCAGACGAAGATTTAAAGAATGTGTTTACGTTTTTTATACTATCGTGATAGCTGGGAACTGTGTACTAATCTAACAAAGTCAAAAGTGATTATTTGAAAAACAACGGACAGGTTAGTAATAAATGTGAAATTGCCGATAATCAGATACATTGTAGTTGTTTTCACTAATAGTTCTTTTGAAACAATATGTAACACCTTAGAATGGCAAGCTATACGGGTAATGTGCGAACATACATATCTGTTTAAAGTCATCTTGAATTGCTTAATAAACTGATAACTATTCTAAATTATGGTTTAGGAGTTTCTTATTTTATGAATATTGCATTTGAATTTCTGTTAAAAGTTTATTTGGTGTAGAAATCAAAACAAAGAATATCATGGTGGCAGTAATTTGTTGTTACAATTTATAACAAAGGGATTTAGATAAATTTACATAAGGAGAATAAAGAATATGTCAAATGTGTTACAAATGTAACAAGGGTATGGAACAGTTTTGATGCAAAAATTACATCGAGCCTTCTGACATCCCATGTTGCATTGTTACGTGTGTACTTGTCCATCTGATATTACATGTTTCTTTTTGATATGTTCTATGCTTAAAACTGGAGAAATGATTACACCTTTCTGAGAGATGAATTGTTGTATTCTACATTATTTCATATATCAGTGTTCTGTATTTGCTATTAAGCTGAACTAATATTTAAAGATGATTGAGTAAACGGTCGAAATTAAGTTGAACAACCTGACTGCGTCGTTTGACTGTCATTCATACCCTCATCACAACATTCTATAAATGATACTGGATCGAAATGCAATAACTGCGTTTGTCATACTTGAAATGTATGATTTTAACGTCTTTTAACATATTAGCCAACTGCTAATATAGACCAATATATCTACGTTATACTGAAATAGGCATAATATATCTAAGCTAAACAACGCATGTCAGTTGGACGAACAATGCATGTCATAACGCACTATTGAAACGTGCACTCGCATTATTACACCAGATGGCGCGCTAGCATAATCATCGACAAACTTCGGCACCTACGTAATAATCCGTACTTTTAGGAGAATTATGTCTTGGGGAGATATATTTTTTTTGCCATGTCTGTCCGTCCGTCCGTCCGTCTGTCCGTCCGTCCGTCCGCACGCACGATGGGTACCTTGGGTGGTAGGAGGTGTGGCCTAAGACAATAGAAATGTATTGTCTTCATTCCGTCTTTTGTCCCTTAAGTGGTCATTCTTTTGTTACTTAAGTGGTCACTCTATTGTTCGAGAACAATGGAAATACCACCTAATAACACCTTCGTATGGGTGTCCGTCCGTCCGACCGCCCGTCTGTCTGTCTGTCTGTCCGGCAAAATAGTGTCCGCTCCATATCTCCTAAACTCCTCGAAGGATTTTCATGAAACTTGGGTCAGATGTTGACCTCAACTAGACGATGTGCAGAACCCATGACACTTGCTCAAGGTAACAGTTCAATGTCAAAGGTTTGAGCCTTTTATTTCGTGTCCGCTCTGTATCTCCTTAACCCTTCGAAGGTTTTTTATTAAACTTGAGTTAGATGTGAACATCAACTACGCGATGTAGTCTAGTGGTAGAGCGTCCGCTTCGAGTGCGGGAGGTCGTGGGTTCGCTCCCTGGCCGCGTCATACCAAAGACGTAAAAAATGGTACCAGTAGCTCCCTTGCTTGGCGCTCAGCATAAAAGGGAAACTGGCTTCTCTTCTCTCATACCCTCACGGCGATGGATACCATCAGGAATGAGGTGTCGAGAGTGATTAATATAAGTTGGATAACTTGTTTCACAATCGACCTAAAATAAATTAGTATAAACTAACTACGCGATGTGCAGAACCCATGTACTAACTGGCTTAAGGTCAAGGTCACAGAGATCAAAGGTCATATGACTATATTTCGTGGCCACTCCATATCTCTTGAACCCCTTGTAGGATTTAAGAATAACTCAACACAAATCATCACCATATTGACACGTTGGCAAAGCGCATGACACCATTTTTTCTATTTTTAGTAACAGTGACCTTGACCTTGAACCAAGGTGGTTGTTACATGCGCTCTGCACATCGTGTCAGTATGGTGAAGATTTGTGTTGAGTTATTCTTAAATCCTACAAAATGTTCAAGAGATATGGAGTGGACACTGAATATAGTCATATGACCTTTGATCTCGAACTGTGACCTTGACCTTGAGCCGGCACATTTTGTAAACAAGCTCTGCACATCGCATAATTGAGGTAAACATATGACCCAAGTTTCATGAAAATCCTTGGAGGATATGGAGCGGACACTATTTTGCCGGACAGACAGACGGACGGACGGACGGACAGACAGACATGGCAAAAACAATATATCTCCCCAAGACATTATTCTCCTTCGAGGAATTTAGGAGATATGGAGCGGACACTATTTTGCCGGACAGACAGACAGACGGAAGGACGGACAGACAGACATGGCAAAAACAATATATCTCCCCAAGACATACTTCTCCTAAAAGTACGGATTATTACGTAGGTGCCGAAAATTGTTGATGATTATGCAAGCGCGCCATCTGGTGTAATAATGCGAGTGCACTTATGACATGCATTGTTCGTCCAACTTACATGCGTTGTTTAGCTTAGATATATTATGCCTATTTCAGTGTAACGTAGCTTTATTGGTCTATATTAGCAGTTGGCTTATATGTTAAAAGACGTTAAAATCATACATTTTAAGCATGACAAACGCAGTAATTGCATTTCGATCCAGTATCATTTATAGAATGTTACGATGAGGGTATGAATGACAGTCAAACGACGCAGTCAAGTTGTTCAGCTTAATTTCGACCGTTTAGTCAATCATCTTTCTATATAAGTTCGGTTTAATAGCAAATACAGAACACTGATACATGAAATAATGTAGAATACAACAATTTATTTCTCATAAAGGTGTAATCATTTCTCCAGTTTTAAGCAAAGAACATATCAAAAAGAAACATGTAATATCAGATGGACAAATACACACGTAACAATGCAAGATGGGATGTAAGAATGCTCAATGTAATTTTTGCATCAAAACTGTTCCATACAAGAGCCATGTTACACATGGTTAATCTCCCCGCCGGGAAGAAGTTACCTGAAGGTTGTACTTTCGTACATTTTACTTGGTGAGAGGAAATCCTTAAAAAGCTGTATAGTTATGGTCATGCTGAGTACAGTTTTCAAGTAAGTGGAAAAAGAATAAGGCAATGAAGAGAAGGTTTGCAAAATTATATTAATGTTCATTATCAGTATAGGTATGATATTTTTCTATTTGACTAAAAGTAGGCAAGGTAGAGTTATTGTTCTTGCACACTGCACTTCCTACCAATGTGCTATGTCAGTGTATTAAGTTTGAAGAAAATCCCTCTAGTACTTTTGGAGTTATGCTCCGGAATTTTTTTTCAAGTAAATCTGATAAAGGGGAATAACTCTAAAAGTAGGCAAGGTAGAGTTATTGTTCTTGCACACTGCACTTCCTACCAATGTGCTATGTCAGTGTATTAAGTTTGAAGTAAATCCCTCAAGTACTTTTGGAGTTATGCTCTGGACAAAACTTTTAAAGTAAATCTGATAAAGGGGAATAACTCTAAAAGTAGGCAAGGTAGAGTTATTGTTCTTGCACACTGCACTTCCTACTAATGTGCTTTGTCAGAGTATTAAGTTTGAAGAAAATCCCTCTAGTACTTTAGGAGTTATGCTTCGGACAAGTAAATCTGATAAAGGGGAATAACTCTTTTAAAAAGTAGGCAAGGTAGAGTTATTGTTCTTGCACACCGCACTTCCTACTAATGTGCTATGTCAGTGTATTAAGTTTGAAGTAAATCCCTCAAGTACTTTTGGAGTTATACTGTGGACAAAACTTTTAAAGTAAATCTGATAAAGGGGAATAACTCTAAAAGTAGGCAAGGTAGAGTTATTGTTCTTGCACACTGCACTTCCTACCAATGTGCTATGTCAGTGTATTAAGTTTGAAGAAAATCCCTCAAGTACTTTTGGAGTTATGCTTCGGACAAGTAAATCTGATAAAGGGGAATAACTCTAAAAGTAGGCAAGGTAGAGTTATTGTTCTTACACGCTGCACTTTCTACCAATATGCTATGTCAGTGTATTAAGTTTGAAGTAAATCCCCCAAGTACTTTTGGAGTTATGCCCTGGACAAAACTTTTAAAGTAAATCTGATAAAGGGGAATAACTCTAAAATTAGGCAAGGTAGAGTTATTATTCTTGCAAACTGCACTTCCTACCAATGTGCTATGTCAGTGTATTAAGTTTGAAGAAAATCCCTCAAGTACTTTTGAGTTATGCTTCGGACAAAGTTTTTCAAGTAAATCTGATAAAGGGGAATAACTCTAAAAGTAGGCAAGGTAGAGTTATTGTTCTTGCACACTGCACTTCCTCCCAATGTGCTCTGTCAGTGTATGAAGTTTGAAGCAAATCGCTCGAGTACTTTTGGAGTTATTCTCCGGACAAAATTGGGACGGACGCACGGACGGACGGACGGACGCACGGACGGATACCATTTCTAATATCCCCTTCGCCTTCGGCGGGGGGATAAATAATTGGTTGTGACTATCAGAAATCATGTTTAAACTCATCAAACGTGTAACAGTGAGTACTTCGCCAGGAAGCATGATCTACACCCTTTTTATACTAATATTTGTCTGTCACGTTTGCACATTTATCTTAAAAGATGTTTTTATGCTTCACGAAGCAAAGGAGGAGCATATTATCGCCAGGCATAAGGAAATTTACATTATCTACATCGTGCTTTTTGAAACACTGTGTACATTTATAAGTCCTCTATCTGCATGCATAGTTTGCTGTTAATTTAACAGTGTGTGCATACATAAGAAAAACTTGATTATTTTAGAGACATCTGTGTTTAAAGTGACATTACTGTTCAAACTGACCATTTTAATTCTAAATAGACATTAATCACTGATTTATATCCATAAAATTAAGAACATTTTTATAGTTTTGATCAAACTATACCGATCTGCATAACAATTCTATTTCTATTAAAATGAGAGTAAATCTGTCAAATAATTTTTGACAGTCACTTTCATAATTAGATATATTTTCCTTTATATGTGTCAACGAGAGAAATAACTTGGTGTAATTAACTTATCTCTACGACGGTCCTGCAAAAGGTTTTGTCACTAATAGGATTCCGTTGATTTATCCCAGGAATATTTTAAAACGCTTCACTGCACCTCAATTCTGTTTTAAATAGCTACTGATACCCGTTTATTTTGTGCAAATTGATTTTCAAATGACCAAGATATTGAAATTTGAAATATATGCAGTCATAGACACTGACCATTTTACAATTCACCTTGCAACATGAACGAAAATACTGAAATCTGTTGCTATACAAATGCAGAGATAGGCTTAGTATAAATGCAATGCAGATATTTGATGAACAGTATGATATACAAGGACATCAGTCCATAACTATAAGTACAATATTTAGGTTGAATAAAGCTTTTAAAGCTAGGAAATTGTCTGTCAAAGATGACACCCGTCTGTGTAGACATAAAACCTCTATTACTAAGGCAAATATTGCTGCTGTAAATGCTGTGGTGGAACAGGATGTTCGCTTTTCGGTGAAAAAATAGCCAGTAGTACTGCAGCGTGAAAACGATTCTGAAGAAGTATTTGCACCTGAAAAAGATTTGTGCTAGGTGGGTACCTCATTGTCTCACTGAGGAGCAAAAGAAAAAAAAACAACTTCTAAAATCTTCTGATACCCCCACTCCCCCCCCCCCCAAAAAAAAGTTGGGTCATTTCCAACTTGCTAAAAGGTGACCTGGGTACACATGTTTGAGCCACAGAGAAGAGCCAATAGCAAGAAATGGAAACGAAAAGTTCAAACACGTCCATATTTTGCCAAGAAAACCATCAGTGCGAAAAAAATGTTGTACGCCATTATTTTCATTCTAGTCGGCCAGTTGTTCAACTGCCTTGCCTGGTCATACAGTCACTGACGGCTTCTAAAAGAACTCTGTGCTAAAGCAAATAAAAAAGTTTTGCGATAAGAAGCGTTCGAGCAAAGGATGGTTAGGTACCCATCTGATTCATGATAACGCATCTTCTCACAGGTGCGAGGATGTTAAGGCTTTCTTGGCGTCTTGGAGTCAAACTGCGATCAATGGATGGAGTAAGAGAATGAAAAAGTCCAGAAGTTCTCTTGGCAACGCTACATACCAGTGTCTCCAACAGATACCAAAAGAAGACTATTTAGTCGCATTTCACGACTGGGTAAAAAGGTTCCAAATAAAGTCATTCGGTAAAGGGGGGGGCTGTGTTTTGAAGGTTTGCAATAATAGTTATATAATAATAGTAGTCAGTTTTGTCCAAATATTATGTATATTTAGCGAAAAATTGTGTAAAATGCCAGTAGCTAAAAATTGGTGCTTGAACCACTTTGCCTCGTCGTTTAATTATTCCTCTTATATCTATTTTTATTTCAATTTCTTGTTAAACGTTCAAATACATTGAAATCGGCATGCAAAGATGTGTGCTAGTCATTTGGAAAAGCCCGTACCTTGGGGAGAGTCCATATTAAATGTTTCCGATGATATTTTTCTAGCATGTTAAATTTTCATAAATAGAATGATAAAATTACGGATACTATGTAGAATAATGATTTAACTGTGTTCTGTGCAGTGAAAACAATGTACAGGTATAAATATACATTTCTCCTTTTTTGTCGCCTTTTCACTAAAAAGCGTTGTCAGACAGCGTTTCTTATCTTTTTCCATATCATTGATAAACTTTATTCTGCGCTAGTAGAATGTTTAAATGTTTTTGGATTAAAAACTTTACTCTGTAAGGCACCTTTTAATTAGATAATACCGCACTAAAAAGGTCAATAATATACTCTTTTCAGTATTTCATAATGGTTTTATAATTTTAGTACGTAAATAGCTCATATTTATCAACATGATATATTTCTACTCCAACCTAATGCTAATTATGAGTGTAGAGTAATTATACTTTCTCGACTAGTGAATAACGGTAAATATTTCGAGTAACATATTTGATAAGACAAACAAGGATTAAGTTTGTTTTCCTGGTACATGTCACGGTACGGACTTAATCACAATTGGGGAGAATAAGCTCAGTCGGGAGAGCATTTGCCATGAATGCGAAGGGTCCCGGGTTCGCGTCCCGTTCAGGGTGCACATTTTTCTCACCCTGTGATACTTCGGTGCCTTCTTACAGCATAAAGATACAATTTGACAGGAATTTTTACTAGCTACTCATCTATTTCACATACTCAAAATAGCGCCGACCATCCCTTTTAAAGATAGTTCTTGTTTAAAGTTTTAGCTCCTTCAAATATAGCGAATAACATGTTCGACAGTCTCGTCAAAAATTGGTGCATGTAATCCATCTGTATTTTCTAATATGAGAAAAAACTGGTATCAACTCTTTGTGGTTTCATCTCAAAGCAATACATATATTTCACTGTTTTAAGCATTTTACTGGACCATAGAACTGTATGACCATTTTAAAGGATAATAAAATAAATAACTGTTGCTATTTTTCTGAATAATTCAGAACTTTCATTTATCCAGAATATGTTAATTCATATCATATATTGAATGTCATACTTCTACTTCAGAACTTAACATTTTGGCATTTTACAGTTGTAAAGAAACAATAGAATCGATTGGTGAAGTATCGGTTACCGTGCGACATGCAACTTTGGATGATGCAAAGGTTTTTCTTGAATTAACAGCAGACGAAGGATGGGATTATACAGAGTTTGACTATCAGGCTTACAAAACTAACGACCCGGACTTTCTTCTTCTAGCAGCTGACACCACGGGAAAGCCACTAGGTACGCGAAACTTCCAAAGTAATACAACAGTATCATTATTATCAGGTTAGTGTTCATCGAATAATAGTTCCCAATTAATAAAGTGTTTCATGCCTCTAGGTGCTTCATCTAAGAAAATGTATTGCTATTTCAACAAAATTAATTATATTGTTTGTCAACCTTTCTTAAAAAGCCTGTATTAATGTTATCCTTCAAGATTAGATATACTGTTTACTGTGTGTGAAACATTCAAGGTGCGTTTCTGCACTATCAAAATTAAAAGCGATATGAAGGGGTCGTTCGTTTGAGAATACGAGATCGTTACTTTGTCACAAAGCATGCGGTCTGTCGTAATAACTTATGATAAACAGGTTTAACCGAGTTTTAACCGGGAAACAATTCTGCGAGCATGGTTAACCGAAAGTGGAGCAGAGGCTGTTGTAGCAATTAAAGAAAGGAATGTCGTCGGCTATGAGTGCATTATACTAAGTCAGAAAATAATTATGGAATACGGAATGTTTTTGCAGATGATGAAAATGTTGTAGAGGCGATTTAAGTATTTGTTGGCAACGCTGCAAAGCGATTCGATGGTGCACTGTATGTTACTAGGTGGTAAACCTCTACCTGAATACTTAAAAAGCAGCATTACTATAATGTAATGGCTCACCGTATGCACAACAAGACTGAAATTGAAACAATCACCGATAAGATGTGACTGTCAACAGCTCATATCATCTAAAATGTATAAGAATCACAAACCCGTGATATATATTCAGTTCTTGATTTTAACATTTCACTTACGCATTGATTTCATTGTAGGATGTTTTTATAAAAGTAGATGTGCAAACACTACAAGCATAAAAACTCATATTTGTACCTTTGTTACAATTTCGTTTTGTATTAAGTAAGACTGATAAATAACATATATAACACATTTGGGTTTGTGTTTTATTTGCAGAACGTAACAGAACGTTGGCAAATAAATGTATTCGAACATTTGAAACATCATGTTATATTCAGTTAGTTTTTGCATTAACTGTACTTTGCTTTCGTGATATAACACCCTAGCTATACATAGTTAGAAGGCTAGATTTGTTATATGGTTATATGCAAAAGTCAAGAGATCAAACCGTTTTATTAGAACACCATTCACAATATATGTGTGCAACTCCTTACATACTAAAATTAGACCTAATGCGGAGATGCCTCAACCTTTTGGTAAATGAAAACTGCCAGGTGAATAATCTTGTCATGTGCTCTACATCATTGTTAATCTAAATTGCCCCGCTATTCGCTCCAGTCCTATATATATTATCTAACACGTTGAAGTGCTTTACTTAGCAAAATCAAAGAAAATGCTGCGAACTTTTGATTGATATAAATCAGGTAAAAAACACATACACAAGATATCAAATTGTAGCGAGATGTAGTTAGACTTTCCACAGCAATATTTATCGCATCTACTTCAAAATAGCTACCACAAAATCTGATTAACTTCATACAACACCCTCAATACCTCAGGTTAGATCTAACTGAAGACGCCCTTTAGCTTTTCATCACCCTCTTGTAACTCCTAGTCAATGCAGAATCTTGTTTAAGTTAAATTCAACAATAAGTATTGTTCTGCTTATTCTTCAAAAAAGCTTTAACTACTCGTACATTGATAAAACAAATACCATAAAATTTGTGTTGAGAGATTTTGTTTCATGTGGTTTCATTCGAATGTATACGACTCCTTCTTACAACATCCGTTGTTGCTTGGCATGAGACCATTTAAAGAGCGGTGTTCACATGTGTATGGTTTTCGTTTCGATTCCCAGGACCATTTTCGAATTAGTTACTCAAGTAACCCGAGTTCTAAATCGAACAGGTCGAGTAAGTCAACTACGCATGTGCATAATAACTAACCTACACGCCTCTTGTAACCCCAGGTTGCTTGAGCGTAGGCCAGGGCTCAAGATAGCCGACTAGAATAAAGATTATCTGCAGTTTCCCTTTTTGACAAAATTTTATCAATTTGACATAGAGAATCAAAAATTAAATATGGTCGTCTGGTTTCAAAATGTGTTGAAAATGAAATCAATTAGCAAAGTAATAACTCGACACCTACCCGGTTTCATTCGACTGTATACGACTCCTTCTTACAACATCCGTTGTAATTTTGGCTTCCATAACTAAGTTGGTCTTTTTATTGTGTCAGTTGACCATATTTAGTTATGGAATTGTAGCCTTGCAAAGTTAACAGGATAAGGTCAGTTTATATCACTTTGCATAAAATATATCGCACCTTTAATTTTTTTATAATAAACTACCACAGCATCATTAAAACACATTTTAAATGCTATTGACACCAATAATTAACAGCTACCCGCCAAAAAAGCTCCAAAAAGCAAACTAAAACCTTTTATTTCTTTATTTTCATATTCGAAAATGAAGCTAATCTCATTCTCGCAAGTGCGCGTGACGAGACGAGAATTGAAAACCACCGTCTAAAAAAAATAGACATGGCTTAATGTAGAAGAAACAATTATTATAATTTTGAATGAAACATACTTCTGTTATGACAACATTTAGTTCAAGAAGATATTTTAATGAGTTAAACTGCCGATTATACCTTTCTGCATGTTAGTTATTTTTTTCAACTTAATGTTTACATGCGCTTCAACATTGAGGAGTCACATGACAAAATACGCGTTTCGGAACGCTTCGGCAGTTTTCCAATATGGCGGCCACGTTTCGTAAAATTTTATGGGTGCTGTTGTATAAAAGTTAATTTTCTGGTATGTTGAGAAGACACTTAGTTCTAATTGGGCAAAATAGTAGATTATACTTCAGTCTTGTCATATAAAGTAATGATTTGTCCCAAAAGTATGTTTACCTTGGAAAACGAACACGGCGCAGTTTGCGCCGTACACCTGTTAGGTTTCTCAGAAGGATCGTCTTTGACGCTATAATGAGAAATAGGAAAAATAGCGTCAAAGACCTTGGGCTACATCCGTTGTTGCTTGACATGCGACCATTTAAAGAGCGGTGTTCACATGTGTATGGTTTTCGTTTCGATTCCCTGTACCATTTTCGAATTAGTTATTCGGGTATCCCGAGTTCTAAACCGAACAGGTCGAGTAAGTCAAATGCGCATGTGCATACTAGCCTACCTTGACGCCTCTTGTAACCCCAGGTTGCTCGCGCGTAGGCCAGGGTTCAAGATAGCAGACTAGAACAGAGATTATCTGCAGTTTCCTTTTGACAAAATTTTATCAATTTGACATGGAGAATCAAAAATTAAATATGGTCGTCTGGTTTCAAAATGTGTTGAAAATGAAATCAATTAGCAAAGTAATAACTCGACACATACCCGAAATATTCGGGATACAGAGGAGTAGTTACAGCTTGGGCCAATTTTGTACCCGAGTAACGCAAGAAGATACAAGTGCGCTATGAAAAATACAATGCAGACGGCAAAAGAAAAATGCAACAGATATTTTTAACTCTTCGGAACATATTTGCAGTTCGATATATACGATTACTTTACTGTACATTTTCATTGTTGGGCCAGAAAATAGTGTTCCTTATATCCGAAGTTTCCTTATAACCGGAGTACGATATAACCGTATATTTTTACATTAAACAAAGAAGGGAAAAATCGGACAAAAAAAAAACTGTTCGGAAGTTACGTTATATCCGGAATCGATATATACGGAGTTTACTGTAATCCGAAAATGTTATATAACCTTGGCGGATGAGCATTTTACTCTTGTGCGTAACATTCGTTGGTCCTTCTTTAACATGGCCTTTTGGTATTGAAATGTTTTTCTGATTTTTATTGTACCTGTACGGGTTTCCATCATGTTTTAAGTTTGAAAAGGTTTAACTAAATTGGTCTTGCATCTGTAAGTTACTGTAAGCTTTTTGGAGTTTTTGGAAACATACATATAACACAAAAACGGGAAAAAAAACTTACTGGATTTTGTTATTAGTTTATTACAGCACAGCTAGATTTTCTTTACATAACTTGTGCCAATCATTTTAAACGATCCTAAAATGTGAACAGCAAAGGATAAAGTAGGGTACAAATCTGACGCCAGCAACCCAGAGTCATGATAACATCTCTAATTTCCTGTTGACTCATAGAAACCCTATCAAGATCTTGCAAAATCTGGAGCACACCAAATGTTAAAGATGGCAATGTAGTAATGTTAGTTTTATAAATTAATAAAGTGTATGCATTAGATAAAAGTTATAATAAGGGACCGAGGCTATGTAATAGGATCATGCCCCCAGATGTTAAAGCGGTTAGGTCATCACTGTTCACTGAATTATAAGACATAACAGATTCAACAAAGACCAAACAAACGATCAGTTTTCACATGGTACTTTAGACGAGGCAGAGTTCGTGGTTGAACCTTTCAAAGTATTTTCCATTTCAGGTATGCACCATTTTTAGCCTGTGAATCCATTTAGTTAGGACGTCACTGTACGCTGACATGGAATTACAAACATTCATATGTGCTAACAGTTTAGACAAAGCCAATACAGTAGTTATTATATGTTGGTCGAGATTACGATTTAAAGATTATTAAAAATGATTTATATTAAGCTGAGAAAGTTCAATAAACATATATAAGATTTACAATCGAAATTCCACTTTGAAAATCATGTCTTTGTCTGGATATACAACAGCATGCGCGTTTTCTGTCACGAATTTTAGAATGGGTGTGTCCGACGTACAGCTTAATTTAAATCTGTTGAGCATACCAACATCTGGGATTTTCAACTCTAGTCGAGCTAGAAAATCGTGAACCTTCGCCAAATGGAATATACGTCTTTGAAGAACGGTTTGAACTTTCGTTTTGGAATCTGAAAGTCCTTGGACCGTGGACCGATTCTAATGACCGATGTACCCCCACATAAAGACTTTAATATCCGTCTGAAACACATCGTATTTTTTTAAAACAGCGATACAAAAATCATAGAGTTTCACACAAAAAATATTATAGATGCTTTGTTGATAAAAAATAGTTAGACTTTCGATAACTCTTCGCGAATACGTTTCTAAAGATGAGCTGCCATTACTACTTCAATTTTATTTGCATCTACGTCCAACTATTTCCGTAATCCCCCAAAATGTACCACTTCTACTACTTTTACAACTTCCTTGATAGTGCACCTACTTTAACCAATACTGCTGCAGCGCAATAGAAACACTTATTAGCTATACTGAGGATATGAGCTCAGTTTATCAGTGTCATTGTTTGTTCGAAGGTGTGCCTGTGGGAAAATATACTGAATGAAGGCCATGATCAGAAGGGACGAATACGATTTACACAGTTAGGAAAGGCAAATCAATTGCAGCCAACAGGGTAAAGGTTAAAAATAGATCAGACATTTGTTGATAATATGCGTGTTTCTGAGGAAAAGTCCCCCCAACGAATAACTAGATTACATTTCATAACATCGCGGGAATAATAATAAAACGTACCGACCGAAGCTACTAGCATAAGGGTTGTTTTGATTTTGTTTAAAAATGTAAAAACCAGTTTCAAAGCATATTTAAGTATCAATTAAGAGTTACTTATCGGCAAAAGAATGGCCAAACAAAGAGTGCTGCACCGCAGAGACCATTCCAATGGTTCTGTCAAAGGCCCATTTACAAACTAAGCCTTTCTGAATAAAGTTTGATATATAAATCAAAATTTTAGCGAAAATGGGTCAATCATATTTACGTATAACTTTCGTTGTGTCATATAAAATTGATGTTTACATTTAGCAAAATAGCTTTTAATCATAGACGCGTAAACATGTAAACATCCGAGTTATGTGAGTCAAGCAAAAACAATTAAATAAGTTTAAATAAAAGCGCTTAAACTTCTTATATGTTTAACTGAATAACGTGTAAGAAATTGAACTTACTGTATATTAACAGTTGTCTGTGGCTGAAAATGTTTTAAAACCATTCCCCTTCTGAGCCCAATTTACTCTGTTCATTCAAGCAATACATCACGATACTAAGAAAAATATATATGTATTTTAGTCTAATTTTTTATCATATTTAGATAGACTCCTGATCTGCAAAAAATGTGGTACATGAATATCATGTTATACCATTTTCGCTGGCAATAGGAGCAAAAACGAAGACGTATGTTTGAAAAACTCTTTTATATTTTCCGTGCAAAATACATCAATATTTCTAAAAACAGTAAGTCGATGCGGTGACAATAAGTACATTTTTACATTGTTTGTTCGAAGGTGTGCCTGGGGGAAAATATACTGAATGAAGGCCATGATCAGAAGGGACGAATACGATTTACACAGTTAGGAAAGGCAAATCAATTGCAGCCAACAGGGTAAAGGTTAAAAACAGATCAGACATTTGTTGATAATATGCGTGTTTCTGAGGAAAAGTCCCCCCAACGAATAACTAGATTACATTTCATAACATCGCGGGAATACTAATAAAACGTACCGACCGAAGCTGCTAGCATAAGGGTTGTTTTGATTTTGTTTAAAAATGTAAAACCAGTTTCAAAGCATATTTAAGTATCAATTAAAGAGTTACTTATCGGCAAAAGAATGGCCAAACAAAGAGTGCTGCAAAAGCGTTTTGTAACCGTAGAGACCATTCCAATGGTTCTGTCAAAGGCCCATTTACAAACTAAGCCTTTCTGAATAAAGTTTGATATATAAATCAAAATTTTAGCGAAAATGGGTCAATCATATTTACGTATAACTTTCGTTGTGTCATATAAAATTGATGTTTACATTTAGCAAAATAGCTTTTAATCATAGACGCGTAAACATGTAAACATCCGAGTTATGTGAGTCAAGCAAAAACAATTAAATAAGTTTAAATAAAAGCGCTTAAACTTCTTATATGTTTAATTGAATAACGTGTAAGAAATTGAACTTACTGTATATTAACAGTTGTCTTATGAAACCATTCCCCTTCTGAGCCCAATTTACTCTGTTCATTCAAGCAATACATCACGATACTAAGAAAAATATATATGTATTTTAGTCTAATTTTTTATCATATTTAGATAGACTCCTGATCTGCAAAATATGTGGTACATGAATATCATGTTATACCATTTTCGCTGGCAATAGGAGCAAAAACGAAGGCGTATGTTTGAAAAACTCTTTTATATTTTCCGTGCAAAATACATCAATATTTCTAAAAACAGTAAGTCGATGCGGTGACAATAAGTACATTTTATTTGAGATATCAGCAGTGCATATAACAAGGTTCCGCTCAGTGTTTACTACATTAGGAATTATCTCTTTAACGATTGTGCACTGTAGAATCTCTATATATAATTTCTTTGAAAATAAATCTTTGGTGACCATGTTGTTCTCCTTGGTATACTTAAAGACATTTATAGTTTGTTAGTCAGATGTTTGTGATTAAATTGTTATGTTTTGAAGCGTAATTGAATCATCTGCAAATATTTGCAAAAAGAAACGTTTACCACTTGAAAAGATGTGGTTATCAATATTATCCCGGATATGTATGAATAAATGGATTGTACACTTTTAAATTTACATACTGCACCATCATCCTAAGATATAATATTTCAATATTATCAAAACCAATCTGCACTTTTACATCTGTCATCCATGCATAATGTCTGCATCATAACTCTTGCAATATCATTATTTTCATCTATGCTAATTTGGTTTTTGAAATAATTTAGTTTTGCATGTTATGAGATGTACTTTGTAACTTTTCACTGAAGGCGATCAATACCCATTGTCTATAAACTCTTGACTCAAATAACAGAGATTCTTTTATCTGTTAGGGAAAGGTTGGTCCGGACAAATTGAGGGAAATTGCAGTGTTTCCTCTAATTTATATAACTGGAAATATTAGGTTACAACCAAGTGTATAATACTTTATCTTTATTTTACTATACTCGTACTTTAAAGCATAAACCAATATATGACAAGACTTCTGCATCTTTCTAATGTAGATTTATAAAATTAAAAATAAAATCTGATTGCTGTGAAGAAAGAGCTGTTGAACATTTATAAAAAATGTTACACATAGGCGTTGCAAATGTTAACTCTATGGGCATGAGTTGCACAGACTTCGTAAAGAGCCTCTAGACAATGCTATATGCCAAATAGACAATGCTATATACACAAAATATCTAACATCTGGGCATTGTGGTTTTGGACTTGAAGATTAATAAATTTTCTCCTTTTATAAGTCTATGCAAAACAAGTGACTATTCAGGGAGGGGCTAATTTTAATCTCATGGGCATGATTTGAACAAAATTTGGTTAGGACCTGTAGACAATGCTACATACACAATATCTAAATGAGCGTTATTGTTATGGATTTTTTAAAACGTTTCTCCTATATCCGTCTACGTATGTAAAACAAGTGACCACCCGGACGGGGACAATTTTGACTCCAGGGCCATGATTTGAACACACCTGTCAAGCACCACTAGACATTGCTATATACCAGCTATCTAAGCTCTGGGCCTAGAAGTTTTGGAGAAGACTTTCTAAGATTTTTCTATTCAGTCAACACGAACCATTTTAACATATCTAAACACGGCCTAATTCAAAATGTAGTAGATATAAGATATAAATAAAATCTTTTGCATTAAAAACATTAAAAGAATAGTTCGTGCACACATCAAGAGGGAAACACAAAATGTGTGTTTAAATGTTCGTACCTTTCCCTGAGTTGGTGAGATGCATATTAGGGGCGTCATAATTATTTTATCAGTTTATTCCAATTCTTTAAGACAGAAGAGGAGGTAAACGTTTATAAAACGATGGGCATTTTGTAGAATCATTACGGTAACTAACCGCTGAATGAACATAAAACGAAAATAAACGTTGTTATCATGGAGACAGACCTGCATGAATGCTCAAGAGTACATGTAACAGTTATTGCCGCCAAAATAATCATGATGTGAGATATATACTAAATGCCTGTTTAAACACAAGAATGAAATGTTTATGGTCTGGTCGCGAACATTGGCGTGCAAATGAAATGCTTATCATAACTTCCAGTGTTTTAGAATGCCCCGCCGAGAAACTTACTGCAGATGATATATATTTAAAAAAACTGAAAACTTTTCCACGCTTCGTCCACAATGAAACTTTTATGCCTGAAAGATGTGGTAATATTACGTGACTGGTGTGCATGATGTCGAAGCGAAGAAGAAAAACTACTGAACACATTTTAAACACGCTATACTTCTAAAATAAATTTAAACAGATATATCATGTCTCATGGTTTAACGTTTCACAATTTTGTTACAAAGATTTGTAATATTGATATCTACGAAATTTTCATTACATTTCGTAGCAAACGTCAATAATTTCGATCAAGATATGTCTGCTTGGATGACAGGACTTTGTAAGACCAATCAAAACAATATCCGTTGTGATTTAAAGTCTAGGATCGTTTTGAGTAATGTTTTATAAAGTATAATTTTTGTACATGTACTAAACAGAAATCAGACAGTACTTATTAGGGTGTATTGTTTCTTTAAACAAAAATCCAGAAGAATATGTCTCACCAAAACTTAAAAATATATGACCACGTTATTTCAGCTTTTAATTTTTTCAGAAACTTTAAACACGACAAACGTGTTCCGACCGTGAAGTTTTACTAACGCGCTATGTGATTGTACAGTTTGATCAGTCAAAGCGTTGTAATGTCACGTGTATCTGGATGGATGTGGGAATAACAGGGCATGGTACCACCGGATTGGATATGTAGCAAGCTGTTTTCAGTTTGAGACTTGTGGTTCTTGAAGTGCTAGGTCTAACAAGGGGTATCAAAAGTGATATATCGGTACCACAAGCACTTACCCGGAATCTAGCTCTTAACAGCCTATACCTTATCGGGGGGACGCATAGCTTTTCGAGGATGTTGAATTGCGTTTGCAAGGCTGCGCGTAGACGCTGTGTGAAAAGACAGATCTACAAGGCTATTTTCAAGGGGATATATCTAACCTGATGTATTTAATGTGCTGACTTAAGTAGATGAGATATGGTACTATCTGTTTAAATCCAGATGCAGGAATTTAGCTCGGTGTTTAGTTTATTTACCTCTCGCTACAATGTAATACTAATATCTCGTACTTGTTCATTTTTCCAAAAGGCTCCTATCGGTTTTGGGGATAATCTTATGAAAAATATGTCAAATGTTATTTAATTTGCATGTGTTGGTGTGGTTACGGTTTCTATGCTATGACTGGAACGTCCTGTAGGGCTTGGTGAAATTTAGGTCCACAGTGATGAAAGCGCACGTGGAAGGATTGTTTGCTTGCAGTTTTCGATGAATTTCCTTGGACATAGCTTTACCAGGTACACTTCTTGATAAAGGAGCTTTACCTGTATCTTGTGGATGATGGGTTAATTCATATCTTTTTCATCCTACGGGGCTAGCCCTTATTATGCATGGGTAGACTGTGATATATCATTACTGGGTTATTAGTTTTTAAAAAAAAAATTCGTATGATAGTGCTTGGTCTGCTAGGTCAGTTTTTGTAATATGCAACGTGCATAAGTTTTATATGCTGTTCATTACGCAACATGTGCAAGAAGCAAACAGGGCAGAGTTCGTCTGGACACGGATTATGCATGACAATTGAGCTTCCTCAAGTACATTTCAGTGTTTAGAGACAGAAAAAGAGGATAGATTAATTAGCTAATTATTTTGGCGGGAATGCGTTTACGCGGCTTTACAAAATGCTGCAGCGATATGCATGGCTGATGAATCACGTTTACGGAGTTACGATAGCAGCAGGAAATACAAGGGCTGTCGGATTACAAGAGGATGTGTGTAATATTAAGGGCTAAAGAGCTGGTTATCTGCGTACGATTAGCAGCTAATAAATGATGACGGGTGATACAACGAATGTTGACTACCAGGGACTGCGGGACCGGTGAAGACACAGGACTTACTTTACAAGGATGCAGGTACTCCGGGGAACATGAAGTCAACTTCGCAAACGTTGGGGATACCAAAACCATCTAGGAAAGAAGTCATTGCAATCAAACCCCAAAAATATATTACAAAGAAATATAAACCCAAATATATTTCATATGTCATTTTCTCTGCATAAAAACGAAATTGTCACAAAAGCACAAATAGCGTTTGTACTTACACAATCAGTAATCAGTGATACGTTAAACCTGAGTATTGTACACGTATCAGTTTTATGAGTCTTGAATATTTTTAAAGAAGTTGAGCTGCTGGCAGCCATAGTTTTTCAGTGATTGTTTCAATTTCAGTTTTGTTGTACATACGATGTGAAAGGTCATTATTTATAATGATACTCTTTAAGTTTTCCATCTAGTAACATGAACTCCACAATCGAATCGGACTGCAGATTTGCAAACAGATACTTCAAAGTCGCCTCTACAACATTTTCTCTATCCGGGAATACATTCCGTATTCCATAATTATTTCCAGTCTTCGTATGAATGCTACCATAGCCAACGACACTCCCTTCTTCAATCGCTACAACTGCCTCTGTTCCACTTCCAGTGAACCAAGCACGAAGAATTTTTTCTCGGTCTATACTCGGATAGACCTGTTTATCATAAGCTAGTATGGCGGGCTGCAGGCTTTGTGACCAAGGAACGATCTTGCACACTGTTTCGAATGATCCTCGCATATCACTGGTAATTTTGACAGAACAGAATCGCACCTTAAAGGTTTCAAACACAAAACCTCGTTTAAGGTATCACCCAACTTTATCCGCGACGGCATCTAAACAGATATTCCTATCTCCAGCACATTGTAATAGAGCTCTCCATAACTGTCTGCCAATGCCTCTTCCTTGAAGATCTTTCCTGACGATGTAACTTCCAAGATACATAGTATCGGGGGTCATGTTGCATATTCCACCGAAACCTAAAACAGATATTCATATATTTTAAACAAACAACTAGTTGATGTTTAATCGTAAAAAATCCTAAAATAGGACATGATAAAAATGTATGGAATGAAGTCCAACTACTGCTATTTAATATTGAACTTAAAACAGTTCTTCAAAATAATTTAAAAAATACCTTTATTTTCTTCATAAATGCGTTTAATAATTAAATAAGTTCTATCAAAGTAATGTTGTCGTTATAGGGTGAATTCGAACACTATACATCACTGATTGAAAACTAAATGATAAACATTTCTTAAAGCTGTCTTTGAAAGTTTTGCAGACAAAGAAAATATTTTTGGGGGAGATGTCTTTGTATCACAGACAAATATCTCATGAACAGAGACAGAGATATCTCTGTAAGTAGAAGACATATCACTTCTTGAAAGATATCCTGTAATACAATAGAAATATTTCTGGAATTGAAAGACATAAATGTTAAAAGACAAAGAACATATTTCAAAAATGATTTGTGAGAGATATCTTTCAAATAGACAGTCAGATGGAAGAAATGTATTACCATTACTTAACAAACATGGCAATCCAGTTTTGATAGACAAAGAAAATGTGAAATACTTTAAAACACACACTTTGGAAGAGCGCACATAGCAAATGAAAGATGATGAATTCATGGCAGAAATGTTCTCGTTTTTTGCCATGACCTCTTCATTTGACATTGACCTTGGATTTAAAGACCAGATTCCTGTGCGAATTAGTTCATCAAATAATGATGGAAATTTGAAAATGGAGTGAATAGTTCCAGAGTAATGTGAGTACAGCCTTCCAGAAATTTCAATGAAATTATCAAAAAATGCAGAAAATGCCCCAACAATAATTTTCCAAACATGAAATTTTCGGATACTTTATGATTCGTGCCAAAGCAAGTCATTTCCAGCCAGCATGCAAACAATCAATTCTGTATGAATTTTGTACGGATCAAAAACTCAACAGTCTGGACTATGTGGTCCACCATCCTCGTTCAACATAGCTATGGTACGACCTGTGTTTATGTTCAGTCGGTAGTTATGAGCTATGTATAGTTTTTACAGTAGTCTACCACAAACTGATATTGAACACAATTGAAAGAAATACAGGCTTTTCATGAAAAAATCATGGAACGACAATGTGGTTAACTACGTTAGCGACCTTTTATTTGTTCCTAATAAATTTATACCTGCATTTTAACTTCTTCAAAAACAAATTAATACATTCATGTAATGATAAATTAATCAATAAATTTGTCCTTATCTTTAAGAATTGATTTTACATTCAACTGGATTTTGAAAATCGGATTGTGTTTCAAACATACAAGTTTCAAGTTTCAACAAAAATGCGCATTAAAGGTTAAAAGAATAACATGTCGGCCATAATCAAAGAAATAATAATTAAAAACAACATCCACAAACTTCTCAAAAGGCCGTGTCAAATGTTTGCATATTAGAGCATTGTACGTTAGAGCGGGTTAACCGTTTAGTGATTTTGACATTTGCGACAGTATATACGGCTTTCAATCGACGCGAACAGTTAAACGGCTCCGGCTAACACTGTCGTCATAAAAAAGACTTGAGACCATTAACAACCGTAAGTACACTCGCAAATATCAAATTACAAAACAATTAACCCTATATTTTATAAGCCATATAATTTTCAATGTGAGTATTAGCTATGTTTAAAATGTCAATCCGTGCTGAAGTAGGACCACATGGGATTCGAATCTCCTTTAATCCGTACAATATCAAATGTAAAGTGGTCCGTGTATGGCAACCCCCAGTGGAAGTTGACTTCATTCTGATTACTGCACAATTTGATTGGGTAGATCAATATCAAATGTAAGTGCATAGACACACTTATGACTCTGGTATTTTCTAAAAGTAGGGCAATTCTTCATATATCATGAAATCAGTTAAGCTATTAGTAATAAAATTGTGACATATTTCATTTTAGTCAGAAAACAGATATTGTGTACAGGAAGTGAATATATTTTCTGATTCTAATATGCCAATGGTATATTTCTATAGTCAATTCGAGTGCATTAATATGATTAAAGCACTCGGAAAAGTAGGCGGAGTTTCGGACATGGAAGTAGCTCCTTCCGACTTTTCTAATTTACTCCCGCGCAAAAATAAAATATAGAAATGGAAATAATATCAGTATAAATACATCAGTCGCATGAAAAAGATTTGTTTAAGAACCTAAATATTATTTTTGATTGCGTCAAATAAGCCTTTGGAATACCCTCACCTCGTTTCCTTAAAAAAGGACAAGAAATTCAGGATTAACAGTCATACAATGTTTTGATTCCGGGAGACAAAACTATGAATGAAAACGTTTACGTCATCACACTGACGTCATTACTCCACGTTAAAACGTTGTACAGTTCAAATTAACGGTACGCATTTAAATCGATTGGCTGATTTGTAAGGTTCAGAATCTGACGTCTTCTGCATAATGTCAGTCAGGTATTTCTTTTTATATTTTATGTATTAGATGATTAAACTAAAATAAGTTTGTATAATATAGTTATATTTGATATCTTGAATGGTTGCCCGAATAGGGGAGTGAATTCCAACAGCTACTATTTATGCTGTTTTACACATTACCGCCGAACTGAAAAAAGGTCCGTAGTAGTTTTAAAAAATCGGCTTCTAAGAATCGAAATAATCTATGTCTTGGAGTGCTTTATCGAAATTGAAGCATTTCCCGTCGGTAATGTGCCTGCGTAATAATTCACTCGGGCTTCGCCCTCGTGAATTATTCCGCCAGGCACATCACCTCCGGGGAATGCTTCAATTTCGATAAAGCACTCCAAGCCATAGATTATTTCTTAATTCATGATTCATTTTTTGGGAGTAATAAGAGATTACGTCTAGCTGAACAACTGAGAGGCTTTACTATGTCTGTCTTCTTTCTCATTTTAAAGAAGCTGTTACTGTGGTTTTCGCAAATAACATTTATGTAAAAGACACATGATAAAGTATTTCAATGTTCATAGTAGAAACAGAACATCTTGTATGGTCTACAATTTGGAATTGGGAGAAAACTTAGTCCGTAGCGTAGAAAGGTATACCTGTGTCGGCAAAATTGTGCGATTTGTCTGAAGTTTAAGTTTTTCATAGCAGACAAAGTAGACTGACAAACTACGCAAGCAATTCAAGATTTTTGTGAAAAATGTAACGCGATTTTACAATTTACAATTACAATTTTCATATTATCTGTATAACGCATACCCATCCAAAATCAAAGCAATTTTGGCACTTAAAACCGAGTTCGACAATAATTGGAGAGTTGAAAGCTTACAGGTGTGTAACACACATAAATATGAAATAAACTTTACAGAATGATTGTTTTAAATATGAAATGTTTTACCTAACTTTGACATATTAAACAAACAATAGTACCGGTAAAACGATAGAGCTCTACGGTGCATGTGCTGGTCCGAGTGACTAGTTCTTGTTGATTAAGTCGTGCAAGTTTTAGTCTTTGTACATGTTTAAGAAAAAAGCAAATAAAAGAATTTAATAAAATTTGATCATTTGGTTTCCACACAATGCCTTTCTAATAAATGAGAAAATATTTCTTAGACATAGCACTTCCTCTCAATGTTTGCTATCACTGGGTACAAATGTATTATATACAGAAAATCACATAAAATATATTCCAGACAAAAATAATTTCATGATATAATGGTAGATAATAAAGAAATGTGTTATGGTAGTGTTATGGTTTTTGGAATTTCAAATGATATAGGGCAATTAATCAAAAAGCAGTAATTATATACTTCTTCGTCGGGGAGCATAAAACATCAAAATGCAAAATTTAAAAAAAGATAAATATGATTAATGAACATAATACACAAAGAGAAGAGTCTATATTCCCCTGAAAGAGCGTTCGGGTTTTTTAACACTTTTAGGAGTTTCATACTTTCTTATAACATATAAAAACACAATAATATGGATAGAAAATCTGACTTCCACCAAATATAACTATTAATGATAATAAAGTATCATAAAACACTTGACATCATTTGTTCAAGTAAAACAACTTAACTAAAATGTTACACCATCAACAGAGTACTACAAATGCCACCTCCTGTAATTTTCTTATGTGTTTTGATTTTAACACCTTATACTATTTCATATATTAAATTCAAATGTATTCTTCCCTCCCTAGAGACGTATTTAACCTCCAAATCTCTGAATCATTGTTTTGAATAGGACCAATAAAATCAACCTAACTAACCTTTACAATTTGTAACAGGCATACATGGACAATTTCCAAAAGTTGTTTCAATTTATACATCAATGTTATAGCTTTTCCTGTTTAGGAATCATAAACTATTCAAAAAGTACAGCCAGTGGTAAAACCATATAACAACATCTGAAGTTAATAAAAAAATCTGAACTTTAGACTTTAAACAAATTTGGAAATTTCTCTTCATCTGTCCATCCTTGAAAACATTATCACTTTT